>CM019064.1:396693370-397061602 GCA_009667805.1 Leptobrachium leishanense
GCGCCTGGTTTCAGGTCAACGTACACTGAAGGGATATTTACAGCTAGTCCGGGCGGGTTTTCCTCCGCCCAGACCCCAGGGATTCCCAGGAGTAGTGTGTACGGGTCTGGGGCGGCCGGTGGGGTTGGTGCCGTGCGCCATTCTTCTTCTCTTGGCATAATTACTGCAATTTTTACAGGTTGGGTATTCTGGCTGGCTGGGTTGTATTGCCGTGCAGAGCTGCCACTCTCAGGCAGGTCCAATCTAGCGTGACCCCCGGGAAGAAATGTAATTTGGGCTTGCAATTTGCAAAGGATATCGCGCCCCAGGAGCTGGATGGGACATTCGGGCATATACAAAAATTCATGTTCCACATTATGCCCACCCACACTACATTTTCGAGAAGCAAGAAAGGGGTACTTAGCGGACACCCCCATTGCTCCCATAATATCAACCTCATTTCCCATTGGGGGTGCAATTTGCTGCGTTACAACAGAATATTCGGCACCAGTATCAACCATAAAAATTTCATCTTTATTTCCCACCCTCATAGTGAACGTGGGCTCGTGATTGCCGAGTGGGATGGGCCCAGGTCCGTGTCAATATGCACCTTGCCCTTCGAATGACGTTCCTGCCAAACCAACAACCCTGCCCCGGCACCATCATTTCTCTCATATCTGCCATTTGTTACCTGGCCATTTTAGGCTTGACCTCCTGTTTCCCCAGCCTCCCCCTGTACCCCAAATTTAGCCAAAAATGCAGGACAATCATTTTTCCAGTGACCCTCACCCCGGCACCATGCACACTGGTTGGGTCCCAGGGGTTCCCTAGGGACTCCCCTACCTCTACCTCCTCATCCCCTTGCCCTCCCTCTCTCCAGGATGCCTCTTCCCCCTCCGTTACCCATGTAACGACCACCCCGGTGTGTCCTCTTTGTTTCCTCATCTCCTCCCGCTTTTCCTCTAGATCCCGGTTATGAAACACTTTATTAGCAATTTCTACTAATTCACTAATACCTTTTCCTAGAAATCCATCTATTCTCTGTATTTTATTCCGTATATCTCTCTGTGACTGACCCACAAAAGAAGAATTAATTAACCTCTGATTTTCCACTGCCTCAGGGTCAATAGGACTATACATCCTATATGCATCTAGTAACCTTTCTAGAAATGCACTAGGGGTTTCTTTAGAATCTTGCACAATATCCGCTATTTTCCCCATATTCGTGGGTTTCTTCCCTCCCGCTTTAACACCCATTATTACCGCTGTCCGGTACGTCTGTAGGTGAGCAATACCTTCAACAGTATTGTATGGCCATTTGGGATCTGTTTTAGGGTAGTGTTCCTCTGCCCACACTTCTGACTGGGCTTTACTATCGTCTACGGCTTGGGCAAGTAGAATTTTTCGCGTGCTACTATTTATTCGGGCTCTTTCCTCAGTTGTAAACATCGTCAGTAGTAATTTCTGACAATCTGCCCATGTGGGGTTATGTGTAAGCATGACTGACTATATCATACTGGCCACTGCCGCGGGATTAGTGGAGTACAGTGGTGTGTGTGTTTTCCAGTTAAATAAATCTGTTGTTGTGAATGGGACATATGTGTACTGTACTGGGCCGGGTAATCCATTTTCCAGTAAGGGACCTGGCACCTCCCGTAGGGGCAGTTGCAGTTTACTTTTGCCGGGGTTGTGCTGGTATAGATCTCGGGGTTTATGTATATTGTTCGCTGTGCGAGTGGTGGCCCCTGGATTTACATCTTTACTCTCATCATCACTGTCCTCTGGGCCCGGGGGTTACTAGTTTATACACGTTCCCATAGGGCATTTCAATCCTTCCTGGTGGGACCTCTCTGTCTCTTCCACCTGCAGCCCCCTCCTCTTCTTCCTCCGCACTACCACAAGTCGGGGCAGAGGGAGCTGACCGGGAAATAGCAGCTGCCTGCTCCCCCCTCCCCGCCCGCGCAACCGCGACACTCAAAGCTTCTCTGGCTGCCCCATAACATGATGGATAGGACGGGGGCAGGGAATCAATCTCTCCGGTTGTTCTACCAACACCGGTTTCCCCTTTTCATCATTATCTTCTTTATTCGGGGGTCCCTGTTTCTTGTTTTGTCCCGCCATCATTATAAAATGACTTTTATCTTTAACACAATACCTCCATATATCTATATATGGGTACTGTTCAGGATGACCGCATTTCCCGGTCACTTGGGAATGCACTCTCTGTATTAACTCCGGGTCCATAGACCCCTGTTCTGGCCATTCTGGAACTAACAGTGGCCACTGTTAGATTTTAATTTCCTGTAAATATTTTGTCTTAAAAAAGCCTGTTCTTATAAAATGGGCTGTGAAATTCCCCCTCCATTTCTGTTAGTTTCAATACTGCATTGACCGTTGTTCCTTCTATAGTATATGAGCTGTGGCCGATTTCCTGTTATGTTCAGTGCAGGAAAATGTGCGCAGAAGCGGGAATATGGGAAAAGGATTTCTTGTGAACCATATATGGTAGTAAGTTAACTGAGTGGCTAAACTTTGATGTTGTAATGTATCTGTACACTGATTGGCTATAAATTCTGTGAATTTTAATAAATAGATCTGGCTTAACGAGGAAAGCTAGACTTCTGAGAAAGACCAATACAGATTTGTGATTGATTCTTTTGGGGGTCTCCGCCATGGCGTAGCGCAGCTCTTACTTTGGTTTTGATATATAAGAAGAAACTTGGAAAAGGTTTTGGTAATTATAATGAAAAATAGAATTTTTCAGTTGTTGTCTGAAGTGGGATTTGCCATTCGGATGTATCCTTACAGTTAAGTGTATCTTTACTTTTGAATGTATCCTTACATTTGCTTGTTCAGATTTTGCGAACTTGCCTCCAGGCTTGGTTTTTGTTTATTTTCCTTGACGTTAAAGCTATGGTTCAGAGCTTGTTGATTTTTTTATTTATTTTTTATTTTTTTTGGTGCAAGGTTGGACTTTTGTCTTGGTTTGTTTTTGTCATTTTATGCATTGTAGTAAAGGAAAAATCGTTTGAGGACCTCACGTGTGTTTGAACTCGCCCGATGTGCTGAGTAGTGTATTGTATATGCTGGAAATTGAACTCATAAAAAAAGGAAAGAGATGTTTCTAGTTGTATTGTCTCCGTTCTGTGTCTATCTTGTTCTTCAATTCTGGTGTTTCTGGGTCGTCCATATCTTGTAATTGTGAGAATTTTATTTTAACTGATTAGATTTTGATTTCTTCTTATATATCAACAGATTTTATCTCCCATTGAGAGACAGTTTTTTCTTTTTCCTCTTATTTTTATTTTTATTTTCTTGCGCGCTGCTGCCATTTTTTCTTTATTTTTTTTGCTGCATGTGTTTGCGCGCTGATTCTAAAGGATTTGCTAACTGTTTTTTCTTTCATATTGCATGTTTGTTTTTGTTTTATTTTTTATTTTGTTTCTGGCCATTGATTGCGTCTGTTTATTTAAATGTTTGTCTTTACTAACTATTAATGTATGTGTTTATCTTTGATGTTTTGTATTTCGTAGTTTTGATATTATGTTTTTTATTTGTAATTTATGTATAGGGACTGCTTCTCTTAAACCAGGTTGCTTTGTCTGTGTCATTACTGCCTTGCCTCGTGTAAAAAAAAAAAAAAAAGCACAGGAAATGGAGACCATAGGGCTTTACTTTTACAGTAAATTTCAAAAATTACTGCTTTTTTTTGTTCTTAGCCTATGTTTGAAAGATGAACATAGAAAGTCAATACTCTGACAAGGCAGGTTAGACGTGAATGTTATGTTATAAGTTGATGTATGATATATAAAAAAATTTGTGTATCAAGGTGATGGGCTCAATCTGCCTTAATATAAGTTATATACATTTTCCCAAAAGAGGCGTGGTCAGTTATTTTCCTCTGGTCTTTGTTTGAGTCCAGCACTAAGGGATTGACCACACCTTAATATAGGTTATATGTTTTGCCAAAATGGCTGACTGAGATCATTTACAGTTTTGTAACTTGTATAATGGAAATATATGTAGGTTCATGTTTATTGTAGTTGTTGAATCTAAGAGGATGAAGTGATATAAAGCTGAAGGATTTGAGTGAAAGTTAAAGGAAAGCGCCTACAGGTTTAGTAGCGATGTACAAAGGAATTTAGGCAGATTTCAAATGAGAGAAGGTGGTTTTTTTTTTGGTTTTATTTTAGTTGACTAAGGGAGATGGAAGGTTGTAGTTTGGTATCTGAGTATTGTTTAATTGTTTTCTTTTTCTGCAGTGGTAGCCAGATGTCTAGTATGACTGTACCCCCATTGAATTTTCTTGGAGGGAATAAAACAGGTTGTAAAAGCTGCACAAACACCTCACGTATGAATGTTTGTTTTTAACCAATATCCTTAATAAAGATTATTGATGTTTATTAAGAATCTTTTTCTCTGAGTTTCCTCTGAGAACTTTGTGCTAATTAACGCGTCAAGTTTTAAACATGCCCTTCTATACTTTCTTTCCCAGTTCATGATATTTTTGTTGTGTTTTTTTTTATTTGAGTTGAAGTTCACATTCTTTTCCTAGTCTCCTCCATTTTTTTCTCTCTCATGACCACTCCTTTTCTTTGTGTCCAAAAACGTGTTGCATTTTTTTTCTCCATTTTAAAAGTATTTTAACCATATGAATTTTAAAGTTTTTGACGGGTTAATAATACATTTTTTTCCCAAGTTTTTACTTTAGGTGAAAATTACCCATGCATGCCAACTTTGATCAAGTTAGATGGAAGATTATGTGATACCAATATTGATAAAGCTGTTGGAATTGAAGGAAATTTACTCAAACACATTATCATTTCACATTGCAATGTTACATCAACCGGATAATAAGGAATTATCAGACACCAGGCAATAAAACATTCTAGTTTATCGATAACTCATCAATAAATCAGGCGATTACAGAAGATCATTGATTTGGAAATAACTGTTATTTTCAACCAATAAGACAGAAGACAAAGAAAGAAGATAACGTATTTTTATATGCTGATGGATTATCTTTGTGTTGTCGTCTAAGTGATAATTATTTTGTATCTTTTATTATTTTATATTTTATTATTTTTTTTGTTTGGTTACAATCAATATTGTTCAAAATTCCCTGACACATTTAGGATTATTGAAGATCACATCCAATTAAAATTAGAGTTAATTAATGTATTTAGGAACATATAATTTAATGCATTTGCATAAATACGTTTCATGACATATATAGTGGTAAATGGAAAGTTCTGATTGGGTAAAATTAATGCAGATTTTTTTTTATTTCATTTGAGGATTGGTGTGTTTTATAAACACCAGGTTTGTTTCAAAACACCGAACAAGACTGAATAGGATAGTAATTAAATATTTTTTTTGATATTTAAAATGGGTGGAATATGCACTTCGGCTATTTCCCTATTGAGCCTAAGTTGCGTATATATATATTTTTCTCTAACAATGAGTCAGAAGTAGTATAATTTTTTTCTCATTGCGTGAGGCCGATAGGCTTTGCGGGGAAATTTTAAAATTTATTATCTGTGTCTCTTCTTGTATAAATTAACATTTTTATTGTTTTCGTGCATTTGAGAGTGACAATGAATGAATGGATGTATATGATTAGCGGGGTATACCATATTTTCTTTTCTTTTTTATTTTCTTTATTGTTGCTAAAACCGTATCACATCATCAAGAAACCTGACAGTCACAATGACTGCATATGGAACGAATCATGGACATTTTGTGTCAAGGTCAAAGGTCACAGGTAATAAGCAACCAGCGCAAAGAGACAGCTTGTTCAGGAGTCCCTATGGTGGGAGCTCTGATGACATTCAATGCTTATGCGTCTCAAGCTGGGATGTTGAAAAATAAGACCACACCCTGATCTCGCACTGTGGACTACGGTATTAGATTATGGAATATTATTTTTATTTTTTATTTTCTACTTAATCCCCTAGATAAGTGTGAGAAAGGTTGGATTTGTGAAAATGAGAATGTATTTCTTGAGTGTGTGTATGAATGCAGGTGTGTATGCGTTTTGTGGAGTGAAGCTGAACATAGGAAAACACACAGATATAGATCTGACTCATGTTGATTTATTAGATAAATGAACTTTTACATTCAAGTTATTATACTTTTCTTGTTCGGTGAATTATATTTTGGGAAATGGGAATAAATAGTTATTTAATGCCTAGATTAGGTAATTTTGCCTACGCTCCAAGTGGTTCGCTGGAAGAGTGAATCTAGATAGATAAGTGTATTTTATGCTCATAAAGGGCCTCCTTGGGGAATCCCTTTTGTACATTATAAAGGTATTGAGGTATTTTAGGAGTAAATACCAGAATTTTTTTCTTCCCCTCTGAGCATCTAGAATGATCTAAAGGTCTTAGGCAAGGACACTGTAGCCCAGGTTTAATTAGTTTAATTGCCTAAGTTTGGTTTATCTTTTAGATGATCACAGGTGATATGTGATCAAAGGAAAGAATTGTTAGATTTTAATTTCCTGTAAATATTTTGTCTTAAAAAGCCTGTTCTTATAAAATGGGCTGTGAAATTCCCCCCCCCTCCATTTCTGTTAGTTTCAATACTGCATAGACCGTTGTTCCTTCTATAGGATTTGAGCTTTGGCCGATTTCCTGTTATGTTCAGTGCAGGAAAATGTGCGCAGAAGCGGGAATATGGGAAAAGGATTTCTTGTGAACCATATATGGTAGTAAGTTAGCTGAGTGGCTAAACTTTGATGTTGTAATGTATCTGTACACTGATTGGCTATAAATTCTGTGAATTTTAATAAATAGATCTGGCTTAACGAGGAAAGCTAGACTTCTGAGAAAGACCAATACAGTTTTGTGATTGATTCTTTTTGGGGGTCTCCGCCATGGCGCGTAGCGCAGCTCTTACTTTGGTTTTGATATATAAGAAGAAACTTGGAAAAGGTTTATGGTAATTATAATGAAAAATAGAATTTTTCAGCCACACCATTGTACATAATAATTTTAACTTTTCCTTTGTCAAATCCATTCCATAATCATGTGTTGCATACAACACTTCAAAATTCCGCACCATATACTCCAGGGGCATCTCACCCTTTATTATTATTATTCTTTATTTATAAAGCGCCAGCATATTCCGCAGCGCTGTACAATAGGCACAGTATAGACAGGGTTACAATACATTGGACAACATTTGACAAACAGTACAGGAGGAGATGAGGGCCCTATTCCCGTAGGAACTCACAATCTGGGAGGGTTGGGGTTGGAAACAGGAGGAGAGGACTGTAAGGTGAGAGTGATTGATGGTTGCGTCAGTGAGTTGGGTGGTAGGCTTCCCTAAATAGGAACGTTTTAAGGGAGCGTTTGAAGGAAGAGAAGTTAGGGGAAAGTCTGACAGTACGAGGGAGAGCGTTCCAGAGAGTGGGGCTGCGCGTGAGAAATCCTGCAGTCTATCATGGGAAGAGGTGATGCGGGGAGAAGCTAGGCGCAGGTCACTGTTTGACCTTAGGGAGCGGGCTGGGGTGTATTTGGTGATTAGTGAGGACAGGTAGTGGGGCGCTGAGTTAGTGAGGGTTTTGTAGGTAAGGATAAGGATTTTGAACTTAATTCTGCAGTGGATGGGGAGCCAGTGAAGGGACTCGCAGAGGGGAGCGGCAGAGACAGAGCGGTGGGTGAGGTGAATTAGCCTGGTGGAGGCGTTCAGGATGGATTGTAGGGGGGAGGCGGGACAGAGGGAGGCCAGATAAGAGATTATTGCAATAGTCGAGTCGGGAGATTACCAGGGCGTGTATGAGTTGTTTTGTGGTGACATTGGTGATAAATGGCCGAATTCTGGAAATATTACGCAGTTGGTATCAGCAGGAGGAGGAAAGAGACTTGATGTGGGGGATGAAAGAAAGAGCAGAGTCCGGTGTAACTCCAAGACAGCGAACTTGGTTTGAGGAGATGGTGATACCCTCCAACGTGATAGAGAAGTCAGGAGGTGGGGAGGCATTGGAGGGAGGAATAAGTAGGAGTTCAGTCTTTGACATGTTGATCTTTAGGTGGTGGGAAGCCATCCAGGAGGAGATGCCAGATAAACAGTCACTGACTTTTGAAAGGACAGGGGGAGAGAGATCAGGGGTAGAGAGGTAGATCTGAGTGTCATCAGTGTAGAGGTGGTAATTAAAGCCAAAGCTGTTGATGATTTTGCCCAGGGAGATGGTGTAGATAGAAAAGAGCAGAGGACCAAGGACAGAGCCTTAAGGTACACCAACAGATAGAGGCAATGAAGAGGAGGAGTTACCAGCACAGGACACACAGAAGGACCTGTTGGATAAATAGGAGTCAACCCAAGCAAGTGCAGTGTCACCGAGACCCAGAGAGTTGAGGGTCTGTAGAAGGAGGGGGTGGTCAACAGTGTCAAAAGCAGCCGAGAGGTCAAGCAGGATGAAAATAGAATAGTGGCCATGTTTTTTAGCAGTTAGGAGGTCGTTGGTGACTTCGGTGAGGGCAGTTTCAGTTGAGTGTAGGGGACGGAAGCCAGATTGCAGGGGGTCAAGTAGGGAATTGGAGGACAGGAAGAGGGAGAGGCGGTTGAAGACTAGTTTTTCTAAGAGCTTAGAGGTAAACCTTCTTGGGTTTGGATGACCCGTTACCCATTGTTACTCTTAAGGGCGGTAACTTTTTCACAATTCAGATATTACGTTCAGCAAAAACACTTGAAATCAACGGTCTGGTACTTCAGTCAACACTTCTTTTGAATCGTATTCGCTTCCTCCGTCAGTAGCCGACTGCAGTCGCCTGAGCCGGAAACGTACTTTAGGAGTCCAGTCTCAAGTTTGCTTCCTCGCTAGGCGAGTAGGCGCCCAATCACTCACAGCACTCTCAGCACCACTCACAGCACATACTTGTACCAGATACATTCAGCACAAAACAATACATAAACAATCCTACTCTTTCTACTAGCCGAGGGCACGCCGTCCCTCCTCTTTTGGCTCCTTATACTCAATTGATTGATCTCAACTCTTGTCTGCTTGTGACTATGTGCACCCCGTTCTATAAATACACTCCCGTCTGCAATTCCAATTTGCCTATGAGTAATCTACCCACCCGGCACCACTCCAGCTGCAGCTACCGCTGGCCCCAATTGGCACCCTTCACTACACGACGTACACACTAGCACTGACTCCGGGCTCTCAGCCCAGTCACAGAAATCCCTCCTCCTTTTCTTGTCCACGTGCAGAAGCTTTATTTACTAACACTGACTATGACTATGCAACTCCACGTGGCTACCCTCTCTTACAGAACTACCCATCAGTTAACATCCGATCCCCTGGGTTCAGACATGCGCTAGCCACTCTGGCTCTTTTGCTTGTCCGTGCTGTCGGCGCAGGGTTCGGTATGTCAATGAGACCATGGCCACGGATCTCCTTATCCGACTATGGTCGGACGTTCCGCTTATACCGGTATCTCTAATACACATACAAACATAGAAGACACTTTACCTATTGCCGCGCTGCTCGCTGTTTCCTCAGACTCGGGGTGTCCCAGCTTCCCGGGCAGGGGGTCCGTTTCGGACGAGACGAGGTCCACTGAACAGGAATTCCTGCTTGGCGCCTGCAGATATCAGCTCACCTTCAATGTACGCCCAACTGACGGGATCTTTCGCACCTGCAGTCAACCGCTACAGTGTCCAGCAGTCGTTGCCGTGCTGGCAAGGGCCCGTATCCCGGCTCACGAGCCCCCAGAAATGTAACCGGAATCCACTTGGTTCACTCGGGACGAGGCCGGACCGACACGAGCAAGGATTGTCTGAACACGAGTCTCTTCAGGAAAGGCAAACTTTATTTGTGACGTCACAGAATGCTCACACAGGATTGAATCGCAAAGAGTGAGCCCCGAACTCACCCCGACAAGAGGTCTTATACCCCGAATACATAATTAGGTACATCCCAATTAACCCACCTCCCGGTGACACTATCTCACCCCACGTGGGTTAGTACCTCCCTTGGTCAATTACAAAGACATTCCATACATTGCCATAAATTGGCAAGCTTCATGTTAGTTTGACAGAAGATGATTTGCTGCTACGCTCAATCCGGCCTGTGCCCACCTCCCTAGAGCCTGTTTGTTATTTGTTGTAGATAAGACCTGGTCTGTTTCTACGCTATTCTTTGTCTCACTGCAGGCCTCTGTGACCTTGGTGTATCCATTTCTCATCCTGTCCCTGCCTGCCAGGATCGGCCCGGATCTTCCTTAATTTTAATTGCTTCTCTGCTAAACTAACATATTCCTAAGATTCTATGTAAGCTTCATTCTAATTCCAACTAAAATCTATCTAGTTAATTTCAAGTGAACCAATATTCTGAACAAGATGGCCGCCTGGCTCATAATGGCAACCATCTTCTGGCCTGATTCTCCTTCATTATCAGCGTATCACAAAATCCACAGCAATGAAACCCCCAGTAATGTGCTTTGTGTGTGAGCGTATCACAAAATCCACAGCAATAAAACCCCCCTGTAATGTGCTGTGTGTGCGAGCGTATCACAAAGTCCACAGAAATAAACCCCCAGTAATGTGCTGTGTGTATGAGCTTATCACAAAATCCACAGAAATAAACCCCCAGTAATGTGCTGTGTCTGTGAGCATATCACAAAATCCACAGAAATAAACCCCCAGTAATGTGCTGTGTGTGTGAGCGTATCACAAAATCCACAGAAATAAACCCCCAGTAATGTGCTGTGTGTATGAGCGTATCACAAAATCCACAGAAATAAACCCCCAGTAATGTGCTGTGTCTGTGAGCGTATCACAAAATCCACAGAAATAAACCCCCAGTAATGTGCTGTGTGTATGAGCTTATCACAAAATCCACAGAAATAAACCCCCAGTAATGTGCTGTGTCTGTGAGAATATCACAAAATCCACAGAAATAAACCCCCAGTAATGTGCTGTTTGTGTGAGCGTATCACAAAATCCACAGAAATAAACCCCCAGTAATGTGCTGTGTGTGTGAGCGTATCACAAAATCCACAGAAATAAACCCCCAGTAATGGGCTGTGTGTGTGAGCGTATCACAAAATTCACAGCAATAAAACCCCCCTGTAATGTGCGGCGCCTATAATATATAAAAGTTGCCCCCTCTCCTTTTTTTTTTTTTCATTTGCAGGGAGGGGGTTGAATTTTGGTCCGGGGGGTTCAAGGAGGGGGAACCCAGCTGGCCGCATCCAATGGATAGCCGCCGGGACCTCTCACCCCCGCAGGCCTGGAGGCAGCCTCCGCTTCCCTGGTTGTCCGGTGGATGTGGGTGCTGCACCGCGATCTTTGCTTACAGACCGCAGTGCACGTCCCACAGCGAGTGACTGGACTCGAGCTGAGCGCCCGATCGCAGGTGCCCTGTCACCTGACCGCCGGCGCTCTGACACAGTCAGTAAGCGCCGGCGGTCAGATGACAGGTCATCAGCAATCGCCGGCGCTTAGCTTGTGGCCAGTCACTCGCTGTGGAACGTGCACTGCAGTCTGTAAGCACAGATCGCGGTGCAGCACCCACATCCACCAGACCACCAGGGAAGCGGAGGCTGCCCCCAGGCCTGCGGAATTGAAGGGTCCCGGTGGCTATCCGTTGGATGCGGCCAGCCGGGACCCAGAGTGTTCCGCGGCATTAGGGTGTGCCCAGGCACACCCAGCACACCCCGTGCGCACGCCTATGGTTAGCACCAAGATTGTATTGTTGCCCTATAATGGCTCTGGTAAGTTTACAATAGTTCTGGATAAGTTAGCACCAACTTTGTAATATTGCCCTACATATTACTGTGACTGAGTCTTATTTGTGTGCAGCTCTGTGATACACGTGCAGGGTCAGCAACCTTGACTCTACAGATGTTTTGGGCCTACCTTTCCCATGAGGCTCAGCAAATCTAATGAGTAAGTTGAGCATCATGGGAGATGTAGTTCCAAAAAATCTGTAGAGCCAAGGTTGCTGACCCCTGTAACAGTTCAGAGGATAGGACAGTGCTGTGTTTTTTTCATAATAAACTTTTTATGCTTACTATAATTACTTGTTATTGATTTTCCTGCTCTTTATCATGAATACAATATGGAATGCAGAACACACACACACACACACACACACACACACACACACACCATGTGAAAGAGTAGGTTTCCTTGTTTGGCTCTCTTCCACATGTTCCGCTACATAAAAGAGTGCTGCACTTTGGAAAAAAAGAAGAAAAAATATATATATACTCTGGGTCAGCCTGTATGTGGAGGCATTGAGGTTTCTGTGCAGAGTATAAAAGGGAGAATTAAATGAAAGCTATACATTGCTTATACTTACCCTGCTGGTCCCATGAGGCTGCAATTATACATGGTTTATGACTTTTATTTTATTGCATAATGGTGAAAGTCGAAATAGAGTGTAAGCCCTGAGGTTTAGGTAGGTATAGTGGCCATGCAAACAGATTTAGAAGCTAACCATTTTAAATGTGTAACTGCCATTAACCCCTAACATGCCACAATATACCAGGGGAAAACATTGTAATTAAAACACCGTGCGGTACACAGCCTCCCCAGTAACCCCTAAAATGCCATTTGTCAAGGGAAACCTTGAAATGTATACGCTGTAAGGAATGAAGCCTGCCCATTTACCCTTTATATATACAACTAAAACAAGGGGAAAACAAAAGTAATACACAATGTGATATATAGCCTGACCGTTAACCCCTTTAATGCTGAGCCATTTGTACCCTGTAAAAAGAAAAAGTTACGTTTTTTATTTCAATGTTACAATGAATATGGTCATGTTGGGTATCTTTGGAAAGGCCAGACTCTGCCCTTTCCCATTGCCTCCCCAACTGACCATGTGTAATGCACAGGCATGGAGATGCAGTGCTCCAAATGACCCCTGTGTCATCTGGCTGCAGAGAAGCAGGCAGCACAGCCCCTCTCTCCCTTCTTGTGGACACGCTGATCCAGCAACTCCCATCACAAAGCCTGGCAGGGTGCAGGTGCTAGGGGTTAGGGTAAGGAGCTGTTGGGGGACAGGGGGAACAATTGGAGTTAGGAGGGAACAGAGAACGACTATGTCCCTCTGCCTGTGTTATGCCTGTGGGGTGAGCAGTGGGGAAGCTGGCCCCACCCATCAGCATGTACAGCTAGCAGAAAGTGTAGGGAGAAAAGTGGGGTGGGGCAATTGACAGCATGTGGCCGAAACCCCCAGAGCTACTGGGCAGACACTGTACAGAACTGCATGGCCAGGGCATTGGCACAGGCATTTGAAATTACTATTGCCAACAGTAAGGGCCATATTACAATCTTCACGTTAAAATGCTCGCGCAACGCGTGAATTTGTGCGCCAAGCGTTAAACGTTAACGTGCGTAAATCAACAATGCAATTACAATCCTCGCACATTTTTTCATCCGTCGAGCAATATGTGCGTTAAACGGACGCGCACAAATGCGCGCGCAGTAACGTTGCGTGCAGAAATCAGTGTGCGGACTGTTTGTTAACGCGATTCAGCCAATCAGAATTAAGAACCACAATTATCTCACGTTAAGTTTTTGCGCCTGTCAAAGTCAATCTGAGCATATATGCTGCAGCAATAATAAATGCACACAACTTCTCCATTTTATTGGTTTGGTATGAGTAGAATGTGTAACTATACTTCGCAGCATTTTTTTTTGGACTGGTGTATTTGGTTTCGGCCAGGTTGATAGAATTTCCCATCAACACCAGCTTTTAGGACTTGCTAAAATTATGCGCACAACGTCTCTGCGTTAATTCCTTCGCATAGATTGTAATACCATCCGCATACCAGGGCACAAACGCATTTGCGCTCACAATGTTAAGTATAGGATGCGTGCAGTAAAGTAAAGACGATTACGTGCGTTTGTTGCGCTGACAATGTAATACGACGTTCAGCGCAAAGGGTTTTACCCCTCGCGTTAATGTTTTTTTGCACGGGCGCAAACGTGATTGTAAGATTGTAAGAAAAACAGATTGTAATAGGGCCCTAAATGGGCTGACAAAAACCCAGGTGCCAGGTGCAATTTCTAGTTGCCATTGCGACCTGGTGGCTGGGATTTGTCCAAGCCCTGTATTAGACGAATGACTGAGTTATCCCAGAAGCTTCACTGTTCTGTGTGTGTGTGTGTAACATGTATGTATGTTTGTTATTCTGTCTCTCCCATTCTGCAGCGCTACGGAACTTATCATCTGAAGCATAAGCCAGGAAACTGGATAAAGTGAAAACACCATCACACACATTATTGCCCCTCTATATTATTTCTCTTATTCTATTAGACTTAGTGCTGTGGGAGAACAAGTAAGGACAGGTCAGGAACAGTTCTTGTGCTAGGGCAGCAAAGAACTGAGGCCAGGTCAGGAATAGTCCTTGTGCTAGGGCAGCAAAGAACTGAGGCCGTGTCAGGAACAGTCCTTGTGCTAGGGCTGCACAGGAGTAAGAATAAGGAAAGGACGATCTGTAGGGATCAGTAAGGGTCCAAGGAGGTCTCTGGATCACCAACAAGAGTGCCGCACATGCTTCTGTGTTGCAAGCTGATAAGATCCTCCAGATACAGAGTACAGTGCTGGGGTAGCACGTCTCGTGGTGTCTGGGCATTCGTATCACAGTCACGCAGTCATACTATCTAGATATGCGTTTGGTGTTGTGCATGATTTCGGAGACATATATGGAAACGTGTGTGTTTGAAGTGTGTGTTTTTGTTTTATTATTTAATTTTCTTTCTTTTACAGGACGAAAAGAGAAAATCCAATAGATCACGTGCATATTTGTGTATACAATCCCTTACCAAGGCTGATCTCTTCGGAAATCGAATGGTTTGGAAAAAGATTGCTTTGGTCTCTTTTTCCAAAGGAGGGATATTGTGGGCCTACCGAGATCAGCTGCAATAACTTCCCCTTACCCCTACCACTCTGAGAAAGAGAGGAGGGGGAGTTGATGCTTCCTTGTATTTGCAGTTAAGGTTGTGAAGGTCTTGAAAAGTGAAAGTTTTTGTAAAAGTTGGTAGAAGGCGATATGTGTCTGGCTGTGAGTGGCGAACATGAAGGCAGCCAGTGATCAAAAGTGATGGAAGTTGATTGAAGGTGAATGGAAAATGATTAGTCTAGAAAGTCGTTTTTTGCTATGTTCGCCTTTTGTTTCATCCTGCTTGTCTAGTTTCTCCTTTGTCTATTGTATGTCATTCTTAGAGAGATATTGGCACACTATGGAAGTGCCTTTGCTGAATGTTACAAGTTTAAATCCATGTTTTTCTTTTCAGCCATAACCATGTAAGTTTGAACCATGTGAGTTTTAAACCCTGACAGGTTATAAACATTTTTTCAAGTCTCTTTAATTTAGGTGAAAATTGCTGGAGTAACGCATGCCAACGCACATTGCAGCTGATGCTGATCAAGCTAGATTCATTTGATACCAATATCAATATAGCTATTGAAATTGAAGGAAATTTACTCAAACACACACATCATTCCACTTTGCAATTTTACGCTTCCTTTGGCAGATACCAAGCTCCATAACAGAGTTATCAGATGCTGGGCAATAAAACATTCTAACAAAAAGAGTTGTATTTCATCTTAAATTAATATGAAAGAAGAAAAACCACAGAACATTGCATCTTTATTTTTTCGGAAGAATCATCACTGTGCTGTTCTCGTAAGGATCGTCTATGCCTGATACCTGCATTTTTGTTCTAAGTGATGAATACTTCGTATTGTATATTCTAATGCTTCGTATTGTATATTCTTATGTGATCACAATTCTTATTTTTCAGGAGTAAGTAAATGCTCTGATATATTTATGATATTGCAGGTTACATTCAATTAAAACTGGAGTTAGAGTATTTTTAATAACGTACTCAGGAAATCATAACAGTCTTTTAATCTAGCTGTCCAAAATAGTCTTAAGACAATACATCCAGTTTAAATATAATAAAATATATTATTAACTAGGTGGTTAAAGTAGTCCCATTACTGTGAATAAAATATAAATAATGTTTTAATAAATCTAATGGTAATCTCAGCGATAATGAATAAATAGCTTTTAAAATGACTAAATTCTTTATATAAACTTGGTGTAAAGGAAGGAATTGCGGGAAGATTTTGTTTTATTGAGAATTATTTGGTTGCTGATTATATTTACCATATGTTTTGATGGAATTTTATTTTTACTGGAAATAGTTTGCTTAATTGACCACTAAACAAGAACAGAAGTGTATAGAAATATTTTGTTACTATATGGGTGTAGGGCGCACAGTGGCTGGTCTTCGGGCTAGAGTTGCGCATATATTTTTTCTATAATGAACTGAGTCAGATGTCGTATGACCCTGTGGGTTATATACAAAAGAGGCTGCATAAGGTCCATATCCCAAGGGGGGTTTGTGTTTTTATTTTTATTGGCCTCCTTGGGAAATTATTAGTGTAGCAAAAAGAAACACAGATACTATACACTAACACGCTTGTCTCTGTTGCAGTTCTGTGTTTGTGTACAAGATGAATGAATCTGTTTACTTGTTCCCTCTCAGCCGGTCCCCAACCTTTTTTCTTTTGCTATGTTGGCGTTTGCCATTATTTTCATCATCAACATCGTTTTAACCAAGAGCCTGCCAGTCATCAAGTACCCGCTGACTGAGTCCTGTGTGGATTGTGGACTAGCTCCCCTGTCACCTTTGATTTCCTCTCTGGTTTAATTGAGATTCCATTCAGTAAATCAATCATTGTTGCTGGATTCTATCGCCCACCGAGCTCTCCAGTGCACTCCATCTCTGACATATCTCAGATCCTTAATAACCTACTTGCCCAAAACCAAAAAAGTGAAATGCTGGTCCTCAGTGATTTTAATACAGATTGGCTAAATCCTAAAAACAATAAACACTGCTCACTGTTTAAAACTTTGCAGCTAACTCAATTAATCTCCTCCCCAACTCGCATTAATATGAAAAGCCCTAACCATACCTTGCTGGACTGAATGCTCTCCTCATCTCCTGATCGAATACAGGAGGCAGGTGTTCTCGCTAATAGCTTTAGTGACCATTGTCTAATGTACTTTGTGCGCAAAATAAAGGCCATGAAATCTCCCCCAAAGGTAATAACCACCAGGTCTTTCAAGAAATTTATTCTTGAATCCTTCCTAAGTGATCTCAAACAGCTCCCCTGGTACAGACTAAACCTAATCCCAGACCTAGACTGTGCAATTGAATACTTTCAGTCTGAGCTCCTGCAAGTCTGGAATTCCCATGCCCCGCTGCGTAAAGTGAGAGTAAAAGGGACCCATCTCCCCTGGGTTACACCTGATTTTACACTAATTTACCAGCTTAGAGATTCACTCTGGTCAAATTTCAAGAGTACTGGTTCCATGAACGATCACTACGAATACCGAAAATGCCAGAATGAATGCACATTCTGAATGAATGCACAAAACAAACAAAAATGGCAAAAGCCCATTACTTCAATGAAAATCTAAACAATAACATATCAAACCCTAGAAACTTTTGGAGAACCATAAGTAACATACAAGCACCCCCAGTCCACTCCCAGCTGGCTGCTGTAAAAGTAAACAACCAAATCTATAAAACACCGTAATCTATAGACACCGTAATCTATACCAGCAAACCAAATCTCCGGCAGCTGGAAGCCATGCTGCAAGAACAATTCAGAGGTAAAAAAGTGGATCAAACACAACAAACTTTTTTTAAATAATGACAAAACTGTAACGATGCTCTTTGGAACAAAACCTAAACTACACAAATTGCAAAATCACCACTTATGTGGTCCTTCGGACCTCTCTCCCTCCCGATCACCGGGGGGCAGAGGGTTAATCCAGGCACCATTTGGAAGGGCACAGCCTGCCCTTCCAAACGGTGGCTGTGATTAACCCCTGGGGAGCCGGATCACGAATCGGCGCTGAAAAGCGCCTGATCGTGATCCTCTCCTGGAGCTGGCCTGCATCTTGGATGTCGGCCAAGCCTCCAGGAACTCCCCCTGAGGACTGGTGTCATCATGCATAGCACGATGACGCCAGTCCTGGAGTTAACCCCTAGCTGCCACCAATGGTGGAGATAGGGGGTTTCAATGAACCCCCTATCTCCCGATCTGTGGCAGCTAGGGGTTAATGTTTGATATCGTTGGATCGGCCAGAGCATGCCCTTTCCAAGGATACTAAACATGAGCATGAAAAATGTTTTTTTTTAAAAATAAAAAATAAAAATAAAAAAATTTAAATATTTAAAAAAAAAATCTAAAAAAAATAAACAAGTTTTTTTGTTTGTTTTTGTTTTGTTAATGCAGCAATATTGTTCCCATTTCAATTATAATGTGAACAATAATGCTGCACTAACGATTTTTGTATGCGGTGCGTTTGTTAAAAAAAGCAAAATTTTCCCCAAAAAAAATGTAACGAGACCCCATTTCTAATTTTTTTAACAAGTGCACCCCATACAAAATAGAACCGCAAACGATCGCATGTTAAAATGTGAAAAAAAACCCTTTACACATAATAAATTATTGAAAATTCGAATTTTATTGCATTTTTTGATATAATATACAGACATGACATAACGTATACATATATTAATGACATATTATGAATCTGCCAAGTCTGCCGGAAAGAACGACATATAATATGTCTGGGTCATATATCAAAATATGGCTACAAAACGCGGTTAAACATGATGAGCGAAAGCGGTAAAAATGACCTCAGCACAGAGGTGTGAAAAGCCTCAGCAGCGAAAGGGTTAAATGCAGCATATTAGGATGTTTTAGGAGGGAAATTAATTCTCAAATCTCAATCAGAAGCAGACACCACCCCACCCCCTCACTATATTGTACAATGTATCAAATTGATTACCAGGCTGAAAACACCTGGTGTTATGCCAGTGTGTGAACAGAGGTCATTTAGAGTTGATAATCTTTCCACGTACACATTAGTTTTTAATTCAATATCTAATAAACCGTTGCTTATAATATTCTGCAGTAAAAAGTCTCTTTATTTCTAAATTTTTTAGTATTTTTTTAAGCATTTTCTAGACTTTTTTCTTTTCGAACCCGAACCGAACACGCCCAAAAAGTTCGAAATTCGCGAACTTTCGAACTGCCAAAGTTCGGGTCGAACTCCGAACCGTCCGAACCCGAAAAGCTCATCCCTACTAGGTGCACCAGGAGTACAAATATTCTAAACTCCCTACTGGGATTATCTCTAACACAAGTAGTTGAGGAGTCGACCCGTAAAGAGGCCATACTGGATTTAATACTCACAAATGGAGGTTTGGTATCGGACGTTGTTGTAGGTGAAAATTTGGGATCTAGTGATCACCAGTCAGTATGGTTTAATATAAGAACAGGGATGGAGCCGCACCACACAAAAACAAAAGTTTTAGACTTTAATAAAACAGATTTTTCTAAAATGAGATTTTGTGTGAAGGAGTCATTATCAGACTGGAGGAGTTTAAAGGGAGTCCAAGAGAAATGGGCTTATTTAAAGGAAGCATTATTGAAGGCCACAGGCAATTGCATTCGGCTTGTTAGCAAAAACAAAAAAGGGAAGAAACCACTGTGGTACTCTGCAGAAGTGGCCAAAATAGTGAAGAACAAAAAGACAGCATTCAATAATTATAAAAAAACTCAGAGTGAAGAAGATAGGCAAACCTATAAGATTAGGCAGAAAGAGGCAAAGCAATTTATAAGAGCTTCCAAAGCACACGCAGAAGAGAAAATAGCTCAGTCAGTAAAAAAGGGGGACAAAACATTTTTTAGATACATAAACGAGAAAAGAAAAGTAAAACAAGGATTAGTTAGATTAAAAACAAAGGAAGGAAGGTATGTAGAAGAGGATAAAAGTCTCGCTGACTGCCTCAATGAATATTTTTGTTCAGTCTTTGCAGAAGAAAAGCAAGAAAAGGAAGGAAAGGGACCTCAGTTAGGAGGAAACACTCACGAGACATTTACATATCAGTTTACAGAGTAGGAGGTTCTACAGCAGCTGTCTAAAGTAAAGACAAATAAGTCAATAGGCCTGATGGGATCCACCCTAAATTATTAAAAGAGCACAGTGATGTAATAGCAAAACCGTTAACAGATTTATTTAACCAATCCTTGTTAACGGGAGTCGTCCCAGAAGACTGGAAATTAGCAAATGTTGTGCCCATTTACAAGAAGGGTAGTAGGGAGGAATCGGGGAACTATAGGCTAGTTAGTCTTACGTCAGTAGTGGGGAAATTAATGGAAACCATGTTAAAGGAAAGGATTGTTGAACATCTAAAAACACATAGATTACAGGATCAGAAACAACATGGGTTTACCTCAGGGAGATCATGCCAAACTAATCTTTTTGATTTTTTTGATTGGGTAACAAAAATAATAGACACAGGTGGTGCAGTAGACATTGCTTATTTAGATTTCAGTAAGGCTTTTGATACTGTTCCGTATAGAAGGCTTATCAATAAATTGCAATCTTTGAGCTTGGATTCCAATATTGTTGAATGGATTAGGCAGTGGCTGAGTGACAGGCAACAGAGGGTTGTGGTAAATGGAGTTTATTCGGCGCAAGGTCTTGTTACCAGTGGGGTACCTCAGGGGTCAGTTCTTGGACCCATTCTCTTTAATATTTTTATTAGTGATATTGCAGAAGGTATTAATGGAGAAGTATGTATTTTTGCTGATAACAAAGATTTGCAACAGAGTTGACATTCCTGGAGGGATCAGCCAAATGACAAATGATTTAGGTAAACTAAAAAAATGGTCGGAGCTGTGGCAATTGAGTTTTAATGTGGATAAGTGCAAGATAATGCACCTGGGACGTAAAAACCCAAGGGCTGAATATAGAATATTTGATACAGTCCTAACCTCAACATCTGAGGAAAGGGATTTAGGGGTTATTATTTCAGAGGATCTAAGGGTAAGTAGTCAATGTAATAGAGCAGCAGGAAATGCTAGCAGAATGCTTGGTTGTGTAGGGAGAGGTATTAGCAGTAAGAAAAGGGAAGTGCTCATGCCACTGTACAGAGCACTGGTGAGACCTCACTTGGAGTACTGTGTGCAGTACTGGAGACCGTATCTCCAGAAGGATATAGACATCTTAGAGATGTCCTGTCGTTCTCAGGACCCTCACAAACACCCCTGTTGTTTCTCACTATAATTGTAAAGGGTCATCCAGACGTGGACCCCTTGCTTGATGTGCCTAGAGGGGTGTCAGCTATACCCTCCTGACGAGGCCCAAGAAGGCAGAAACAATCGTCGGGGGTTGCTGCATCTCTCGTGCAGGGATGACGTCCTTGGCAATCAGTACTGGCCACCCTTTCTGAATGAGAGCAGGCTGATTTGCATATGGAAGATTCATCCCTGTAATGGCACAAGCAAGCTAAAACCTTGTTTGTGAGACCTGAGCGGGCACCCACCGTAGAGCAGGCCATTGTGCTGTTGCTCGTTCTCAGGACCCTCACAAACACCCCTGTTGTTTCTCACTATAATTGTAAAGGGTCATCCAGACGTGGACCCCTTGCTTGATGTGCCTAGAGGGGTGTCAGCTATACCCTCCTGACGAGGCCCAAGAAGGCCGAAACGATCGTCGGGGGTTGCTGCACCTCTCGTGCAGGGATGACGTCCTTGGCAATCAGTACTGGTCACCCTTTCTGGGTGAGAGCAGGCTGATTTGCATATGGAAAATTCATCCCTGTAATGGCACAAGCAAGCTAAAACCTTGTTTGTGAGACCTGAACGGGCACCCACCGTAGAGCAGGCCATTGTGCTGTTTCTCGTTCTCAGGACCCTCACAAACACCCCTGTTGTTTCTCACTATAATTGTAAAGGGTCATCCAGACGTGGACCCCTTGCTTGATTTGCCTAGAGGGGTGTCAGCTATACCCTCCTGACGAGGCCCAAGAAGGCCAAAACGATCTTCGGGGGTTGCTGCACCTCTCGTGCAGGGATGACGTCCTTGGCAATCAGTACTGGCCACCCTTTCTGGGTGAGAGCAGGCTGATTTGCATATGGAAAATTCATCCCTGTAATGGCACAAGCAAGCTAAAACCTTGTTTGTGAGACCTGAGCGGGCACCCACCGTAGAGCAGCCCATTGTGCTGTTGCTCGTTCTCAGGACCCTCACAAACACCCTTGTTGTTTCTCAATATAATTGTAAAGGGTCATCCAGACGTGGACCCCTTGCTTGATGTGCCTAGAGGGGTGTCAGCTATATCCTCCTGACGAGGCCCAAGAAGGCAGAAACGATCGTCGGGGGTTGCTGCACCTCTCGTGCAGGGATGACGCCCTTGGCAATCAGTACTGGCCACCCTTTCTGGGTGAGAGCAAGCTGATTTGCATATGGAAAATTCATCCCTGTAATGGCACAAGCAAGCTAAAACCTTGTTTGTGAGACCTGAGCGGGCACCCACCGTAGAGCAGGCCATTGTGCTGTTGCTCGTTCTCAGGACCCTCACAAACACCCCTGTTGTTTCTCACTAAGTGCAAGATAATGCACCTGGGACGTAAAAACCCAAGGGCTGAATATAGAATATTTGATACAGTCCTAACATCAACATCTGAGGAAAGGGATTTAGGGGTTATTATTTCAGAGGATCTAAGAGTAAGTAGTCAATGTAATAGAGCAGCAGGAAATGCTAGCAGAATGCTTGGTTGTGTAGGGAGAGGTATTAGCAGTAAGAAAAGGGAAGTGCTCATGCCACTGTACAGAGCACTGGTGAGACCTCACTTGGAGTACTGTGTGCAGTACTGGAGACCGTATCTCCAGAAGGATATAGACATCTTAGAGATGTCCTGTCGTTCTCAGGACCCTCACAAACACCCCTGTTGCTTCTCACTATAATTGTAAAGGGTCATCCAGACGTGGACCCCTTGCTTGATGTGCCTAGAGGGGTGTCAGCTATACCCTCCTGACGAGGCCCAAGAAGGCAGAAACAATCGTCGGGGGTTGCTGCACCTCTCGTGCAGGGATGACGTCCTTGGTAATCAGTACTGGCCACCCTTTCTGGGTGAGAGCAGGCTGATTTGCATATGGAAAATTCATCCCTGTAATGGCACAAGCAAGCTAAAACCTTGTTTGTGAGACCTGAGCGGGCACCCACCGTAGAGCAGGCCATTGTGCTGTTGCTCATTCTCAGGACCCTCACAAACACCCCTGTTGTTTCTCACTATAATTGTAAAGGGTCATCCAGACGTGGACCCCTTGCTTGATGTGCCTAGAGGGGTGTCAGCTATACCCTCCTGACGAGGCCCAAGAAGGCCGAAACGATCGTCGGGGGTTGCTGCACCTCTCGTGCAGGGATGACGTCCTTGGCAATCAGTACTGGCCACCCTTTCTGGGTGAGAGCAGGCTGATTTGCATATGGAAAATTCATCCCTGTAATGGCACAAGCAAGCTAAAACCTTGTTTGTGAGACCTGAGCGGGCACCCACCGTAGAGCAGCCCATTGTGCTGTTGCTCGTTCTCAGGACCCTCACAAACACCCCTGTTGTTTCTCAATATAATTGTAAAGGGTCATCCAGACGTGGACCCCTTGCTTGATGTGCCTAGAGGGGTGTCAGCTATATCCTCCTGACGAGGCCCAAGAAGGCAGAAACGATCGTCGGGGGTTGCTGCACCTCTCGTGCAGGGATGACGCCCTTGGCAATCAGTACTGGCCACCCTTTCTGGGTGAGAGCAGGCTGATTTGCATATGGAAAATTCATCCCTGTAATGGCACAAGCAAGCTAAAACCTTGTTTGTGAGACCTGAGCGGGCACCCACCGTAGAGCAGGCCATTGTGCTGTTGCTCGTTCTCAGGACCCTCACAAACACCCCTGTTGTTTCTCACTAAGTGCAAGATAATGCACCTGGGATGTAAAAACCCAAGGGCTGAATATAGAATATTTGATACAGTCCTAACATCAACATCTGAGGAAAGGGATTTAGGGGTTATTATTTCAGAGGATCTAAGAGTAAGTAGTCAATGTAATAGAGCAGCAGGAAATGCTAGCAGAATGCTTGGTTGTGTAGGGAGAGGTATTAGCAGTAAGAAAAGGGAAGTGCTCATGCCACTGTACAGAGCACTGGTGAGACCTCACTTGGAGTACTGTGTGCAGTACTGGAGACCGTATCTCCAGAAGGATATAGACATCTTAGAGATGTCCTGTCGTTCTCAGGACCCTCACAAACACCCCTGTTGTTTCTCACTATAATTGTAAAGGGTCATCCAGACGTGGACCCCTTGCTTGATGTGCCTAGAGGGGTGTCAGCTATACCCTCCTGACGAGGCCCAAGAAGGCAGAAACAATCGTCGGGGGTTGCTGCGCCTCTCGTGCAGGGGTGACGTCCTTGGTAATCAGTACTGGCCACCCTTTCTGGGTGAGAGCAGGCTGATTTGCATATGGAAAATTCATCCCTGTAATGGCACAAGCAAGCTAAAACCTTGTTTGTGAGACCTGAGCGGGCACCCACCGTAGAGCAGGCCATTGTGCTGTTGCTCATTCTCAGGACCCTCACAAACACCCCTGTTGTTTCTCACTATAATTGTAAAGGGTCATCCAGACGTGGACCCCTTGCTTGATGTGCCTAGAGGGGTGTCAGCTATACCCTCCTGACGAGGCCCAAGAAGCCGAAACGATCGTCGGGGGTTGCTGCACCTCTCGTGCAGGGATGACGTCCTTGGCAATCAGTACTGGTCACCCTTTCTGGGTGAGAGCAGGCTGATTTGCATATGGAAAATTCATTCCTGTAATGGCACAAGCAAGCTAAAACCTTGTTTGTGAGACCTGAGCGGGCACCCACCGTAGAGCAGGCCATTGTGCTGTTGCTCGTTCTCAGGACCCTCACAAACACCCCTGTTGTTTCTCAATATAATTGTAAAGGGTCATCCAGACGTGGACCCCTTGCTTGATGTGCCTAGAGGGGTGTCAGCTATATCCTCCTGACGAGGCCCAAGAAGGCAGAAACGATCGTCGGGGGTTGCTGCACCTCTCGTGCAGGGATGACGCCCTTGGCAATCAGTACTGGCCACCCTTTCTGGGTGAGAGCAGGCTGATTTGCATATGGAAAATTCATCCCTGTAATGGCACAAGCAAGCTAAAACCTTGTTTGTGAGACCTGAGCGGGCACCCACCGTAGAGCAGGCCATTGTGCTGTTGCTCGTTCTCAGGACCCTCACAAACACCCCTGTTGTTTCTCACTAAGTGCAAGATAATGCACCTGGGACGTAAAAACCCAAGGGCTGAATATAGAATATTTGATACAGTCCTAACATCAACATCTGAGGAAAGGGATTTAGGGGTTATTATTTCAGAGGATCTAAGAGTAAGTAGTCAATGTAATAGAGCAGCAGGAAATGCTAGCAGAATGCTTGGTTGTGTAGGGAGAGGTATTAGCAGTAAGAAAAGGGAAGTGCTCATGCCACTGTACAGAGCACTGGTGAGACCTCACTTGGAGTACTGTGTGCAGTACTGGAGACCGTATCTCCAGAAGGATATAGACATCTTAGAGAGAGTTCAGACAAGGGCTACTAAAATGGTGTACGCATAGGCGACTCTACAGTGGGCAAGGGGGGGCAATTGCCCCCTCTAGGTTATTCCTTGCCCCCCCATGTGCCCCCCCACCAAAAATCATCATCCAGCTTCCCACACGTCTTTGGACCAACATATCTCCGTAGCTATGCATCGTATATGGATGAACTAGGTGTCATTTAAAAGGGCAGATTCTGGCCTTTCCAATGATACCCCACATGTCCATATTCAGTGTGATGTAAAAGTCATAAAACATCAAATAAAAACGTGCACTTAAACGTAAACATTTTCACAGGGTTGAAATGGCTCAGCAGTGAAATGGTTAATGTTCAGACTATACATTACATTGTGTATTACATTAGTTTATGCCTTGGTTTAGTTATATATTAAGGGTTAATGGGCAGGCTTCATCCCTCACAGTATACATTTGTTTTTTCCTTGATTAATGGCATTTTAGGGGTTAATGGGTTGGCTACATGCCTCAGTGTATTCATTTCATGTTTTCCCTTGATTAATGGCATTTTAGGGGTTAAGGGGTAGCTAAATGCCACATTGTTTATTATTTTTATTGCATTTCTCTGGGTTTAAGGCATTTTAGGGGTTATTATGGAAGTTAGAATCTAAAGGGTCTAATGATCTGTAGATCCTCTGCTTTCCGTCACATTTCGGGGAATTTATTTTGCAGAAAATAGTGAATTCCCTATTTAGTGAATGGTCACTGTAATTTGCTAAAAGTGGAGTCGCTGAAGCAGTTATCAGACATTCAGCGGAAACTGCCAAATTGCGTCAAATAAAATATTGAATTTAAGTATCAGGTTAGTACAACAAAAAGGCATCATTGCATCACATTACTCTGGGGTTTTGTAATATTATTTATATATATACTTGTAGCGCTCACTCCCGGAGGAGCCGCTGAAAATGAACCACGGGTCAGTCTCCCCGCACTAGGGAATAAATATACTCCAGCACCGTTGTGGATTTTATAAATTATATAGTTTACTAAAGTAAAAGGCATATAATGAGACACGGTGTTCGTAGATATATTTACAGTATTTCGTATCGCGGTAAACGCGCAGCGGAAAAAGAGAAATGCGAGACTTCGTATTTCTGAAAAATGCGCGACCGAACAGAAAAATACAATGCTTCGTAATTACGAGAAACGCGCAGCGGAAAACAAAATAAGATGCGAATCTTTTCCCCTTTTTCGGATACTAGGGAGTGAGTCCCGAACAGGTTAAGTCCCGAACTGTGAGTGTATGTGTGTGTTATGGTACCCGGGTACTATTCAACTGGCCAGTGAATCTCTTAAACGATGTCTTCGACTAGTCAAGTTGGGGCCCTGTGGGTTTTAGAAATAAACAACAGCGTGCTTTCTTGACTTTGTAAAACCGGCCTTGGAGGCCTCTCACCCATCCGCTCGATCACCAAGGCTCCGCTGACCCAGGACGTCTCTCCGCTTGATGCCTTGCTGGGATACCGGCTACTGGATCTGTGGTCAGGCTTTCTTTGCTCCGGCCCGGACTTGTCCAGCTACCGCCTGCTCTCCCATCCAATGGACTTGCGGTACTCCTTACTCGGGGTCCTCTGCTTGTCTTGATAGCAGCTTGGGTAGTGTCTGTGGATAACTAGGGCTCCTTCTTGCAAGGCTGGATAACCCCCACTTGGAATCCTGATAGGCCACACTTGCGCTCCGGCCTAGTCACGGTTCCGCTCTGCAGCACTGTGTCCTCTCTCATGCACTCCCTGGCGCGCTCTGCCAGCTATCTCCACGAGGCTCAGGATGTACAGCATCTGTGTCCCACCCACTTCCTGTCTCTGTTTGCAAAGCATGCCGGGAAACGTAGTCCCAATGTTCAGTGTCTCTTATCGCGCTTGTCTCCCTCCGGTGGCCAAAAATAGGTACTGCCACAATAAGGTTTTAAACACAGCGCTACATACTTATTTAGGGCACTATTACCTGGTGTGAGCTAACCCTTGCGTCGGCGTGATTTTGCGTTAGCATCACGTTAATTCAGTCCAGCGCCTGACCAACAGATCGTTTGCCTCCCGCTACAAATGGGAAAAATTACTTAGCGCGGCGCTATTAGCGATTTGTACCGCGAGCTTACTGTACTTTCCGCGTCCTATACTTAACATAGGGAATGCTAGATATCTTTACAGATCACTTGGTGCCAGCACTAAATTTTTTGAGGTGCACTAATTGCAACATTTTACCTACTGCTCAGCCCTGGTGCTAACTCCAAAAAAACAGAAAAAACAGGTCCTCGTCCAAAATTAACAGGCAATTGAAAGGAATGCAACACAGGTGTTCTCTTGGCCCCATACACCATAGTAATGGATATGGTCAGCAATGTCGCTGCTGTTGCAGTTGGCTCTATTATAAATGTATCCTTTATCCACATATATCCTAATTCTAATATATTGCCTAATTTTAAACATTTTATGCTGGGGGCTATTCATAGTATGTAAGCAGTTGATTATTAGGGTGACTGTGTGGACCATGTTTAAAGGAACACATGGATAAGTCTTGCCCTGAAACATGTATTGTTTATATGCTGTAGCAGGGAAATTTTTGTCGCTCACCTGGCCTTCCTTTTGGATCTATTAAATGCAGTGTAATGATTCTACATGCTGCTGGGAGGCATTTATCATGCAATGTCCATCAGCCTTAATATATGTGTGCATCAAAACATGGATGATACGGCCACCGTGGAGGATTTTAATAATGCAGGGGTGAGAGGTTATTCACTGGATGTGTTCATATTCAAGCTTGTGAGGGTGGGGGATAGGTATGGAAAAGAAAAAAATGTTCTATCCTGTACACAACCGCATTAGCGCTGGGTCTCAACTTGGGTCTTAGAGTTTCCCTAGCATGCGCCAAACGACCTTGTTCATGGACTACTGCAGTCAAGGTGATCTGTTAGTAGGTCGTCAGGCACTAACAGGGTTATTCAGAAAGCGGTGAAAAGCAGGAGAATGACTGGAGAATGGAAAATTCTAGGTCAAAATAGCCGATTCTTTGACCAAGAATTTTCCATTCACCAGTCATTCTCCTGCTTTTCACCTCTCTCTGAATAACCCTGTAAGTTTTAGCGACTCGCACTAAATTTTTCCTTTAGTGATGGTGTTTTAGCTCACACCAGGTGATAGGGCCCTTACTTTTATTCAGTGGTATGATTTAGTGGTGAAAATTATTAGTGCCCCTCCAGTTTTGACTGTGGTATCTTCTGTGCCCCCCCTAAATATTGCTCCTAGAGTCGCCACTGGGTGTACGGCTTGAAGGAGAAAAGTTACCAGGAAAGGCTTAATGATCTTACCATGTACAGCTTGGAAAAAAGACGAGACAGAGGAGATATGATAGAAACATTTAAATACGTAAAGGGAATCCACAAGGTAGAGGAAGGGAGTATATTTAAACGGAAACAAAGTAACAAAACAAGAGGACATATTCTTAGATTAGAGGGGCAAAGGTTTAAAAGTAACATCAGGAAGCATTATTTTACTGAGAGGGTGGTGGATACATGGAACAGCCTTCCAGTTGAAGTGGTAGAGGCCAAAACAGTAATTGAATTTAACCCCTTAGTGACCGGGCGGTTTTACACAAATCCGTCTTTTAGTGACCGCTGCTGTTTATACGTTTCTGCGCTGTTAGTGTTTAGGACAAATTTTCCTCTTACTCGTTTATTCGACCCACACATATTATACACCCTTTTTCCCGCCATTAAATGGACTTTCTAGAAATACCATTATTTCCATCATATCGAATACTTTACTATAAAAAAAAATATGAAATTTGAGGAAAAAAATGGTAAAAACACACTTTTTCGTAATTTAATCCCCAAAATCTACAACCACCCAAAAAGACCCCGGCTAAATAGGTTCAAAATTTTGTCCCGAGACTAGAAATACCCAATTTTAACATGCGTTTGCTTTTTAACCCCTTCACTGCTGAGACAGTTCACCTATGTGCGCTGCGCTCATTCTGACCATTTTGTGCTAATTATTTTTAGATGACAGCCTAGGTCCTATTTAATTAAACTCCCCCCAGACAAAAAAAACTTTTAAAAAAAAAAACATTTTTTATTTTATTACATTTTTTTTTTTTTTTTTTTATTTAATTTTTTTTTATTATTTTTTTTTAAAACCAAACCTGGTCATGTTTGGTATCATTTGAAAGGCCATAATCAGGCCTTTCAAATGATGGCAAATAAGACCATCCAGCTGCCATGGATCGGGAGATAAAGGGATCCTTAGGATCCCCTTATCTCTACATGGCAGCTAGAGGGTTAACTGGCCCACTGACATCCTCACACATATGGTGAGGTTGTCAGTGGGTGGGGGGGGGACCTGGAGGCTTTACTGACATCCAAGATGTCAGCCCCCCTCCAGGTTTGAATCGCGTTTTGGCGCCAGTTGGCGCCGCAACGTGATCCGGCGGCGAAACTGTTAATGCCATACACCGCTGGAAAGGGGAGGCTCTCCCCTCTCCAGCGGTGCAATTGGCATCTCCCTAGCTTCAATGGTTGGGGAGATAGAGGGCTCCGAAGGAGCCCCCCCTCCCCTTCATTGAAACACATGGGGGCACCTTCTGATGACGTCACCACGCAGCGTGGCGACGTCATCAGCCTCGCCTGCCCATGTAAATCACATGGGCAGGCTTCCTCCCTGCCAGATCGCCGTGGGATCCGACGAGGGAGGTGAGTATCGGGCGGGAGGGGGATTTGGCGCCGCTGACGTACCCTGTACGTCCGCGGGTCTAAGGGAGACCCGAGGACAGGACATACAGGGTACGTCAGGGGTCATTAAGGGGTTAAGCAAGCATGGGATAGGCATAAGGCTATCCTAAACAAAAGATAAATCCAGGTAAAGTATCCATGTAATTGGGCAGACTAGATGGGCCGAAAGGTTCTTATCTGCCGACATTTTTCTATGTTTCTATGTTTCTATCTGCTCTTATACTGGGACCCTGATTCAGCTAGAGATGGATGACTACAAAGGTGATTTTGAAGGTGATGAGGACGTGATAGACAAGAAAGGAAAATGTTTTGTGCGCACTAACAATTGATATCCTATGCCCATCACCCTCAATCACATAAGGTACCAAACTGAAATGTTCAAATGTTTTGATATTAGTTTAAATCAATGTATTTCTTTTCAGCAGGGGAAAAAGACCTGTGTTCTCATAAAATATTAACCATTGGAAACTGTGTATATGTTGTTATAACTGATGAATTAATCATGTTTTTTATTACACGTTGTTAACAATATTTTGAAGTCTCTTTAGTTTTCAGTAGAAATTGCCCAAGTACTGGATGTTATTACACCTAGAAGATGATGCCATGATCAAGTATCGCTCACGGAAAAGTTTCCCTTACAAGCCAGATGGAAGAAAATATATATTTTTTATTTATAATTATTTATTAGTTATAGTACATAATACACAATACAGTTAACATTGTACAGGCAAAAAATAATAATAATAAAAAAAATAATAATAAATAAATAAACACACACTACAATAATAGTAATAATATCCCTCCAATCAGCTTAACCATAATTGCTTAATTACAGAGGCATACCCAACGATCTGAAAGACAACCAACCTAGCCACCTTTTTTGATAAATAGTCATTAAATCATGTACTTTTGCAAACATTTCTTCATATTTGCATATCTTATCCACTTTACTTATCACTTCAGATATTGTAGGTAACATAGTTGACTTCCAATGGCTTGCTAAAACTGATTTAGCCGCTCCTAATATTGTTGATATAAAAGCTCTAATAGATAAAGGCAGATTAGTAGGAATGATATGCAAAATGTAAACTTCAGGGTTAAAAGGAATAATCACAGATATGCATTCATGAATCAGATGACTTATAGCTCTCCAATATGAGGCTAATTTAGCGCATGACCAAAACACGTGGGAAAGGGATCCTTTAGCCGAGTGACATCGCCAACATTTATCTGAGACACCAGAGGTATGTGCTAAACGTGCTGGCATAAGGTACCATCTATAGATCACTTTAAGATGGGATTCTCTTACCCCGGTGCTTCTAGAATAGCTATACACTGATGATGTAGCATATAGCCAGTCTTCATATGGTATTAGGAGATCCAGGTCTTTTTCACAGTTTAACATATATGAGAGTTTTTTTGTCATGTTTTTATTCACTAAACCTTGATAGCATAATGATAATGGTTTTTTAAAACTCTTTTTTCACAAACATAATTTATGGAATGCCATGGCTTCAGTAATGGGATTATTTTTCGCTCCTTGACTTGACATAATATGTTTGATTCGCAGATAAGTAAAAATGCAGTTTAAAGGAATATCAAATTCTTTAACTAAATCAGGGAAAGATTTTATTGTAGACTGAGTAAGCAGTTGTTGAATATGGGTCACACCTTGGGTCAACCAGGGGGTTATATATAAATCCGGCGTAAGAAGTCGCAAAGATCGTAGAGTAGCGAAACTCATCAATGAAAATGGTTTAAGAAGAGGGACACCCCATTGTCGCCAGATTGAGATAGATAAATATGAGGAGGGTAGCATTACCTCCTTTTTCCTCCTGACAAGACCTCCATGCCACATAAAATCATGCAAAGTATATGGTGCTATAACTGCATTTTCAAGTTGTAGTCACAATGGTATTTCTAAAGAATTCAATGTAGCCAATATTTGTGCCATTGCTGAAGCTCTATAATATCTCTTTAAGTCTGGGAGTCCTCCCAATCCCCCCATGGCAGTTGGAGATGTTACAGTTTTAGCTGATACCCTGGGAGGTTTACGTTTCCATATATGAGCAAACAGTAATTTTTGTAGTCGTAGAATAAGATGTGCTGGAGGTGTCACCGGAATGTTGCGAAAAAGATATGGTATCTTTGGTAATATAGTCATTTTTAATGATGCAATACGGCCCATCCAGGATAAATTTACCAAACGCCACTTCTGAAACGGTTTTTCTAATTGCTGAAATAAATGAGTGTAGTTATGTCGGGCGGCGGAATTCCGGTGTCTCGACACAACCACACCAAGATATTTAATTGAATCCGATCGCCACTCGAATAAATATTGTTTTTGAAGACTCTCAAGTGTTTTATTTGGAATATTTAAAGGTAACGCCTGAGTCTTCTGGCGTTACCAGATGGAAGAAAATATAATGTACCAATACGGATACAGCGGATAAAACTGAAAGTGATGAAAATCATGCATCCACGTTTCACAATGCAAAGTTACTTTTTCTTTACTAGATATCAGAACCAACGGGTCGTTAGATGCCATTGTAATAAAAAAATTAAAAAGAAGCAAGCATCCACTCAAAACAGGGTGGGGCGTGGAGTGGCAAGTGATTACTATAGCCTCTGAGTACTAGCAACCGTCCACCAAAAACTTGCAGTACTTAGCCCTAATGATGAAGGAAGAATGGATTCCAAAGAACCCAAAAGGAAGGTGGGAACAAATGATTAAAATTCTAAACCTTTATTGGACTTCTGAGAAAAAACATACACACCCACAAAATGTATAAAAAACACACAAAAAAGGTCATAGATTAGAGACCATAACTCAAGGTCAATGACCAATCACAAAAAAACATCTAATGCAGGGTAAGGTCTCTGTGACAACAATTGTATGTCAAAAACTGAGAACCACCACCTGAAAAAAATAATCAGCAAGAGATGCCTAAGGATCCCCTCAGAAAAGTATGCACATGTTAGAGTATACTTAAATGCTTAAAGACATGTGCCACCAAATTGGTTATTGTAGTTAGCATGCACCACTCAAAAGCGTCTCGATGAGGTGCAAACATAAGTGGTCCATGTCACGGAATACAACTGGTTAATATAGAGACAAGGAGTGAGCCTGGTAGCTACAATTTGCAATGCACTGATCGAGAAATCACAATAAAGTGCAAGCAGTAGCAATCACCCAGCCAAAAGTGTATTCCTAAAAGAAAAAAAATGTGTATACATTGGAGTATACTTAAATACTTAAAGACATATGCCACCAAATTTGTTGTTGTAATTAGCATGCACCACTCAAAAGCGTCACGATGAAGTGCAAACATAAATGGTCCACGTCATGGAATACAGCTGGTAAATATAAAGACAGGGGTAAATCTGGTAGCTACAATTTACAACTAAAACAAGGGGAAAATGAAAGGAATACACAATGTGATATATAGCCTGACCGTTAACCCCTTTAATGCTGAGCCATTTGTACCCTGTAAAAAGAAAAAGTTACGCTTTTTATTTCAATGTTACAATGAATATGGTCATGTTGGGTAACTTTGGAAAGGCCAGACTCTGCCCTTTCCCATTGCCTCCAACTGATCATGTGTAATGCACAGGCATGGAGATGCAGTGCTCCAAATGACCCCTGTGCCATCTGGCTGCAGAGAAGCAGGCAGCACAGCCCCTCCCTTCTTGTGGGCACGCTGATCCAGCAACTCCCATCACTGGGCCTGGCAGGGTGCAGGTGCTAGGGGTTAGGGTAAGGAGCTGTTGGGGGACAGGGGGAACTATTGGGGTTAGGAGGGAACAGAGAATGACTATGTCCCTCTGCCTGTGTTATGCCTGTGGGGGGAGCAGTGGGGAAGCTGGCCCTGCCCATCAGCATGTACAGCTAGCAGAAAGTGCAGGGAGAAAAGTGGGGTGGGGCAATTGACAGCATGTGGCCGAAACCCCCAGAGCTGCTGGGCAGACGCTGTACAGAACTGTATGGCCAGGGCATTGGCACAGGCATTTGAAATTGCAAATTGTAGCTACCAGGTTTACCCCTGTCTTTATATTTACCAGCTGTATTCCATGACGTGGACCATTTATGTTTGCACTTCATCGTGACGCTTTTGAGTGGTGCATGCTAACTACAATATCCAATTTGGTGGCACATGTCTTTAAGCATTTAAGTATACTCCAATGTATACACATTTTTTCTTCTTTTAGGAATACACTTTTGGCTGGGTGATTGCTACTGCTTGCACTTTATTGTGATTTCTCGATCAGTGCATTGCAAATTGTAGCTACCAGGCTCACTCCTTGTCTCTATATTAACCAGTTGTATTCCGTGACATGGACCACTTATATTTGCACCTCATCGTGATTCTTTTGAGTGGTGCATGCTAACTACAATAACCAATTTGGTGGCACATGTCTTTAAGCATTTAAGTATACTCTAAGAGTGTGCATACTTTTCTGAGGTTATCCTTAGGCATCTCTTGCTGATTATTTTTTTCAGGTGGTGGTTCTCAGTTTTTGACATACAATTGTTGTCACAGAGGCCTCACCCTGCATTAGATGCTTTTTGTGATTGGTCATTGACCTTGAGTTATGGTCTCTAATCTATGACCTTTTTTGTGTGTTTTTATACATTTTGTGGGTGTGTGCGTTTTTTCCTCAGAAGTCCAATAAAGGTTTAGAAATTTAATCATTTGTTTCCACCTTCCTTTTGGGTTCTTTGGAATCCAATTCTTCCAAAAAAATTAAAAAAGGAACATTTTTTTATTTTTAGAAAGGATTTTACCAGGAAGGATGGAGATTTCTCTCATTTTCAAGTTGCATTTTATTTTAAGGAATCTACAGAATATTGTATCTTTTAATTTGAAGAAACAACTCCTGATGGCTATCTCCAGTGTCATTTTTGTAGGGATATTCTCATTGCTACTGCAGTGCCATGCATTGTCTGTTCTGTTGCTGGTATCAAGTGGGGATTCCAACTACATGAAGGCCTTTGATTCAACAAGAAGATGATTATTTTGTATTGTATATTCCTGTTAGGTATGTGTTTACACTTCTCATTCTTTAGTGGGAATTCCATGATCCAGCTCAATTTAAATAATCTAATTAGGACTAACTAAGCAAAGTTTTAATTTATGTTACTTGACAATAATGGCTCTGAAATATTTAGGATATATTAGGTCACATTTACCTGTAGATACTCGAGTATACCGCTAGATTTTGGTGATACAAATTTACCTTTAAATTGGAGGGGCCACGTTATATTTGAGACATCTGCTACGCGTGTAAAAAAAAAACTCGACTTGCTCGTGGATCCCAAGTCTCCTTTACTATCGGCAGGCGCGGTGGATGAGCCTGCCTGCTGGAGCCGATGGTCAGAAAACGACATCTCCCGGCATGCTGGCTATTGGTGAATGATTCACTGTCATCTCGCTCCGCCGGCCATTTTATCGCAAGTAAGAAGACTGGTGGTTGGCGGCTTCATACTTAGTAATAACTACAATCATTCCAGAGCAGAGCACCCTGGCCTGAGGGGAAGCCTGACTGTGTTAAGAGAACCTGGAAAGATTAATGGTTTTCCAGTACAGTATACTTTTAAAATTTTGCTCCTCGCATTATATTCGAGTCTTGAGTATTCTCTAATTTCCATAATAAATCTCTATCGCATTATATTCAGGTTGCGCTATACTCGAGTATCTACAGTAATTCAAACTGGAGCCATAAAAGGTTTGTCACGGGGGCAGTGCCTGGTGACACACCACCCTATCCTTGCCCTCCGATCCTTGGAAGTGGTCGGTCTGTATATATAAATCCAAGAATATAACTTGCAGCAAGGTGAGGCCCTGGTTCCTGAGAGAAGTCCCTATGGGCAGAGATGCACTGTCAACGGCAAGGACAGATGAAAGCAACACAGGGTTAACAAAAGACCTCTGTACGGCAATACCAAAGATTCCCTGCACTGAAAGGCCGGTCTTTAGGATAGCCGGATCTAATCTAAAGGAAAGTATTACCTTGAAGCCGTACAGAGTCTTTTGTTGTATTCAGATGACAGGGTTTCCTGGAAACGGTACAGACAAGGAATATACTATATAGAGTAGTAATATAGAGGAAAGCCAAAGGTCATAACTAGTAGACATGTGCATTTGTTTTAGTACTAAAATGATTTAGTCCGAATTTTGGGATAATTTAGTTTTAGTATGACTCAAGAGATACGAAACTGCTCAGTACAAAAAACGAAAGAAACTAAAATAAAATGCACTACATTTTAGTTTCAGTCCTTTTTGTGATATTACATTGAGTGAAGGAGAACAGTATTGAACGCAACATCGCAAAGCTACAGAAAAGGTTTGTATGTATAATCCTTCCCGACCCCTACCCGAAAATCTGACAGTGATAGAGCTCCAGAATACTCACTCGCAGCACAGACAGCCAGCACAGGAGAGGAAACCTTTACTTAACCCTTGCATGCAGGGATCAAGTCCTAAAAAAAGAAGTGTGGGAACTCGCCAGGATTTCTGTCTCCCAATAAGCAATTATCGCCTCGCACGTAACACAAACACACTCATAATATACACTGCTATATTTATGTATATATCTATGTCATTAAGAAAGCAGACTGTACAGCAAATGCTTATGCCAGCCATTGAATACGGAGATGTAGTGTATGCAGCTGCCCCACAAACACACCTCCAGAAACTTACCACATTGTATAACTCATTCTGCCACTTTGTGCTACAATGTAACTACATGACCCACCACTGTGACATGTTAAAAGAACTAAACCGGCCATCGCTTTAATACAGATGCACCCTTCACCTTTCCAACCTGGTGTTTCAGAGGTTTTCTGGGAAGCTACCACCCTACATGAATAAACTGCTTCCCCCAGCAGCTCCCTCATCCTATAACCTCCGATCCAGGACCTGCACCTTACTTGCAATACCACAATACAAAAAGAAAGTGTCTTGATCCTCATTTTCCTACAGAGCACCGCAAATATGGAATAACCTCCCAGATGCCATCAAATCTTCCCCCAGTCTAAAGTCACTCGAGATCTCTATTAACATACCTCAATATGGAATGCACCTGTAAACATGTAACATAATGACTATTTCCTACATATTTATTTTCTGTCTTAATCTGTATATTTGTATTGTTTTTTTAATATCTTGCATTTTATTACTTTGTATTTTTGTACCTACTGTACCTGCCTGTGTGTGTATATATCCATAATATGCCTGCCTAACCGTTTGTTACTTGTATTTCTGTACCTACTGTAACAATTCAATTTCTTAAACCTATGACATACTTGAATACTAGAGAAATCTCAATGTATCCTTCGTGGTAAAATACTTTGCAAATAAATAAATATGTGGAATATAGCAAAAATATATCATAAATCCTATATTTATTGTGACTTAATAGAGAAATATATGATTGAACACCTAACTACAAGCTTTATAGAGTATGGGACCAAAGGGAACTCCGTTCCCTCTGCAAAATTAGTGCAGGAACTCCGTTCCCACGCGTTCCCCCTCGACTTGACCCCTGCTTGCATGTCTATGAGGCAGACAAGATGATAAAAGCAGCTGGAGAAGGAAAACATTCAAAGAAATAAATCACACTGAAAGCTAATGACACAGGAGGGCTGGATAGTAAAACCCCTTTATAACAAGCAGCGCTGGAAGAAGAGAGGGACTTTATAAAACGTGTGTTATCTCCCCTCCCGCTCTGCATAATAGGGGCTTAGGTCTGATACATTTTATATTATCCAGGAACACTATCCCCCTTTCTTCATCTATAATACACGTTTTATATAAAGTCCCTCTCCTCTCCCAGTGCTGCTTGTTATAACGTTTTTTTTTTACGTCTGATACATTTAGTATCCAGCTCTTACAGTTACTCTGTCATTATGAGCCTTCAGTGTGATTTATTTGAATGTTTTCCCTAGATTTAAAGTGCTTTATTTTATTATAAAAATCAATTTGCACCAGTCATCTCTTCCCTGAGCTTTCAGACCGATTTACGTTAATATTTTCCCTCTCCCCTGCTTTTATATTCCTGTGTCTCCCCCACAGAGATATAAAGTTTAAGTAAAGGTTCCCTCTCCTGTGCTGGATAAGCATTGCATTCCGAAGTTCTGCACCCTCCACATGCCAATGCAGTAAGATGTTTTATACAGAGAGGGGCATTAATTAATGCAGGTGGATGTTGTATACATTATACGGAGAGGGGTATTAATTAATGCAGGAGGATGTTCTATACATTATACAGAGAGGAGCCTTTTTTTAGCCCTTTAAATCCAGTGGCTGTGAGCGCTGAGATCGGCTGCTTGTTATATTATCTCTCAGCACAATGTATCAGGCTCAGCTGTTACAGTAACTGACTGTAACAGCGCTCAGAGTTTCAGTAAAACAAGGAAATAATATTGTTCTAACCTCTTATATATAAAAATATTATTTACTAGTTTTACTGAAACTGAGCACTGTGATGAGCAGTCAGTTACTCTCAGCACAATGTGCCAGGCAAAGCTGTTACAGTGAGAGATACTGTAACAAGCAGCGATCTCAGCCCTCTGAGGAGCCACTACAATAGTAATTGTATCCACTGGTTTTCGGATGAATGAAATTAGTTTTCAAACTAAAGAACTGAAAACGAATTTCTTTAGCAACTAAATAAATTGCATTTTAGGACTAATCCATTAGTTCAAAACGAAATTTTGTGCTGTGCACATGTCTAATAACTAGACATGTGCACAGCACAACATTTCGTTTTGAACTATTGGATTAGTCCTAAAATGCAATTTATTTAGTTGCTAAAGAAATTCGTTTTCAGTTCTTTAGTATGAAAACTAATTTCATTCATCCGAAAACCAGTGGATACAATTACTATTGTAGTGGCTCCTCAGAGGCCTGAGATCCCTGCTTGTTACAGTATCTCTCACTCTCAGCACAATGTGGGCCATATTACATAGTTGGTGCTAATTTAACCAGAGCTGTTGTAAACTTCCCAGGGCCATTATAGCCTATGGAGGTTTTCAGTTTACAACAGCTCTGGTTAAGTTAGCACCAACATTGTAATACTGCCCCGTGTCAGACAAAGCTGTTGCAGTAACTGACTGCTGCTCATCACAGCGCTCAGAGTTTCAGTAAAACTAGTAAATAATATTTTTATTTATAAGAGGTTAGAACAATATTATTTCCCCTCTCTGTATAATGTTTAGAACATCCTCCTGCATTAATTAATACCCCTCTCTGTATAATGTATACAACATCCACCTGCATTAATTAATACCCCTCTCTGTATAATATTTAGAACACCCTCCTGAATTAATGTCCCTCTCTGTATAGAACATCCTCAATTTATACCTTTCTCTGTATAATATATATAACATCCTCCTGCATTAATTAATGCCCCTATCTGTATAGAACATCCTACTGCATTGGCATGTGGAGGGTGCAGAACTTCGGATGTTGCGCTCTTCATTGCTGGTCTCCTTCAATCAATGTAATATCACAAAAAGGACTGAAACTAAAATGTAGTACATTTTATTTTAGTTTCTTTCGTTTTTTGGACTGAGCAGTTTCGTTTCTCTTGAGTCATATGAAAACTAAATTATCCCAAAATTCGGACTAAATCGTTTTAGTACTAAAACTAATGCACATGTCTAGTCATAACCAGAGAGAGTACGTCATACAGAATATAGGAATAGGAACCAGAAGGGAAGTCAGCCAAGCCAAAGATTGGTAACCGGGGAATCTGAATGGAACATAAACAGCAAACCAAAATACAGAAATAGACAGAACTAAATACACAGAAGGAACTGACATAAACTGGAACAGAAATAAGAGGCAAAAACTGAACAGGGATGAACAAACGGAGGATATCAGGAACACAGCAAGGAGCTCTCAGGATACAAGTCGCAAGGAGACCAGGCAAAGGAAAATGAACCAGCAATGTACTATAGGTACTGTAAGGTACCAGCGTGACAGGTAAGATTCCGAACCCAGGATGCAGTGACACACGGAGACCAGGTTAGGGAAAACAGGGGTTTATTGTAGGATTCAGATAAATAATAAGTCCAGGTTATGTAGGATGCAGGGCAGAACTTAAAGATGAAAGAGACCAACTGGAATATGGAATCTTGGTGGATACGAGGGGATGCAGGAAACAATACAAGAAGACACAGAGGGCAGACACACGGAGGAGACTTACTGGGGAAAAGAGACAGGACAGGAAAAGGGCTGGATGGTTTCTTGAATAGCTGAGGAATCCGGAGACAGTTGATCAGCGGGAAACCAGGATGCAGGGATCTAGGATGAAGTCTCTGGATGGCTCGGGAGACTTGATGCAGATGGGAAGCACAGGATAGATTCTGGATCAGTGTGCTTGGCTTGCTGGCTCAGGAACCATAATGCAGAAGCATTGTCTTCTGGGTGCTCCACCCTTAAATAGGGATTAGTCTCTGTGTAGATTAGAGGCACCTGTTATGCCTGCAGTCTGAGAGCAGGGTGGGACATAGGATACGCCGTCTTGTGGAAGTGCTGCCCTGCATTCAGGACAACGCAGCACCAGGTTTGCCTTTCTTCCTTTTACGGCGGGCTTTACGTGGGGTGCTGGGGGGCTCCAGACAGGGGTCCTGACAGATCCTCCCCTTTAAGGCCACGCTCCGAGTGGCCCAGGCTTGACCACCAGCTGAAAAATCCACAGTAGGAAACTGGTCAAAGATACCCTTCCTATGGGTTAGGTCACGATCAGGGCACCTGACAATGGTTCCTTGAACGGTGTAGTCCTACACCCAGCTTCCTCCTCACTGGATTCCAGGGGAATTAAGTCCAGCTCTGGTTGGTAGGGAGGAGCTGATTGCTGGCTGAGAGTGATAGGCGCTGTAGCGGTTGATGCCAAAATAGATTCTGCAGGTACATCTGCAGCCTTCCTTTGCAGCAGGGCCTCCTCAAATCTCTTAACATCCTCTCTACGCACCAAAGTCCCGTTAGAGGCAAGGATACAACCTGATGGCAAGGAGTCAATCTTACGGTGGTCTTCAATAACCATGCTCTTACCCAGTGGCGGTTGGCCGGGATTGGGTACCTCGGGGCTTCCTGGTTCAACCTCCTCCATGAATAAGGAGGGAACCGGGTCAGGGGTATCGGAGGCTATGGCACAGTGACCCGGAGAGCCCTGAGGGAGCTGGGTTACCTTCCTATTCGTGGTGGTTCTGCCGGTAGTGGGGTCCAGTACAGGAGTCATGGAACCAGGCTTGGACTTCACGTTCTTGCTGTGTGGAATTGGAAAGTCCACTTTTGACATTCCAGGGACACCTTTGGACGTGATTGAGGCACAAAGATAGGTCGCTGGATTCTTGGATGGTTCAGGCAACAAGGCATCCAGGTGGGTACGACGTTGACCAGGTGGCCCTTGACTACGCCGTGCAGTCTGTGGTTGGAAGTCAGTCTCAGAGTCCGTGGTTTCCCAACCAACATCCGAGTTGCTGCATACAGGGACCACAGTTGCGGCGCTACTGGCTTTGTTGGGTATGTCGTACCTGGCAATGGTGGGTTCACAGGTATGGCATTCTGTGGGATCCGATGTTGGCACCATGTTGTTCTGCTGAGATGCCACGTTGCGCCGGATTCCTTCCATCGCTTGAGCAAAGGTCTTCACCTGCCGTTGGAGGGTGGCAATGGTGTGGGCAGTCTCTGCAGATACTGTAGACTGGTTCAAGACAATCTCATCAGTCTGAACCGCGGCTTCCGTGGTGAGCGGCACTTCTGTTTTGGTAGTGGGCACCTCAAGGTCTCCTCGCTCGACCCCCGGGGTTTCTGTGGGGGGAGCTGGGTCACAAGTGTCCTGATCAGCAGAGACACCTAGTCCCAGAGAACCATGAGGGCGGCACTGGGCACTACCTGCAGTGAAGTCCGGCAATGGGTTCACGGTCTTGGCACAGATAGACATTATATCCATTGGTTCAGCTGGATCATTCTCGATGAACGCCGTAGGCTCTGGATATACTTGCTCGACGTCCATGAGTTCAGTAACGTCCTCAGATCCATTTACCTGGGGTCCAAAGGGCTCAGTTACCGGTGTTGGTGAAGGCACCGGTGTTGGCATCGATTGGACATGGGGTAGGGGTGCCTGATCAGTCTTTGATAGGGGAGCAGTCCTTGATGCCGGAGTGGTTTTAGGCACCGAGGATTTTTTTGGAGCATACCTTCTTGCCGAAGTTGATTTTGGCAACGACTCCTCAGGAGTAAATCTTTTGGGGGGCCGCACTGGGCAAATGGGGAGCCAGTGGCCGGAATTTCCACAGTAGATACTAGACATGTGCACAGCACAAAATTTCGTTTTGAACTAATGGATTAGTCCTAAAATGCAATTTATTTAGTTGCTAAAGAAATTCGTTTTCAGTTCTTTAGTATGAAAACTAATTTCATTCATCCGAAAACCAGTGGATACAATTACTATTGTAGCGGCTCCTCAGAGGGCTGAGATCGCTGCTTGTTACAGTATCTCTCACACTCAGCACACTATGGGCCATATTACATAGTTGGTGCTAACTTAACCAGAGCTGTTGTAAACTTCCCAGAGCCATTATAGCCTACGGAGGTTTTCAGTTTACAACAGCTCTGGTTAAGTTAGCACCAACATTGTAATACTGCCCCGTGTCAGGCAAAGCTGTTGCAGTAACTGACTGCTGCTCATCACAGCGCTCAGAGTTTCAGTAAAACTAGTAAATAATATTTTTATATATAAGAGATTCGAAGAATATTATTTCCTTGTTTTACTGAAACTCTGAGTGCTGTTACAGTCAGTTACTGTAACAGCTGAGCCTGATACATTGTACTGAGAGATAATGTAACAAGCGGCCGATCTCAGCGCTCACAGCCACTGGATTTAAAGGGGTAAAAAAAAAAAAAAAGGCTCCTCTCTGTATAATGTATAGAACATCCTCCTGCATTAATTAATGCCCCTCTCTGTATAGAACATCCTACTGCATTGGCATGTGGAGGGTGCAGAACTTCGGATGTTGCGCTCTTCATTGCTGGTCTCCTTCACTCAATGTAATATCACAAAAAGGACTGAAACTAAAATGTAGTGCATTTTATTTTAGTTTCTTTCGTTTTTTGTACTGAGCAATTTCGTTTCTCTTGAGTCATCCGAAAACTAAATTATCCCAAAATTCGGACTAAATCGTTTTAGTACTAAAACGAATGCACATGTCTAGTAGATACAGAGGTCTGCTGCTATTCTTCGGGCACGCTCCTCTGCGGATAAGGGTCCTTGCTTCAGGAACGCACATTTTAGCAGAAGGGGCCCCTTTTCTTTGCAGCAGACTTGAAAGGAATTCTATCAGGTGGGCGATTAACTCTTGGAATGATTTTTGAAATAGCTCCATTATAGCCTGTGTCACTGCGGGTACGGTGGGTTTAGGCTTCTGCATTCTGTAAGGTACCAGCGTGACAGGTAAGATTCCGAACCCAGGATGCAGTGACACACGGAGACCAGGTTAGGGAAAACCGGGGTTTATTGTAGGATTCAGATAAATAATAAGTCCAGGTTATGTAGGATGCAGGGCAGAACTTAAAGATGAAAGAGACCAACTGGAATATGGAATCTTGGTGCAGGGGCGGATCCAGGGGGGGGCAACGGGGCAATTGCCCCCCGAGATTTGGCCCGGGGGTTGAGGGACCCAGATGCCGGGCAGCGCGAGAGCGCCTGCCCGGTCTTGAACAGTCCGTCCTGTGAAGTGGATGCGGCTGTGTGCGTGCGCAGCCGGTCACGTGGTCCGGCTAATCAGGTGGTACTGAGTCTCTGTACCACCTGACTGGCCGGACCGCGTGACCGGCTGCGCACGCACACAGCCGCATCCACTTCACAGGACGGACTGTTCAAGATCGGGCAGGCGCTCCCCGGCATCTGGGTCCCTCAACCCCTGCCGGAGCTGGGGCAACAATCCAGGTGAGAGCTGGGGGCAAATCCATGACCTGGGGGCAAATCCATGTGTGACCTGGGGGCAAATCCATGATCTGGGGGGCAAATCCATGATCTGGGGGGCAAATCCATGAGCTGGGGGTAAATCCATGAGCTGGGGGCAAATCCATGAGCTGGGGGCAAATCCATGAGCTGGGGGCAAATCCATGAGCTGGGGGCAAATCCATGAGCTGGGGCAAATCCATGTGCTGGGCAAATCCATGAGCTGGGGGCAAATCCATGACCTGGGGGCAAATCCATGAGCTGGGGGCAAATCCATGAGCTGGGGGCAAATCCATGAGCTGGGGGGCAAATCCATGAGCTGGGGGCAAATCCATGAGCTGGGCAAATCCATGTGCTGGGCAAATCCATGACCTGGGGGCAAATCCATGAGCTGGGGGCAAATCCATGAGCTGGGGGCAAATCCATGAGCTGGGCAAATCCATGAGCTGGGCAAATACATGAGCTGGGCAAATCCATGACCTGGGGGCAAATCCATGAGCTGGGCAAATCCATGTGCTGGGCAAATCCATGACCTGGGGGCAAATCCATGAGCTGGGCAAATCCATGACCTGGGGGCAAATCCATGAGCTGGGGGCAAATCCATGTGTGAGCTGGGGGCTCTCTGCTCCTCTAGATTGTAAAATCCGGGGTGCCCTCTGCTCCTCTAGATTGTAAGCTCCTGGGTGCCCTCTGCTCCTCTAGATTGTAAGCTCCTGGGTGCCCTCTGCTCCTCTAGATTGTAAGCTCCTGTGAGCCGGGCCCTCTGTAAATTCTCGTGAGTCGGGCTCTCTGCTAAAGCACCTTATTTTCTGTAAGTGCCCCTCCCGAGACTAGTCTCTGGATCCGCCCCTGTCTTGGTGGATACGAGGGGATGCAGGAAACAATACAAGAAGACACAGAGGGCAGACACACGGAGGAGACTTACTGGGGATACGAGACAGGACAGGAAAAGGGCTGGATGGTTTCTTGAATAGCTGAGGAATCAGGAGACAGTTGATCAGCGGGAAACCAGGATGCAGGGATCTAGGATGAAGTCTCTGGAGACTTGATGCAGATGGGAAGCACAGGATAGATTCTGGATCAGTGTGCTTGGCTTGCTGGCTCAGGAACCATAATGCAGAAGCATTGTCTTCTGGGTGCTCCACCCTTAAGTAGGGATTAGTCTCTGTGTAGATTAGAGGCACCTGTTATGCCTGCAGTCTGAGAGCAGGGTGGGACATAGGATACGCCGTCTTGTGGAAGTGCTGCCCTGCATTCAGGACAACGCAGCACCAGGTTTGCCTTTCTTCCTTTTACGGCGGGCTTTATGTGGGGTGCTGGGGGGCTCCAGACAGGGGTCCTAACAGGTACATTGCTCTAATATAGACAGGGGAATCAAGGCAAGGATCAACAGGTGAGCAGCACACAGAACACCAATTAACCCCTGGGAGGCCACCCAGGAATTGGCAGCAACAGAAACACAAGGGAAAAAACACAATATACAAATACAGAGGGCAGGAAGACAGGTTTGGAACGTGGGAACGTGACAAGGTTATTCAAAGAGAATCGAAAAGTCACCGCACGTTCGGTGACTTTTCGTTCTCTTCAATTCGGTGCGATTTGGCGATCCTATTTCGGCGACCCTGCGGTGTATTCAGCAAGCACCACAGGGCCGTCGTAGTGCAGGGAAAAGCCACCGCAAACCTGAAGAACACTCACCGCAAAACCCGGCAAATGCTCACCGAAACCCTCAAAAACATCTGGATTAACCCCGCCGAACACGCCGGAGAAACCCGACTAGCCGCCGATCAAAGTGCAAAGCAGCCGCAGGAAAAACCCAACATGCAGACGAAGGAGGTGAGAAAAAAACAAAACCGCAAGCTTGAAAGTTGGAAAATTGAAATGCTGTTTGCAAAAAAACTACTGAGTGAAAATGCCTGGAATTTACATATAAGATCCAATGAATGATAATAAAAAGGGAAGTTACAGTAATAAGAAAAGACGATTTAAAAAAAAAAGGAAAAATGTTTGCCAAAAAATGCGTAACAGATCCTAAAAAAATCTATAAATAAAGAGATTTTTTACTGCTGAATATAATATTAAACGGTTTATTAGATATTGCATTAAAACAGGAATATTTTTAACATTGAAGCCTATGGGAATCTCCTGAATAAATCTGTCGAATGAAACCACCAAACAGCAGGGCATTTCGGCAACCTTTCACTGCTGTTTTGTGTTCTCTGAATAGACGAAGCATTGTTTCTCTATGGGGATTTCACTGCCCACGAACAGGCACCGTATGTGCAGGCAATTCTCCAAGATTTGGCGAACTGCCTGCTCTCTGAATAGCCGAATGGCCAGGAAAGGTAACCGTACGCTGAATTTCACTGTTCGGTTACCTTTTGGCCACAATTCGGATCTCTTTGAATAAACCTGATAGTAATTAAACATTTGGAAACATATCTTGTCCTTTTACATAATTGCCCTAATAGATTTGTGATACGTGTATTATAATTGAACGAGTTAAATTGGTATATACCTTAAGTATGCTAACAAAAGTAAAGGGGCCACATTACATTCTCCACATTCTCCCTTGGTATTTTTCTATTTCCCCCCACCAATTGTTTTGGTAATTAGCATGTGAATTCCCTGCCCAGCATCAAGTGTTTACCTTTTACGCTGTCTGCAATCAGTCTGCTCTATATACCAGCAAGGAGTGGCTCCTTGGCCTTGGCTCCTGTGCCCATCCCAAGTGACCATCTTAAGTGGCAGCTTGGATTTGATTTTCTGGAGTTAAGTGACCATCTTAAGTGGCAGCTTGGATTTGATTTTCTGGAGTTAAGTGACCATCTTAAGTGGCAGCTTGGAGTTGATTTTCTGGAGTTAAGTGACCATCTTAAGTGGCAGCTTGGAGTTGATTTTCTGGAGTTAAGTGACCATCTTAAGTGGCAGCTTGGAGTTGATTTTCTGGAGTTAAGTGACCATCTTAAGTGGCAGCTTGGATTTGATTTTCTGGAGTTAAGTGACCATCTTAAGTGGCAGCTTGGATTTGATTTTCTGGAGTTAAGTGACCATCTTAAGTGGCAGCTTGGATTTGATTTTCTGGAGTTAAGTGACCATCTTAAGTGGCAGCTTGGAGTTGATTTTCTGGAGTTAAGTGACCATCTTAAGTGGCAGCTTGGAGTTGATTTTCTGGAGTTAAGTGACCATCTTAAGTGGCAGCTTGGAGTTGATTTTCTGGAGTTAAGTGACCATCTTAAGTGGCAGCTTGGAGTTGATTTTCTGGAGTTAAGTGACCATCTTAAGTGGCAGCTTGGAGTTGATTTTCTGGAGTTGCGGAACTGGAGGAAGGAACTGCAAGGCCCACATTTTCCATCGGGTAAACACACGGCTATATTATTATGCTTTCTCTCACGCTTCAATTTTCACTTCTACCTTTCTCCTTAAATGGAACTCCTGCCCCTCTACCACCGACCCCTACACTATCTGCATCTCTCCCTCCCTCCTCTCGTCCCACATGATGGCCTCACATGAGCTCCTTTGTTTCCTCAGAACATGGTCTCCCTCCAACTCTCATGCTGCCAATCACTCCCACTCACACAAATCCCATTCCCACCTTCTCTTTCTCACTCTCCTGATGTTACTCTATGCAGGTGACATATCCCCTAACCCTGGCCCCACCACACATCCAATACTTCCCTCTCATCCTATCTCCATCACACATAAATCACCTCCCTGCAAGCCCAGCAACCTCATTCCCATAAACCCTCAGCGCCTGTCCTCTTTCTCCTGCGCCCTCTGGAACGCTCGGTCTGTGTGCAACAAACTCACAGCCATCCACGACCTCTTCCTTTCAAACTCCTTCAACCTCCTAGCTTTAACTGAAACCTGGCTAACTCCCTCTGACACGGCCTCCGTTGCTGCTTGCTCACATGGTGGTCTACACCTGAGCCATACCTCCAGACCGGGTGAGAGAAATGGTGGCAGTGTCGGAATCCTGCTCTCTCCCACCTGCACCTACCAGCATCTCCCTCCACCCCATCCCTCTCCCTCTCCTCCTTTGAAACACACTGCATCCGCCTGTTCTCTCCCCTGGCTCTCAGGGTGGCAGTCATCTACCGCCCACCGGGACCAACCTCCCAGTTCTTTGACCACTTTGCTACCTGGCTTTCTCACTTCCTGTCTTCTAGTCTTCCATGCCTAGTTCTCGGGGACTTCAACATTCCCATTGATGATCCTTCTGCCCCTGCTGCCTCCAAACTTCTTTCACTCACGTCCTCCCTTGGACTCACGCAATCTTCCCTCCTCCCTACCCACCGCGATGGTCACGCTATTGACGTTGTCTTTTCCAACCTCTGCTCCATTTCTGAGTTCACCTGTCGTCCTTTCCCCATCTCTGACCACCACCTTCTCTCTTTCAACCTATCTGGACTTCCTAAACACCCTGCTCCCCCACCCCGCACACACACTCGCAGAAATCTACATGCTGTGGATCCCCATCAATTCTCCAATCTACTTCACCACCTCCCTCACACCTCATCCTTCACCTGCCCTGATGCTGCCACTAATCACTACAACACTACTCTTATCTCTGCTCTAGACACTCTTGCTTCTCTTTGACTCTAAGGCCCCACGCCACCAGCTTCAGCCCTGGCACACCCTCCAGACACGCTACCTGCAAAGATGCTTCCGCACTGCAGAGCGTGCCTAGAGGAAATCCCGCTCTGAAGCTGATTTTGTTCACTTCAAGTTTATTCTCCGGTCATACACCTCTGCCCTCCACTTTGCCAAACAATCCTTCTTCTCATCTCTTATATCTACGCTGTCCTCTAACCCTAAACGGCTCTGGTCCACCTTCAACACCCTCCTCTACCCACCCAAATCTCCCCCCTCAGCTGCCTTCAGCGCTCAAGACCTGGCAGATTTCTTCCTCAGTAAAACTCTAACTATCAGAAGCAACATCCCAACACAAGATAGTTATCTGCCACCTACACTCCCAGAGGTCCCCTCTGCCACCCTCTGCCGCTTCCTCCTAGCCACTGATGAGGAAGTCAATTCCTTATTGTCCTCCTCACATCTCACCACGTACCTGCTCGACTCCATTCCCTCACATCTAATTCCTCCCCTCTCCTCCTCCCTCACCCCTGCTCTCACACACATCTTCAACCTATCTCTCTCCACCGGCTCCTTCCCATCCGCCTTCAAACACGCGCTAGTTACCCCTTTACCTAAGAAACCATCCCTCGATCCCAACTCTCCATCCAACTACCGTCCTGTATCCCTGCTTCCCTTCACATCCAAGCTCTTAGAAAAACTAGTCTTCAACCGCCTCTCCCTCTTCCTGTCATCCAATTCCCTACTTGACGCCATGCAATCTGGCTTCCGCCCCCTACACTCAAATGAAACTGCCCTCACCAAAGTCACCAACGACCTCCTAACTGCTAAAAAACACTGCCACTATTCTATTCTCATCCTGCTTGCCCTCTCGGCTGCTTTTGACACTGTTGACCACCCCCTCCTTCTGCAGACCCTCAGCTCTCTTGGTCTCTGTGACACTGCACTCGCTTGGGTTGACTCCTATTTATCCAACAGGTCCTTCTCTGTGTCCTTTGCTGGTAACTCCTCCTCTTCATTGCCTCTATCTGTTGGTGTACCTCAAGGCTCTGTCCTTGGTCCTCTGCTCTTTTCCATCTACACTTCCTCCCTGGGCAAAATCATTAAGCGCTTTGGCTTTAATTACCACCTCTACGCTGATGACACTCAGATCTACCTCTCTACCCCTGATATCTCTCCCCCTGTCCTTTCCAAAGTCAGTGACTGTTTATCTGGCATCTCCTCCTGGATGGCCTCCCACCACCTAAAGATCATCATGTCCAAGACTGAGCTCCTACTTATTCCTCCCTCTAATGCCTCCCCACCTCCTGACTTCTCTATCACGGTGGAGGGTATCACCATCTCCCCATCAAACGAAGTTCGCTGTCTTGGAGTTACACTTGACTCTGCTCTTTCCTTCATCCCCCACATCCAGTCTCTTTCCTCCTCCTGCCGCTACCAATTGCGTAATATTTCCAGAATTCGGCCATTTCTTACCGTTGTCACCACAAAACAACTCATACACGCCCTGGTATTCTCCCGATTTGACTATTGCAATAATCTCTTATCTTCTTGCTGGCCTCCCTCTCTCCCACCTCTCCCTCCTACAATCAATCCTGAACGCCTCTGCTAGGCTAATCAACCTCACCTGCCGCTCTGTCTCTGCCATTCCCCTCTGCGAGTCCCTTCACTGGCTCCCCATCCACTGCAGAATTAAGTTCAAAATCCTTATCCTTACCTACAAAACCCTCACTAACTCAGCTCCCCACTACCTGTCCTCACTAATCACCAAATACACCCCAGCCCGCTCCCTAAGGTCAAACAGTGACCTGCGCCTAGCTTCTCCCCGCATCACCTCTTCCCATGATAGACTGCAGGATTTCACACGCGCAGCCCCCAACTTTCCCCTAACTTCTCTTCCTTCAAACGCTCCCTTAAAACATTCCTATTTAGGGAAGCCTACCACCCAACTCACTGACGCAACCATCAATCACTCTCACCTTGCAGTTCTCTCCTCCTGTTTCCAACCCCAACCCCTCTAGATTGTGAGTTCCTACGGGAATAGGGCCCTCATCTCCTCCTGTACTATTTGACAAATGTTGTTCAATGTATTGTAACCCTGTCTATACTGTGCCTATTGTACAGCGCTGCGGAATATGCTGGCGCTTTATAAATAAAGAATAATAATAAAAAAAAAACAGGGGCGGTAGGGAGAAAAAACTGCACCCGCAGTTTTCTCCCTACCACCCCCGTTTTAGCGTGGAATTACAATGCAGGAGCTTAAAAAGCTGCCTGCATCGGTAGCGCGCGCTACGCCTCGGGATGCTCGCGGCATCTACTCGATGGAGTCCATAGGATTCCATTGAGCCGGACGCCGGCGGTCACATTACCTGACAGATCTCGCCTCGCAAGATCCGGCCGGTCGGCGTAGTGATAAGCAGGGGGAGACTGAGGAACTTTTTCCCCCAGTCATCCTGCTCCCGCCGGACGGCGGAGGCGGACAGAGCCACGGTCCTCGCCGCGGGACAGGAGGTGAGTATACGATTTTATTTTTTTATTTTTTTGGCTGGTGTCAATGGATTCTGTAGAAGTGGAATCCGTTAACACCAAGTCCTGACTTTGGTTAACTTTCTGTTAACTGGGGCCAGAAGTTAATCAGCGCTAGTAGATTGCAATACTAGCGCTGATTAACACTTTGCACTCCCCATGTTAAGTATAGGGAGTAGGGATGAGCCAAACACTCCCCAAGTTCGGTTCGAGCCCGAACACGAACTTCCCATTTGTTCGGGACCGAACCCGAACCCCCATGCAAGTCAATGGGGCTGAAAATTCGGTTTTTTGGAGTGCCCTCCAAGAGGGCATATATGCTACATATTTGCCATAAAAGGTGTATGGAGGTCCGGGTAGTGCCCTGGGGGACAGGAAACAAGGACAAAAAGTTTAAAAAAAACGTTTTTAAAGGGACAGTGAGTTTTCCATGAAATAAGGGTTAAAAATAAAAAAGAAAAATTCCTTCAAATATCGTGCCTAGGAGGTCCCCATAACCTGCCCGTGAAGTGGCGGATTTCTAGGATGTATAGAAATATGTAAAAACCAAAAAATTACATTTCAAATGACGATAAATGCTTTTCCTTTAATCTATCCATAAACAACTGCTTGGGGCGGCAGTCTCTATGAAAAGAGGAGACATTTTCGGACACGCAGAAAAAGTTTACAGATATTTTGGCGGTGAAAAGCAGGAGAATGGAAACTTCTAGACTAAAAAGCCAATTTGGAAAGTGAGATAAATGGGAGAATTTTTCTGGTTCGGCTATTTTGACCTAGAATTTTCCATTCTCCAGTCAGTCTCCTGAGTTTCACCTTTCTCTGAATAACCCTGTCAGGGTTATTCAGAGAGCGGTGAAGAGCAGGAGAATAACTGGAGAATGGAAAATTCTAGGTCAAAATAGCCAAACCAGAAAAAGTCTCCCATTTAGGCTAGGGTCAGACTAGCGAATTTTTAACGTGCGTTTAGGCGCACTTAATCACGGCCGCACTAGCAGCAAATGACAGACAATGACGGCCAATATATGAAGTACGGTCGCACGAAAGTCCGGCTGCGCAACGCAAGTGGAAAATGAACGCATTTTTTCGAGAACACAGAACCGCTAGTACAGACGTACAGAGTGCGCTGCGCCTGCTAGCGGTGTGTGTGCGTGATTTGGAGACGTCAGACCCTGCTCATGTCCGGCCAACATAACGTCCAGACACCCAAAGTTGCCTGGTTCGGATCCGTAAAAAATCACGCACAAAAATGCACATCATATGACCGTTTTCGCGCATTCCGTGAAAAAATACGGCAATGCGTTCGGACGCACTTTTTGACGGTCGCTGCGAAAAATGCGTTAGTCTGACCCTAGCCTTATCTCACTTTCCTAATCGGCTATTTGGTCCAGATTGTTCTCTTTTCCTGCCATGCTCCTGGTTTTCACCTTTCTCTGAACAACCCTGAGAGAGAGGTGAAAGCCAGGAGAACTGGCAAGAGAAGAGAACAATCTAGACCAAATAGCCGATTTGGAAAGTGAGATAAATGGGGGAATTTTTCTGGTTCGGCTATTTTGACCTAGAATTTTCCATTCTCCAGTCATTCTCCTGAGTTTCACCTTTCTCTGAATAACCCTGTGAATGTTTAATCCCGAGGTGAAAAATAACATTGCTTTAGATTTTTTTCAAACACCAGTTAAATGCAGCATATTAGGATGTTTTAGGGAAATTAATTCTCAAATCTCAATCAGAAGCAGGCACCACCCCACCCTCAGTATATTGTACAAAGTATCAAATTGATTACCAGACTAAAAACACCTGGTGTTATGCCCGTTTGTGAACAGAGGTCATTTAGGCTGCTGTCAGACGAGCGTAGTGTTCACGTCCGTGATTGCGCCTAAAAGTACGTCCGTGATAGCATGAAAGAAAGTCCATTGGAGCCTGACACATGAAGTACGTCCGCACTGAACTGCGGACGCACAACGGCCGTGGCCCACGGACGCAAGGCAGGCAAGAACGTACAACCTCTAGAACGGCCGCACAAAGTGCGCTGCGTCCGCAACGTCTGCATAGCTTTGTGTGTGAGTGATGGAATGTGGTCAGACGGACTGCATTTATACGTCCAGCATTTTTCACGGACAAAATGGTTTTGCATTTTAATTTATTTTTCCCTCCTACATCCGTCAAAAATAACTTCAGTGAAAAAACGGACTGTGTGACCACTACTGCGTCTTCCGTACTGACGATGTCCGTACTGCATGGATGTACAGTCCGTAGAAATCACGCTCGTCTGACCCTAGCCTTAGAGTTGATAATCTTTCCGCGTACATATTAGTTTTTAATTCAATATCTAATAAACCGTTGCTTATAATATTCTGCAGTAAAGAGTCTCTTTATTTCTAGAATTTTTAGTATTTTTTTAAGCATTTTCTATACTTTTTTCAAAATTTCTTTTTTTTTCGAACCCGAACCGAACACGCCCAAAAAGTTCAAAATTCGCAAACTTTCGAACTGCCAAAGTTCGGGTCGAACTCCGAACCGTCCGAACCCGAACAGCTCATCCCTAATAGGGAGCACAAAGTACAGTAACCTCGCGCTGAAAAGCGCAAGATACCAAACGCAAACAGCTTTTTTAACCCGTTAGCGTTTGGATTGTAATATGCGGTAGCCACTGCGGCTAATGTTAATGCTCACGCAGGTGAGCGCTAATGTTAGCAACAAGATTGTAATGTGGCGTAAAGAGCCTAGTCTGGCCTTTGCAATGATATCCATCATGACCATATTCAGTTTAAAATAAAAATCATAAATAATAACAGAAAACGGTAACTATTTTTTGAAGGGTTGAAATGGTTCAGCAGTGAAGAGGTTAATGGTCGGACTATCTATTGCTTTGTGTAGTACTTTTGTTTTGCCTTTGGTTTAGTTGTATATTAAGGCTAGGGTCAGACTGAGGCAGTGCGAACGCGCGTGCTGGCGCACTTAATCACGGCCGCACTAGCAGCAGATGCCGGGCAATGACGGCCAATATACGAAGTACGGTCGCACAAAAGTCCGGCTGCGCAACGCAAGTGGAAAATGAACGCATTTTTTCGAGAACGTGAAACCGCAGGTACTGACGTACAGAGTGCGCTGCGTCCGCTAGCGGCGTGTGTGCGTGAATTGGAGATGTCAGACACTGCTAATGTCCGACCAACATAACGTCCAGACACAAAAAGAGTTTTATTGATGATCCGTACAAAATCACGGACGAAAATGCGCATAGTATGACCACTATCACGTATTCCGGGAAAAAATGCGTCCATTCGTTCGAACGCACTTTTTCACAGACAACATAAAAATGCGTTCATCTGACCCTAGCCTTAGGCTAAGGTCATACGAGCGCAGTTTTAACGTGCGTTTAGCCGCACGAAATCACGGCCGTGCTAGCAGCAAATGACGTCCAATGCCGGGGAACATATGACGAACGGCCGCACGAAAGTTCGTCCGGGCACCGCAAGTGGCAAACGAACGCATTTTTTCGAGAACGTCAAACCGCTACTACTGACGTACAGAGTGCGCTGCGGCCGCATAGCGGCGTGTTTGCGTGATTGGGAGACGTCAGACGCTGCACACTTCCGGCCAACATAACGTCCAGACGCAAAAAGGGTTTTATTGATGATCCGTACCAAATCACGGACGAAAATGCGCATCGTATGACCGCTATCGCGTATTCCGTGAAGAAATACGTCCATTCGTTCGAACGCACTTTTTCACGGACAACATGAAAAATGCGTTCGTCTGACCCTAGCCTTAGGGTTAATGTGCAGGCTTCATCCCTCACAGTATACATTTTATTTTTTCCTTGTTAATGGCATTTTATCGATTTAATGGGTAGTGTACATGCCTCACAGTGTATACATTTCAGGTTTTACCTTCATTACTGGCATATAGGGGTTAATGGGTAGGCTACTTGCCTCAGTGTATACATTTCATGGTTTCCCTTGATTACTGGCATTTCAGGGGTTATTGGTTAGTCTATATGCCCACAGTGTATATATTTCAAGTTTTCGCTTGATATATGGCATTTTAGCGGTTAATGGGCATGCTACATGCAACGCTGCTTATTATTTTTGTTGTATTTCCCTAGGTTTAAGGAATTTTAGGGGTTATTATGTAAGTTAGACTCTAAAGTGTCTATTCATCTTTAGACCCTTTGCCTTTCAGATTTTAGATTTCCATTTAGCCATAAATATGGTAAATTCACTATTTAGCGAACGATCACCGTAATTTGTGAAACCTGGAGTCGCAGTTAGCAGTTGAAGCAGTTGAAGCTGTTATCGGACATTGGTGAAGACCGCCGAATAAAATAATTTAGCTCTCAGTTAATACAACATGAAAGGTATCATTGCACCACTTTACTCTGGGATTTTGGAATTATATTTATATATACTTATTTTGTTTTTTTACTTATGTCGCAATTCTTACACTGAAGTTATGGCGCATTGATGTCATCAAGTGCCCCCCCGGAAGAGTGCCTGAAACAAGGGCGGGGTCCTTTGGACCCCTCTCCCTCCTGACGAGGAGGAGATCAAGTAAAAGAGAGGAACTGTTGGAAGGGGCAGAGTCTGGATGTCAGCTAAGTCTCTGGAGACTCTCCCCACCCACTCTTTGGGCATTATGCCACAGGGCTGAAACTTTGGGGGCACCTTCTGCAGCCTAAACCATCTGAGAGGAGCAGCAAGAAAGTGGACGGGCTGTCCTCGGGACGGGGTTACATTACGTGTAGAGTAGGGGTGGGCAATGTGGGTAGGGTGTTCCATGTTGTGGGGATGTTGTTTTTTTTACTATGTTAACCATTGCTTTGCTGCTGAAAGGACATTATTAAAAGAAAGAGAAGCAAATACTCGCCTCTGAGTAATTATTAAAAGCAAAAATTTGCGTCATGAAATAGGACAATTTTACAATTTCATTTGCTTTTGGGCTGCAGATCAGCATATCGAGATATCGGTGCACCAGATGATACCTTTGAAGCCCAAGATATGTTGATATCGGTAGTGAAGAGGTAAATTTTGGTATTATAATGTAAGTTGTTTGTAGGAAAATGTAACTTCTACAGGTTTGTTGTTTCCAACCAATAATTTTGATTTAACTTCCATTGTAGAAGAGGTGTTGTGTTCTATGTTGACCACTAAGGGGCAGGAAAAACATAGTGGATAGAAACATGATGGTATAAACCTAGTAATAATTAAATCATGTTTCCCCTTTTTTTAAGTTTATTATTAAAACAATCATTAATAAGTATATAGGAAAAGCTACTGCTACTTCTACTATCAATAAAAGGGGTGCTAAAGGACTAATCAAAAATCACAATTTGACAACCATATATGCAATATGAATTCAAGAAAACCAGGGTCGCATTAAGATCCATCTTTGTTAAATAACATTAAAATCTCCTTTATTAACATAACAATCTATGTCCAAAGAAATAATCAACAGAGCAAATATAGCAATGGTTTGATACGGTAAAAACGAAGCCTCCACTTATATTTAATTTATATCAAGATAAGCAATCTGATATACATAAAGCTTTGCAGAAAATCACAGTACAAAGATATATTTTTAAGTGACCATCGGTGTGCTAGGATTCATGTAATAGTATTGAAAACAAACAGGGGATATTCACACTGAGCCATTATAATTTAACGAATGAGCCATTAAGTATAACACTGCCTGCCTGTCAACTGTCTCCGACTGGATGACTTGCCATTTCCTAAAGCTTAACCTCTCTAAAATTGAACTTCTTGTCTTCCCTCCCTCTAAAACTAACATTCCTGCACCCATTTCTCTTCAGGTGAATGGTGCCACTTTTACTTCTGCCTCTCAGGCTCGTTGTCTCTGTGTCCTCCTGGACTCTGATCTCTCCTTTACTTCTCACATTCAGTCACTAACCAAATCCTACTACTTCCACCTAAGAAACATTGCACGTGTCTGCCCCTTTCTTAACCAGGACTCTACTGAAATGCTCGCCCAAGCGCTTATTATCTCCCGCCTCGACTACTGTAACCTCCGTTTCTGGCCTTAAGAGATCCCAGATTCTCCCTCTGCAGTCTGTTATGAACACCTGTGCCAGGTTCATTCACCTTACCTCACGCACCTCTCACACCTCCCCCCTTTGTCAATCTCTACACTGGCTTCCTGTCTCCTACAGAATCCAATTCAAAACATTTATGCTCACATACAAAGCTTTCCATAACCCCGCCTCTGCCTACATCTCCTCCCTTATTAGCAGGTACATCCCATCCCGACCACTTCTCTCTGTCAATGATTTGATGCTATCAGCTCCCCGTACCTGCACCCGAACTCCCGCCTTCAGGACTTCTCCCGAGCTGCCCCCTCTCTATGGAACTCCCTCCCCCACAACATCAGACTCTCCCCGTCTCTCAAGTCCTTCAAGAAGTCTCTGAAAACTCATTACTTTATAGAAGCCTATCATCTCACTCCCTAATCCCCCTCTGTTCATTTTCTGCTGCATCTCCCATACAGCCCACGTGCATTCCGCTATTTTCACACTCTCTATTAACCCTCACCTAGTGTGTCACCCCTATCCTCTTAGATTGTAAGCTCTTGAGCAGGGTCCTCTCACTTACTGTACTGTGCGTTTAACCTGTATGTATATTTGTTGTCCGGCCTCCCACTGTACAGCGCTACCGAACTTGTTTGCGCTTTATAAAAACTTTTAACTGTAACAGACCCATCTGAAAATATTAACTGCTCTTGTCCTATTCCAACGAAGCTGCAAAATTCTCATGCGTCATGGCTGTTTTACAATATTACTGTAAATGAGCACTTCCTATACTTTCTATAGTAAGCGCTAATTTTACCGGCGGACACAGAAGAGAGCAATTCCACAGTTACTTGTTACTTCTGCAACTGGTAAAGACAAACAAAATTACCTACTTCAAGAAACTGTTAAGTGATTTAGCTTTTGCACAATCACATAATACACAATCAAAACTCCACCAAAAAGTCCCCAAACCATCTATTTCCATGGTGCAGAGCCAGTTCAAACCACTGCCTCCTCTTGCCGTTAGCAGACGAATACTAAATAGTTCCCGCTGTCCTTCCACGAGATTCTGTAAACAAAATCTTGTTGAGGGCTCTCTGTGGTCTCAGTGAAACCCCCAACCTATGGGCATGTCGAAACCACCAAATATGACCACCCCAGTAACCAGGCATCTCCAAGCCCATACCCGCTCGCTCCCCCCCCCAATTAAAAAAACACCTACCCCCCTGCCCCAAGAAAACTAAGGGGAACCAATAATCGAATGCATGCAAAAAAAGAATGTGTATATGTATATATATATATATATATATATACACTCACTGCCAAAAACGGACAAAAAAAATCCTTTATACTCAACATAGAAACATAGAAAAATGTCGGCAGATAAGAACCTTTCGGCCCATCTAGTCTGCCCAATTACATGGATACTTTACCTGGATTTATCTTTTGTTTAGGATAGCCTTATGCCTATCCCATGCCTGCTTAAATTCAATTACTGTTTTGGCCTCTACCACTTCTACTGGAAGGCTGTTCCATGTATCCACCACCCTCTTAGTAAAATAATGCTTCCTGATGTTACTTTTAAACCTTTGCCCCTCTAATCTAAGACTATGTCCTCTTGTTTTGCTACCTTGTTTCCTTTTAAATATACTCCCTTCCTCTACCTTGTGGATTCCCTTTACGTATTTAAATGTTTATATCCTATTTCCTCTGTCTCGTCTTTTTTCCAAGCTGTACATGACTTTTAAACAATGAGAAAAGGAACCAGAATGCATAAAAACCTAAAGGGACACTACCACAAAAAATTAAATGTTCTTATTGTGTTTATTTGTTGTTGCCGATATCGTACATGAGCTTTGTTTTTCTCTTGTATGTTTAGTTAAGAGAATATTTTCCTCTATATGTGTCACTGGGTGCATCCATTGTGTGATATTTTGTGTTGTAAACTGCCCATCCCCCCCACAGTATCTTTACATCACGTGCTCCTCATTGTGTGGCAAAGGCCGTAGAATGGAGTGAAGGTGTCAGGCAGATGACTCAAATAATTATATTTTGTGTGGGATGCATTCGAAAGACAATCACCAGGGGAGCCTTTAAAGCTCCCTGTCTTTTCTCGTTCGGCTGTCATATCCTATCTCAGGTAATGAAATACAGTATAAAGTATCTGACACGGCGCACCAGGTTGCTTTAACTGTGAGTACACTTACATCACACTTATGTGCTTCAATTATGATTCATTATAAAGAGCATGCGACAACGCAGAAAAAAGTCCAGATAATGGTGATGAAATGACGTAACGGATAATGGTTTCTGAATCTAGGGAATACGCTGAGAAGACAGGATCACCCTCTAGTACCCCTTAAGTACTACCGGATATGTTTTGGGTTTTTTTTCTCCACTGAACTTTGTTAACACTCTTGGGATTCAGACACCATTATCCGTTACATAATTTCATCACCATTATCTGGACTTTTTTCTGCGTTGTTGCATGCTCTTTATAATGAGTCATATTTGAAGCACATAAGTGTGATATAAGTGTACTCACTGATATAACAACCCTGTGCGCCGTGTCTTTTTACGGTATACTTTTTACTGTATTTCATTATCTCTTGGTCAAGATTTTGCTGTTTTTCTTGTACTTTATTGTATCTCTGGGCAGCATTCACATAATTATTCATTCACGTGTTTAGTACATGCTATATCATCCTCATAATATCAATAATTCATCACTACCGCGCCTACACTACCCCTATATATATATACGTATCTGAAGGTAGCTTTATCTAAACATTACATCCTCGGCTACACTTTATATACTGTATAAGATAAACCACAGCATTAAAGTAGACTTTTGCATAGATTTTGGTAAATGTTGCATCATGGGAAGAACCCACAAAATGGAAACACAAGCTGAAAGATCCTAACTTTATTTTTCCTTTTTACATGCAATTACTTAAAACAATGCAAAAAAAATCCCAGCAGCATGCGTTTTATAATGTTTCATTTGTAATGCACAGTGACCATTTCATGACAAAAAACCTGCTAAAAGATAATCTGTTCTTGTCCATGAAGGACTTCATAACGTCTTCCCATGCCTGGCATAAACCTTTCAGATTGGTTGGGATCAAATCAAACACATGAGCTCCAACTGCAGGCAACCCTATCAGACCATATTTCTTGACCCCTCTATGGTTTCCTCCATAGAGACCGTCACACCTGTCCAATCTCCATTCCATCAAGGGATAGTAAGATCTGAGCTTTAAATCCTTACAGGAATACTCTAGCGATAAAATGGGAGGGGGTTGAATGGGTTAAACATTAACACCTGACCTCCCATCCACTCTCCCTTGCCATTTTAACCCTTTCCCTCCAACTGCACCGAATGTGGCATGCTGTGGCTTCCTAATGTGTCCAGCCAATCCAGTGGCTGTCAATGCTGGAGCACACGGAGTCCGGAAGTCTCGCAACATCAGCTTCTGGGTGGGAATAAGCACTTGTACTGGGGTTAAACGAGCGGTAGTATGAGCACAAGGAACATCTGTGAGAGTGGACGTTCCTTCCACTCGATGCCCATTTGATGCCCGTCTGACTGCCTCGCTGGACTCACTGCGCTAAGCGCTGTAAGGCTTGACCCTCCTACGGAGGATCGCACTTTGCAGCCCCGGCAGAGAGCGTCCTAGCGGTTTGACGGGGAGGCTTGCTGCACGGACGCAGCACGGCCGCTGTCACGAGCGCAATTTCATCCGCGCGCAACAGCATGTGGCCAGCCCCGTCGCAGCGGCACAACGCTGCGACAGACGCCGGAATGCACATCAGTATGGGCGCACACGTCAGTACATGTGCTCGTCTGACCCCAGCCCTGGACTTCCCTCTGGAGTTGAGGGAACCTATGCATACAGTGTCCTTTCAAACTCTTAGATGTTGTACCCTACAACCACCACCATTACTCTCCTCTTTAGTTAGAAAGCTGGTTAGGAAGATTGCTGATTCTCCATATGGATGCAGCTTTCTATTGAGGATTCATTTATCCATAGTTACATTCTTTATTTTTCAGCTTTTTAGCTAGATATATTTCTAGATTTCATTATAACTTCATTATAACCAGGAGTCAAGCAGAGCAGGAACGCTTGGGAACGCAGTTACTCCACTATTTTAGCAGGGGAAATGGAGTTCCCATTTGTCCCGTACACTATAAGCTTTTGTTCAGATGTTCACTCATATGTTTCCATGTTAAGTCTTAATAAATATTACTAAAACGCTGCCTATATAGAAGCACATTAAAATCAAAGTTGAGTGTGGGTGTTGGAGGCCATCTTTTTGACTAAAGGGGTTATTCAGAGAGCCGATCTGGGCCCGAAATGTAACCGGATGCCGAAATTTAGCGTATGGTGCCATTTTGTGGCCATTCAACTATTCAGAGAGAAGGCAGTTTGACAAATTTTGGTAAACTGTCTGCAAGTACGGTGTCTGTTCGAAGGCAGTGAAATCCCCCAAGCAATGGTTAATCTATTCAGAGAAAACCGAACAGCAGTGAAACGTTGCTGAAGTGGCCTGATGTTCAGTGGTTTCATTCGGCAGGTTTATTCAGGCGAACCCCATAGGCTTCAATGTTCAAAATATTCTCGTTTTTATACAGTATCTAATAAACCGTTTATTCTTTTAATCTGCAGTAAAAAGTCTTTTCATAGATTTTTTAAGGTCTTTTAGATGTTTTTCGGGACTTTTTCTGTAAAATATTTTTTCCGTTTTGTTTTAAAAAGCGGTTTTTCTTTTTTCTGTAACAGACATTTTTATTATCATTCATAGGATTTTATATGTAAATTTCAGGCATTTTAGTTCAGTAGTTTTTTTGCAAACAGTGTTTAAATTTTTACACTTTCAAGCATATTGTTGTTGTTTTTTTCCCCCTGTTCGTCAGCATGTCGGCTTTTTCCGGCTGCTGGTCTGTACTTTGATCGACAACTCGTCAACATTTTCCTCGTGATTTTTGCAGTGGTTTCTGCAGGTTTTCGGCGAGTGTTCGGTGGGTGTCTGTCGGGTTTGCAGCGGCTTTTCTCTGCACTCCGGGGACCCTGAGGTTAATACCGAATATACCGCAGGGTGGGGAACTTTGATTCTCCGAAGTGCAGGGAAGTGCGGCGAACGGGATAACCACTCATGTCTTACTGTCCCAAATACCACACACCTATCCAGTTGTGGTTATATGTTATTTATTTGTCCTGCTACCTGCTAACCAAAAATCAAGGACTAGATTCCACGTGAAAGTGTAAACTTAAAAAGAGCTGTTGTAAACCTATCAACGTCATAAACTATAATGGCTCTGGGAAGTTTACACCTGATTGGGAAAATTCGGATAAAATTCAGTTTGGCCCAGTTTTTGATAGCAGGGTGCCAGGTGTTTGAAATACTAACCTAATTTTCTGATGCATTTTCTTCACCCTTTCCATGAAGGTCATAAACTATTCTGATTCAGTATTTGGTGACAATACAAGAAAGCTATAGCAGGACAAACCTGAAAGAATAGCGCGGCAGCAGAAAAGGATGGGGCACTTGATTTGTAACTGCAGCACACAGATAGGTGCCCTACATAAAAAAAAAATCAAAATAAGAATCCTTTTTCATGCTCAGTATAACAGAGTCTTTGTAAAGAAGACAAAGGAATGCTCAGGAAAGAGCTGTCCTCATTCTATTCATACTCTGGCTATTTTGGGCGGCTTCAACAAATGCAGCAAGTAAGATACTGGAACTCGGTCACTTATTTTTGTTCAGCACGTGTTTCTTATGATTGTGTATATACATATAGATTATCCCAAATCCATAATATTCCAAAATCCAAAAACCTTTTCTGCATCAACCTGACAGAATTGGAAAATTCCACCTCTGACCTAATGTGATGAGGACAAAATTATTAAAAATATGGTATTTAATTGCTTTCATGGGGCATGTATACAAGGTGTGTATGAAACATAGAAGAATTTCTTTTATAGACCCATGTTTCCATATAATAATGGAATATCTTGGGGCATTGTTCAATGCCCCAAGATATTCCATTATTATATGGAAACATTCCAAAATAAAAAAAAATACAAAATCACTTCTATTACCAGGCATATGAAATGAGGGATACTCTATCTATAGTCAGGGTCGGAACTACCAGGGGTCCAGTGGGTGTCACGGCACCTGTGTCCTGGAGTTCCGGGGCAGCACACAATTGGCTGCCTGGGCCAGGGCTGGGCCTCACCTGGGGCCTCGACCTGAGGTCAGGGCCTTGCCTGGGGCCTGGGGATCACTTGAGGCCTAGGGCTGGGGCCTCGCCTAGGCTCTTCCACTGGATGAGGAGGAATTCAGCCCCATCCCAGCAAAAAAGTTAGGAAAGTTACGAAGTATATATATTGTAATAATATAAATTATGTTAATATTTTTTTATATATATATATATTATATATATATATATATATTTATTTTAATTTAAATATAATTTTTTATAATATTTTATTTTATACTTATTTGTGAGTTTTACTTTGTAGATCTGTGATACGCTCATACACACTGCACATTACTGTGAGTTTTAATGCTGTGAAACTCTGTGATATTTATTTATTTATTTATTAAGTATTTTACCAGGAAGGATACATCGAGATTTCTCTCGTTTCAAGTATGTCCTTGGTTCATGAACAATGAATTGTTACGGTCGTTACAGAAATACATAGTAATACATTGCAAGATATTAAAAACAACACAAATATACAGATTAATACAGAAAATAAATATGTAGGAAATAGTCATTATGTTACATGTTTACAGGTGCATTCTGTATTGAGGTATGTTAATAGGGAGCTCTTGAGTGACTTAAGACTGGGCGAAGATTTGATGGTGTCTGGGAAGCTATTCCATAACTGCGGTGGTCTGTAGTAAAATGAGGATCAAGACACTTTTTTTGTATTGTGGTATTGTAAGTAAGGTGCAGGTCCTAGATCGGAGGTTATAGAATGAGGGAACTGCTAGGGGAAGCAGCCCATTCAGGTAGGGTGGCAGCTTCCAGAAAAGCTCTTAAACTCCAGGTTGGAAAGGTGAAGGGTGCGTCTGGATTCCAGCGACGGCCGGTTTAGCTCTTTTAACATGTCACAATGGTGGGTCATTTAGTTACATTGTAGCACAAACTGGCAGAATGAGTTATACAATGTAGTAAGTTTATGAAGGTGTGTTTGCGGGGCAGTTGCATACACTACATCTCCGTATTCAATACCCGCATAAGCATTTGTTGTACAATTTGCTTTCATACCGCAGGGTTCAGGCAGGATTTGTTTCTGTACAGGGCACCTAGTTTGGGGTAGAGTTTAGATGAGAGTTTTTCGATGTGGGGGGCAAAGGATAGATTTGGGTCTAACCACATACCTAGATATTTGAGAGGAGTGATTGTGGTCAGCGTGCCATTTGAATTTGTCCCAACACATAGATGGGGATTTTGCAATTTATGTAGTTTAGGTTCTGTTCCAAAGATCATCGTAACCGTTTTGACAGTATTTAAAAAAAAGTTTGTTGTGTTTGATCCACTATGCTTATACACACTGCACATTGCTGTGAGTTTTATTGCTGTGGAGCTCTGTGATATACTCATTTGCAGTGCACGTTACTGTGAGTTTTATTGCTGTGGAGCTCTGTAATACACTCATATGCACTGCATGTTACTGTGAGTTTTATTGCTGTGAAGCTCTGAGATATACATAGTGCACATTGAATAAAAAAATGTGATGGGCTGAATGGGTGGAGTACAGCTAACATCACTGCTCTATAACGGTGGAGAGAGACTGTTGAGACACAGGTTTGATCCTGGCAAGAGCACCTCTCCAGTAAGTGTCCTTGGGCAAGACACCTAACGGTACATACTCGCCACCCAGGACATACTTGAAAACGAGAGAAATCTCAATGTATCCTTCCTGGTAAAATACTTTCTCCAAAAAAAAAAAATGGTCATAGTGGACCTGGAGAAAAAATGGAAAACTGATTGTCTGGATTCGACATTGTGGACCTGGAGAGGTCCAGTACATAGTGATGGGGGGGGAGGATATGTTTCTGCCTATGGTGGGGGGGCCATCATTGATTACCACACCTGGGCCCTGAGGTGTCTAGTTACGCCTCTGCCTATTGTTAATCTTGTTTGTTTGCAATAAACAAAATTCCTGTGCATTGCTCCAGAATGTGACCGGATTTAGTTTACATGATCTTTTACTCCAGCAGGTGCCTTTTATGATTGAGACTACTCGATCATGGTAGTCTATAAATAAAGAGACTTTTTACTGCAGAATAAAATAAACGGTTTATTAGATATTGAATTACTACGAAACGGTTTATTAGATATTGAATTAATACGAAATACCATACTGAGAATGCCGAAAATAAGAAAGCTACCCCAGAACATCATACATGACGAACTATGAATGAAACACTAGGGAAAGCAATGATTGCGGAACCTGTGGACAATTAAGAAGAAAATAGTCTGAATAAAGGACTTACAGCACATCACGATAACACGTGGGTTAAATGAGGATCATGATTGGTCATGGCAGGTTGGAGACCTGAATAAAAAGGGAGGAACATGTTAGTGAATTTATACCGATTGAAAAAGGTGGTCTGTGTTACTACCGAAACGCGCCTCGGTGTTATTTTGAATAAATCTTTTTTCAGAAAACGCCTGCCTACCAGTTTTCTATTGGGGTTTCAGTTGTACCGTACAAGCGACCGCATGCTGAATAAGGAGAGCCTCCCTCAGGCTCAGAACCACGTGAGTGAAACCATATGTATGTTATAGCTCTTGTGGTTTATTCGACCTACACCATGTCAATATTTAAAGAGATCGTCATGGACATACTGTTCAGGAAAGGGCTGAGGACGTCCGTAAAGAGTCGATCTACTTTCATAATAGAGCCAGGGTGGCTCTCTGTTTAGGTGATACGATCAATAATGACTGAATATAGGACTACTGTTGAGTGCATAGAAAAGGTAATCTATGCCAATTGAGAGCTGCACCTATTGGTTTCTTTCTCCAGCATCTTTATATTTTAAGATTTGTACTGAGTGATGGTGTGCAGTTCTCCATAGCGCTAGAGATCACATCTACATTTTTGACAATAGGTGGCGCTGGTGCAACATACATTTAGATATTGAATTAAAACTGGAATATTTTTAACATTGAGGCCTATGGGATTCTCCTGAATAAACCTGTCGAATGAAACCACAGAACAGCAGGGCACTCCGGCAACTTTTCCTTGCAGTTTTGTGTTCTCTGAATAGACGAAGCATTGCTTCTCTATGGGGGATTTCACTGCCCTCGAACAGGCACCGTGCCAACAATTGGCGAACTGCCTGCACTCTGAATAGCCGAATGGCCAGGAAATGTAGCCGTACGCTGATTTTCAGTTTCCAGTTACATTTGGGAGCCAGACCGGCTCTCTTTGAATAACCCTGCTAGCTTTTCATGTGCAGGATTGTGATTTTAAAGTGCACCTGTAATGGACAAAATTACTTCTGCCATTCCATAGGGACCTCTCCCTTTATATAGATCAGCTTTTTCCGCTGACCTATAGAATGTAAAAAAATACTGACATATTCCGTTTTAAAGTTTACCCCAGTCTCCGTCCCCACGTGACTGCATCATGCCACAGCAAGGAGGACAGTTGTGAGCAGAAAGCCAGCCTACAGGACCACCCTCTGCTCATTGTGAGCACTGTGCTGTCTGCATGATCTATTTATTTATTTATTTATAAAGGATTTTACCAGGAAGGATACATTGAGATTTCTCTCGTTTTCAAGTATGTCCTGGGTTCAAGAACATTGAAGTGTTACATCTTAGTGGCAGTCAAGCGCAGCACGCTAAGCGAGCAGGGGCCGTCCGATAAGATGACTCTTTCCTTGAAACACTATCTCTCCCCGGCAACATAGCTCCAGCTCTGGGGAGAGGGGGCAATTGTTTTGTTTTAAAGTGGTCAGGATATGAGGAGTGCCCGTGCCCCCTTCTGCCCCATTCTGTTGTTTTCACTGGGTGAAGTGGATGAATTCCCCCCACACCCAGTATCACCAGCAGCTGGGATTTTGAATTTCCCGGCTGCCGGTCACCAGATCGGCCACTAGTGACGTCAGTCATTCTCTCCGAGACATGCGCGCGAAGCTCCGACCCATCACTCTGCACAGGCGCTATGGAACTTGCATGCGAAAGTGTGCAAGTCCTGTAGCGGTGCGCAATCTGCGGTTAATTCTCTATGCAAGTTTTGTAGGAGCAAAAATTCCATTAGATAGCTGCAGGGACTTCCAGATTCGGGAGTCTTTGAGCAGAAGAGGAGGAGCTGCGTGCGCCAAGGGACAAAAGGTGAGCAAATTCATCTGAAATAAAGAAAATTAATAAAAAATAATAGTGTCCCTTTAAAGGTTTGGCTTTCTACATATACCATGTTAAACACAAAGACAGCTCCAGTTTAGATTGTAAGAACTGTGAAATTGTAAAGAATCAGAATGCAGAGTTCACATGTCTGTCGGAACGTCAAGGACTTACAGTAACACAAATTATGTTTATTGATCAAGTATGATAGGGAGGATCGGTAACATGGAAGAAAAGTAGCGCCCAAATAGATTTATTTCCAGGAGTATTTTTTACCTCCTGTGGGACGTCAGTGTGTAACCTATGAAAGTGATCCGATTCTTCTCATTGAAGCATAGCGTTTTCTGCTTGCTCTATACTAGATGTACGTATTGTTTTTTAGCTTCTTTTGCTTTGTTATTTTTCATTATATTCAATTCCCTGGTATATTGTTACCTTTTATTCTCTTTATTTCACTTTTTTCGTTTAGGAACATATGTATTTTTTACACATTTTTCCGCATCCTCTGTCCAGAATGGACAAGCCACCCTACTGACAAGGCCGGTAAGGATACTGAATAATGGCCACAAACCTCTCCAACTGGACACAGGTACTGTCCCATTGTAAAGAAATTTATTAGAAATACTAATTAAAAGCTGAAATGTCTTAACGCATTGGGTGTGGGGGATTATTGCCTCTCAGGACAGGGACAGTAGGCTTGTGCACCGATTTTTTTTCGGTTCGGTTCGATTTTTCGGATTTTTAAACTTTTCGATTCGGGTCGTTTCGACCGATTTCTGTTTCGATTCGGTTCGGCTCGACTCGTTTTTCGTGTACATTTTTTTTCGGAATATCGACCATTTTTCGTATTTTCGTGTCACTTTGCTCGTTTTTTGTATTGACTTTTCGTAATTTTGGAAATTTTTCGTTTTTCGGAATTGTACATGTTTTCGGAATATCGACCGTTTTTCGTATTTTCGTGTCACTTTGCTCGTTTTTTGTATCGACTCTTCGGAATTTCGGAAATTTTCGTTTTTTCGGAACGTCTGTTCTCCTCGTTTCAAAGCAATAAATTTCGATTTGACACATTTCAAGTCCATTCGAAAATTCCGAAAATATTTCGTTTCGGCTCGGAAAACTTTTCGGATCTGCCATTTTCGGATCTAAAAATTTTCGGAAATTCGGCCGCATCCGAAAACACGAATCGGGAAATTTTGTGAAAATTCCGAAATTCTGAAACCCGAAACGCACATCCCTAAGGGACAGGCGGGGACATGACCCACAAGATAATACCTATGCAGAGAGCATGCATTGAATGGGGTTTGGGTGGAATGGATCATGGCCTTAGTTTGCCAGGATGAGGTTTAGGTGGCCTGCCCCGGAATATCGCGGTAACCTGGGGACGCTACGAGGAAATCTGCAGGTGCAGGGTAATAGAGCCCAAAGTCTTTTCAAAGAGAATCATGATGCAATTGGTAGTGGATAGAACATATAGGGGGCAACTGAACACTACAAGAATTTCCCTTTAACCTTTTCACTACCAAAGTTAACTCGCTTTTACATTGTGATACGTTGAAAAGAGCGCCAAAGTTGCAATGTCAACAAACATCAGAGGTTTTACAAAAGGGGTATTGAAACAGTGTCAGGAGAAGCTGCACAGTGAAGCTTCTCCTGCCGTTGTCTAGATTTCCCTTTCAAAGGAATGTCACCGTTGTTTGCAACTTCGGCAAACACCAGCTTTCTGAATAACTGCCATGTTTTCTATCAAGTTTACAAAGTCCTTTTGAATCTGAAAACAGTCGGATGTTTTGCAGAAATCAGTTTGGAGATTTCAGTGTTAACATTTTACCGTAATGTTTAATGCACATTCCAGACATCTGAAGAAGATATGAATAATTTATACTATTGATTATATTTATGTATTCTAGAATTGAATAACTTAAAAGACGGGATGGAGCCATGTTTGAAATGTGACCTGTTTGTTGAGCGTTGATCTAGCTGTGTCAGAATGTTAACTATTGCTGGTCAAACATCGGAGAATAAGAATGAAAGAGCAGTTCAGTTTACTCGAGAAACTGAGAAAATCCTGTTACAGAACTTGACGGCACTTTGTTGATTAAACAGTCAGATGAATGAATGATGCAAATGACTTGGCTTTCTAACGCATACAGACATGGCAACATGCTAATATTAGGATGTCAACAAACATGTTCATCATTAATCACAGTCTGTTCACACATTGTTGAATCTAACTGTGAAAAATTATAAGTAAGAATGAATTAGAAGAATATACCATGGGTTTATTACAAAACTTGGCGAAATTCTGCCATCCTAAGTAACCATACCAAAAACATGCCATAAAAAACCCAATTGGAGACACTGGTCTATTCACAAAGCATCGAAATTGAATGCAATTTCGATACTTTCCAATTCGGCCCATTTCGGTTCAATTCTGCAATTCCATTCTGCCGAAGTATCATATATCAATTTCATATTTATCGAATGGTCACCATACAGTGCTGAAATTGGGGTCGCCGTAGCATTTGTCAGTGAAAAGCACCAAACAGCGCTGATAACCACCGAATTGCTCAGAATTGGTTTCGGCAAATTCCACCAAACTGAAAAAAAAATGAAGTTTCCTATTCTCCTAATAGGTGTTTAAACCAATAAAAATGGATTATTTATTTATTTATTTCTAAAGTATTTTACCAGGGTGGATATATTGAGATTTCTCTCGTTTTCAAGTAAATAATAAAAAAGGTCTGTTAAAAAATAAAAAAATAAAAAATGTCTTGTAACAAATACAACAAGATCTTTTAGGCTAAGGTCAGACGAAAGCAGTTTTAACGTGCGTTTAGACGCACAAAATCACGGCCGTGCTAGCAGCAAATGACGTCCAATGCCGGGGAACACACGAAGTACGGCCGCACGAATGTTCGTCCACGCAACGCAAGTGGAAAATGAACGCATTTTTTCTAGAACGTCAAACCTCTAGTACGGACGTACAGAGTGCGCTGCGTCCGCTAGAGGCGTGTGTGCGTGATTAGGAGACGTCAGATGCTGCTAATGTGCGGCCAACATAACGTCCAGACACAAAAAGTGTTTTATTGATGATCCGTACAAAATCACGGACGAAAAGGCGCATCGTATGACCGCTATCGCGTACTCCGTGAAAAAATGCGTCCATTCGTTCGAACGCACTTTTTCACAGACAACGCGAAAATGCATTCGTCTGACCCTAGCCTTAGATAATGAAAAATAAAAAGGGTTTTTGCAAAAAATAATACGAATAAATGCCTTTGAATTTTTTTTTTAACAAAAAAAAACGATATTACATTATGATGGAACCTATTGGATTCACCTGTTTAAACCTGTGGAATTGAAACGAAAGTCAGGTAATTTTTCCGAAACTTCAGTGCAACGTGGTTTGTGAATAGGCTAATTGATAGTTTCCAATGGGACAATTTTGGTACTGGTGTATTGCGTCATATTGCACTCTATTTTGTTATCAATTCGCCTGTATTTGGAGAACTCACAGCTTTGTGGATAGATGAATTTTCCTGAAATTGCCCTCACGGTGAAATTCACCGTTCGGTTGCAATTTCAGAGGTTAGTGAATAGCCTCCACAGTGTTATGTGCAGGTGTCTCAATTCACTAGAGGCCAGTGACATTATAAGTTAAACGTGTCCATTTTTTCAGATTAATTGATGTTCATTCAGTTTTGGGTGAAACATCAGATGGGACTGAGCGTTTCATCACTTCACAGGTTTACTTCTGTGCAGGCCGACCGATTTACAAGCAAATCAATCTCTTTGTATAAATCTATTTATTGGTTCGGGCATAGAACATACATGTTATAATGCAAGAAATGATTCAATGGAATATTTGAAAATGGACACAATGCAGTACACAAAAATACTCCACGTGAGAGACTAAACCTTAATGGTCAATAATACAAATCATTAGTAGGGATGTGCGTTTCGGGTTTTGGAATTTTGGAATTTTCACGAAATTTCCCGATTCGTGCATTCAGATTCGGCTGATTTTTCCAAAAAATTTCGGATCCGATAACGGCAGATCCGAACAAATTTCCGAGCCGAAACTAAAACTTTTCGAATGGACTAGAAATGTGTAAAATCGAAATTAATTTTCATTCCATTCCTGATTTCGGTTCCATTTCAGTAATTTCGGACAAGGTATTTTTCGGTTATATCACTGATTCTGTAATTTTGTATCATTCCCATCTCGATGTATCCTTCCTGGAAAACCAGAGAAATTTCAATGTATCCTTCCCGGGAAACCAGAGAAATTTCATTGTATCCTACCTGGAAAACATGAGAAATCTCAATGTATCCTTCTTGTAAAACCAGAGAAATCTCAATGTATCCTTCTTGTAAAACATGAGAAATCTCAATGTATCCTTCTTGTAAAACATGAGAAATCTCAACGTATCCTTCCCGGGAAACCAGAGAAATCTCAATGTATCCTTCTTGTAAAACATGAGAAATCTCAATGGCAGAATTATGGTATCGGCAGAATTATCGTATCGACAGAAATATCAGATACGAAAAACCATTAGTTTATGTCAAAACGAATAGACACTTTGAGGAGAACAGATATTCCAAAAAAAACACAAAAATTTCCGAAATCACGAAAAAAAGTCGATAAGAAAAACGAACCGAAAGCAACCGAACCGAAATGGAAATCGGCCGAAACGAGCCGAAACGAAAATTTACAAAATCCGAATGAACCGAACCGAATCGAACCGAAAAAAAAAATCGGTGCACAAGTCTAATCATTAGGAAGAGAGTGGATAGAAAAAGTCTACACACCCCTGTTAAAATGTTAGGTTTCTGTGATTGTAAAATAATGAGACAAAGATAAATCATTTCAGAACCTTTTCCACCTTTTAATGAGACCAATAAACTGTACAACTCAATGAAAAACAAACTGAAATCTTTAAGGTGAAGGAGAAATAAAATAAAATAATATGGTTGCATAAGTGTGCACACCCTTAAACTAATACTTTGTTGAAGTACCTTTTGATTTGATTTTGGGTATGAGTCTATCAGCATGGCACATCTTGACTTGGCAATATTTGCCCACTCTGCTTTGTAAACACACGCCAAATCTCTCTTGTGCACAGCCCTCTTCAGATCACCCACAGATTTTTCCATCAGATTCAGGTCTGGGCTCTGGCTGGGTCATTCCAAAACTTTAACTTTCTTCTGGTGAAGCCATTCCTTTGTTGATTTGGTTTAATGCTTTGGGTCGTTGTCACGCTGAAAGATGAAGTTCCTCTTCATGTTCAGCTTTCTAGCAGAAGCCTGAAGGTTTTGAGCCAATATTGACTGGTATTTGGAACAGTTCATAATTCCCTTTACGCTACCTTGAATAAGACCCCAGTTCCAGCTGAAGAAAAACATCCCTTTGGCATGATGCTGCCTCCACCATGCTTCACTGTGGGTATGGTGCTTTTTTTGGTGTTCTTTATGGTGTAAGTTTTTTTATTTTTACTTCCCTCCACCTAAAAGATTTCAATTTGTTTTTCAATTGAGTTGTACTTTTTATAGGTCACATTTTATTTTTATTTTTTTTGGAGAAAGGATTTTACCAGGAAGGATACATTAAGATTTCTCTCGTTTTCAAGTATGTCCTGGGTGGCGAGTATGTACTGTTAGGTGTCTTGCCCAAGGACACTTACTGGAGAGGTTGCTCGCTGGGATTGAGCCCATGACATCACAGTCTCTCTCCATGCAGAGCAGTGACATTACCTCTACTCCACCCAGCCGGGGTCAGATGAGTGCATTATGTGCACCCATACTGAAGTGCCTTCCGGCGTCCAAAGCAGCGTTGTGATGCTTCTACGGGGTCAGCCACATGCTGTAGCGTGCACGAATTGTGCGTGCTACAGCGGGCGTGTTGCAGACGTTCTGAAAGCCTTACTGTTGAAACGCTATGGCACACGTTCTACGGGGTTGCAATGTGCGATCCTCCATAGGAGGATCGAGCCTTGCAGAGCTGAGCACACTGACTGCACTCAGCGTGGTGGCCAGATGGGCGTCAGAGTGAAAGGAAGTCCACCCTCCCGGACGTTCCTTCCGCTCTGCAAAATGCTCGTCTGACCCCGGCCTAAAGGTGGAAAAAGGTCTGAAATGATTTATCTTTGTCTCATTTTTTTAAATCACAGAAACCTTACATTTTAACAGGAGTGTGTAGACTTTTCTATGCATTGTAAGGGGTTATTCAGAAAGCACCGAAATTTCACAGATTCCATTTGGATCCCTGAAATGCTCCGAACATGGAGCCTACGAAGACCACTGAACAGACCGCCGAATGCTGGCAAACGCAAAAAGAAACATGGAACTCTGCTATTCCTGTAATAGGTGTTTAAAAATAATAAAATGGTCTAGTACAGAATAAAAAAATGCTTTTTAAAAAATATTGGGAATCAAAATGTCACCTAAAAATATACAAAAAGATGTTACAAAAAATAAATAGATAAAATGACAGTTTGCTGAAAATGAAATGAAACGGTTGAATGAAAATCAAATAAAAACAATAATTTTTTTAGATTAAATTCTATGGGATTCGCCTGTTTAAACCTGTCTATCTGAATCACCCAAAATCAGGGCATTTCACTGACACTTCTGTGCAGTTCGGCGTTTTTTGAATAGATTAACCATTATTTCTCTATGGGACAATTTCTCTGCCACCGAAGGTCACTGATCTGTGGCAAACTGCACTGTATTTCGCTGTCAATTTTCCAGTGTTTGGTGAATTGACAACTTAGTGAATTAACAAACTGCCACAAAATTGCACCGTACAGTGAAAATTCACCGTTCTGTGCAATTTGGTGGCAAGTTCATTGCTTATTGGATAACCACTATAGTCATCCAAATGGGGTACTGATTCCAGAGAGGGAAAAAGTTACGGGACCCATAGGATTCAATGTAAAAAACTATTATTGTTTTCTTTTTTGTTCAACTGTTGGTTTTTTCCTTTTCAAACCATATTTTCATTTATTTTTTGGAACATTTTGATGTATTTCTTGTCAAAATTTTAGATTCACAATTTTTTTTAAAAACTTGTTTTTTTCATAACAGACCATTTTTTAAATTATTTATAGGACTTTTTTATTATTTCCACACATTTTCATGCATTTTTATTGGCTTAAGCATCATTTAGAAGAATAGCAGAGTTTTTTTTCTTTTTGCAATATGACGGCGTTAGGTGGTCAGTTTGGTGCTCTTCTGCGTTCAGTGGTCTGATCGGTGGTCTCCGGCAGCGTTTGGCGCACTTCGGGGACCCTGCGGTGCATAGTGAATTCACTGCAGGGTCGTGAACTGGAGTCGCTGAAGCGCACTAAAGAGAAAGTACGAGAAAGCACTAAAATTTCCCTGAAATTTCTCATCAATAGACTCATCAAGCCTCCTCATACAAATCTCTGGAACAACCACCAAAAACATTCAAAGAGCTTGCGATCAAGGAAAAGAACTGTCTTTCAATAATCTCTGCTCTTTTCTATCTACACCTCCTCCTGGGAAAAATCATTAACAGCTTTGGCTTTAATTATCACCTCTACGCTGCTGATAGTCAGATCTACCTCTCTACCCCTGATCTCTCTCCCCCTGTCCTTTCAAAAGTCAACCACTGTTTATCTGGCATCTCCTCCTGGATGGCCTCTCTCCAACTAAAGATTAACATGTCCAAGACTGCGCTCCTAACAATTCCTCCCTCTAATGCCTCCCCACCTCCTGACTTTCTATCATGGTTGATGGTATCACTATCTCCCCATACAACCAGGGCTGCTGTCTTGGAGTTACACTTGACTCTGCTCTTTCCTTCATCCCCCACATCCCGTCTCTTTCCTCCTCCTGCCGATACCAACTGCGTAATATTTCCAGAATTCGGCCATTTCTTACCACTGACACCACAAAACAACTCATCCACGCCCTTGTAATCTCCTGACTTGACTATTGTAATAATCGTCTTGCTGGCCTCCCTCTCTCCCACCTCCCCCCCACTACTATTCATTCTGAATGCCTCTGCCAGGCTCATCCACCTCACCCGCCGCTCGGTCTCTGCCGCTCCCCTCTGCGAGTCCCTTCACTGGCTCCCCATCCACTGCAGAATCAAATTCAAAATCCTTATCCTTACCTACAAAACCCTCACTAACTCAGCTCCCCACTACCTGTCCTCATTAATCACCAAATACACCCCAGCCCGCTCCCTAAGATCAAACAGTGACCTGCGCCTAGCTTCTCCCCGCATCACCTCTTCCCATGATAGACTGCAGGATTTCTCCCGCGCAGCCCCCATCCTCTGGAACGCTCTCCCTCGTACGGTCAGACTTTCCCACTAGTTTCCCTTCCTTTAAACGCTCCCATAAGACATTCCTATTTAGGGAAGCCTACCACCCAACTCACTTACAGAACCAGTCCATCACTCTCACCTTGCAGTCCATCTCTCTCACCTTGCAGTCCATCTCTCTCACCTTGCAGTCCATCTCTCTCACCTTGCAGTCCATCTCTCTCACCTTGCAGTCCATCTCTCTCACCTAGCAGTCCATCACTCTCACCTCGCAGTCCTCTCCTCCTGTTTCCAACCCCAACCCTTCTAGATTGTGAGTTCCCACGGGAATCGGGCCCTCGTCTCCTCCTTTACCGGTCTGTCAAATGTTGTTCAATGTATTGTAACCCTGTCTATACTGTGCCTATTGTACAGCGCTGCGGAATATGCTGGCGCTTTATAAATAAAGATTAATAATCATAATAATAACCACTAAACAGTAATCCACAAAAACCAAAAGCGATATTTTATGATTTATTCTATATAATCTTAAAAATAAAATTGTAAGAACTTTTAAATGATTATCTCGAAAAGAAATAGGACTGATTATATATAACTACATTTCGGATGCTGCTGCTAAATATATATATTATTTTTATGATATTTTATATTAATTATACTTATTTAGCAATAAATTGACAAACCGCAAAAATAAAGGCTGGTTATGTATTGAAGAGAAGCGCAAGATATGAAAAGATATAAATTAAGCGCATTCTCTGTAAAAAAAAAAATCAAGCTGTAATTCTTAATTCAATGTGTTTTAATTTTTAATTATTTGTAATGTCACCCTGTCACACATATATATCAAAGCTGTACATGGCAAATGCCTCCTGTGTGGTTCTTTGCACTTAGAATCCACCCCACATCTTCATGCAGGCTGTGAGTGCATATGATATCATTGGGAGGTGTGCTTTTTCTCCTGATGTGGAAGCAGCCTGTGTGAGCTGCAATGCTGCTGTCCTGATTGCTGATAATAGGATTGTCCATAACACTATCTCTTCTTCACAATCAGTCACAATGGAAGCCCTCACTGTACCTGGAGAAAGGCTGCATCAGATAAACTCAATGAAAGGTAATTTCTGCTGAGATTGAGCAACAGATTGGGCCATTTTGCAATGTGTATAGGATGCTCTGACATGATCTTCTGTCACTTTGTTTTAATTGGCTGCAATTTAGAAAACCAAACCTACATGGAATTGCAGGATTTGCAAGTGTATCTCATGCAGAATGTCCTGTTTGATCACTTTGATTATCAGGTGATAATATTTCATCTATTGCTAGTGTGAACTCTCCCATTTTTACTTGGATGCAGCTGGATGTGGCTTTATGGTCCAGGATCCTGTTCTAACCCATCACTGTGTGTACCATGGTTGGAGCTTCATGTTGCAAACTGTGTTGTGAATGAAGATTTTGCGTTTGTTATGTGTAGGTATCTGTAAAAGACTTGCACATTGCAGGCAAAGATAATTTTTATTTTTTTAAAAAAAAAAAAAAAAATTAAAGCAATCACATGAACACAAATTTGTGAAATGGGGAATTCTGGGACCAAAAATGATAAGCGAAGGTATCCATCCAAACAACTGCAAACATGTGCTTCTAAAGGTTTTATGATATATATACACTATATTGCCAAAAGTATTCGCTCACCTGCCCAGCTCCTGATTTGGATGGGTGAGCGAATACTTTTGGCAATATAGTGTATATATTTATATTATTATTAAAATAAACACGAGTTCAGCTTCAACTTTAAGCCGTTTGCTTCCAAACACATTTTGTTAATAAAAAAAAATACATATATCTGCACAACATATACATGAAACATGTAACTTATTTACAAGGTAACCCCTGCGCCACATCCTGGTTCCTGTCATGTGACTCACATATAGAGCCCAATGCTCAAACTGCCTTTCAGATACTACATGGTATCCCTTATTTTGCAATATTTCACAAAATATTTATTTGTTTTCGAAAACCCCACAATAGCTGTAGAGTTTTGATGATTGAATATTATGTTTAACACTTTAAGGACTGAGACTTTTTAGGCTGGCTAATATGGCTTAACGACCAGCACAATTTTTGCAATGGTTTAGGAAAGCCTAAGATGAAAGGGTTACCGGTACTTTGCTGATAGAAGAAACAATGTAGCAGTTTCTAAGCTTTCTAAATCAAATCTGTATGTTAAAGGAAACCTTCTATTTACATCCATTATTTATTTCCTACCTTTAGCAAGTTAATCCTTTTTAAAAATAAAGCCCATGGACTTCTCTGTAATGACGTAACCACATGCATCTTAATTGCTAGCTAACCCCTGCGCCATGTCCTGGCTCCTTTTTAGGGATGTGCGTTTCGGGTTTTGGAATTTTCACGAAATTTCCCGATTCGGACGATTTTCTGAAAATTTTCATATCCGAAAGCGGCAGATCCGAACAAATTTTCGTGCAGAAACGAAAACGTTTCGGAATTTTCGAATGGACTAGAAATGTGTAAAATCGAAATTCATTTTCGTTCCATTCCTGATTTTGGTTCCATTTCAGTAATTTCGGACATCGTATTTATATCGCTGATTCTGTAATTAAATTTTGTATCATTCCCATCTCAATGTATCCTTCCTGGAAAACCAGAGAAATCTCAATATATCCTTCTTGTAAAACATGAGAAATCTCAATGGCAGAATTATCGTATCGGCAGAATTATCGTATCGGCAGAATTATCGTATCCGAAAAACCATTAGTTTACGTCAAAACGAATAGACACTTTGAAACGAGGAGAACAGACGTTCTGAAAAACACGAAAATTTCTGAAATCCCGAAAAAAAAGTTGAAACGAAACGAACCGAAACGAAAATTGGCCGAAACGAGTCGAAATGAAAATTTACAAAATCCGAACGAACCGAACGGAAAAAAAAAACAGTGCACAAGCCTACTCCATTGAGGCTAGGGTCAGACGAACGCATTTTTCACGTTGTCCGTGAAAAAGTGCGTTCGAACGAATGGACGTATTTTTCACGGAATACGTGATAGCGGTCATACGATGCGCATTCTCGTCCGTGATTTTGTACGGATCATCAATAAAACACTTTTTGCGTCTGGACGTTATGTTGGCCGGACGTGTGCAGCGTCTGACGTCTCCCAATCACGCAAACACGGCGCTATGCGGCCGCAGCGCACTCTGTACGTCAGTAGTAGCGGTTTGACGTTCTCGAAAAAATGTGTTCGTTGGCCACTTGCGTTGCGTGGACGAACTTTCGTGCGGCCGTTCGTCGTATGTTCCCCGGCATTGGACGTCATTTGCTGCTAGCACGGCCGTGATTTCGTGCGGCTAAACGCACGTTAAAACTGCTTTCGTCTGACCTTAGCCTTAGGTGACTCACATAGTAGAGCCCAATGATGAAACTGGCATTCAGATGAAATCTTTTGAATATTACATGGTATCCCTTATTTTGCAATATTTCACAAAATATTAATTTATTTTCAATAATCCCCAAAATAGCTGTGCTTTTTAGAGTTATGATGATTAAAAATTAACTTTAACACTTTAAGGACTGAGACTTTTTAGCCTGGCTACGAGTTAACAACCAGAACAATTTTTTGCAATGTTTGTTGTGCGCATGTTCACCTGTAATTTTCCCCTTTCATTGTAAGTGCACCTTCACATGTTATATACCGTTCTGTAAAGAATAGATACAGCTTATTATAGTGGTTATTATATCTTTAAAATATGGATAAATAAATGGCATTAAACTAGATTAATCACTACAACACCACTATCACAAAAACGATGGGCCACACCAAAGTAGCCATAAAAGGATTTTTTATTGAATGCCCAAGGGGGCTAAATAGTTATGGTTCTTTTGGTGTGGCCCATTGCTTTTGTGAAATTCTGGTACGGGTCGGACAGCGGACCCCCTGGTGGAGCACCCAGAATATTACCAATCGACAGGTTTGCTCCCACTGTGGTAGCCACGTTTTTCTGCCTCTGCCTATAGAAGACTATAGGGTCTATTCACTAAAGCAGTGTTTCTCAAACCTGTCCTCAGGACCCTCTAACAGGCCAGATTTTGCAGATCACCATGAGGAAATGCAGACTGAATTCTGCAATTACTGAGCAGCAAATCATATCACCTATGCTGTGCTTCAGACATCTGGCAAACCTGGCCTGTTAGGTGGTCCTGAGAACAGGTTTGAGAAACACTGCACTAAAGGGTGAAGTCAGGAGAATTGACGGGAGAAGTGAAAAGTCTAGGTCAAAATATCCAAACCAGAAGAATTCTCCCATTTATCTGACTTTCCAAATCGGCTATTTGGTCTAGATTGTTCTCTTCTCCTGCCGTTCTCCTGAGTTTCACCTTTTAGTGATTTAGACCCTTATATATTTGTATTTTCTGTTAGGAAACCGACGTGGGGCAATAGAGCCCATAAGTGGTATAATAATTTGGTGCACATGAAGCCGTCATGGTGGCATACATGAAAAGGGGCTATCTGATGACATATAGAAAGAAAGAACTATGAATGATGGAGGGAAGAGTGAGGAAACAGCTTCTCCCTCAGCGATGACTCCTGTCTGTGGTAAGGGGGTCATAAGACCTTTATAAAACCTCTCCCACAACTTAGATAAATATATGTATATAGCAATGGGAACAGGGGGAGGTCTGTTATTTCATGAAAACAGTTATGGAGGGACTGGGAGCTGGTATTTACTAGACTTGTGCACCGATTTTTTTTTCGGTTCGATTCGGTTCGTTCAGATTTTGTAAATTTTCGGTTCGGCTCGTTTCGGTTCGGTTCGTTTTTCGTATCGACTTTTTTTTCGTGATTTCGGAAATTTTCGTGTTTTTTGGAACATCTGTTCTCCTCGTTTCAAAGTGTCTATTCGTTTTGACGTAAACTAATGGTTTTCAGATCCGATATTTCTGTCAATACGATTTCTCATGTTTTACTTACAAGAAGGATACATTGAGATTTCTCTGGTTTCCCGGGAAGGATACATTGAGATTTCTCATGTTTTCCGGGAAGGCTACATTGAGATTTCTCTGGTTTTACAATAACTATACATTGAGATTTCTCATGTTTTACAAGAAGGATACATTGAGATTTCTCATGTTTTACAAGAAGGATACATTGAGATTTCTCTGGTTTCCCGGGAAGGATACATTGAGATTTCTCTGGTTTCCCGGGAAGGATACATTGAGATTTCTCATGTTTTACAAGAAGGATACATTGAGATTACTCTGGTTTTACAAGAAGGATACATTGAGATTTCTCTGGTTTTCCAGGAAGGATACATTGAGATGGGAATAACACAAAATGACAGAATCAGCACTATAACCGAAAAATACGATGTCCGAAATTACTGAAATGGAACCGAAATCACGAATGGAACGAAAATGAATTTCGATTTTACACATTTCTAGTCCATTCGAAAATCCCAAAACGTTTTCGATTTGGCTCAGAAATTTGTTCGGATCTGCCGTTTTCGGATCTGAAAATTATCGGAAAATCAGCCGAATCTGAATGCACGAATCTGGAAATTTCGTGAAAATTCCGCAATTCCGAAACCTGAAACGCACATCCCTAGTATTTACTTTCTCTGACTCTTTGTATCCAGCAAGGATGCAAAGAGTACAGTCATGGCCGAAATTGTTGCTACCCCAGAAATTTTTCCAGAAAATCAAGTATTTCTCACAGAAAAGTATTGCAGTAACACATGTTTTGCTATACACCATTGACGTGCGGTGAGGTCAGTGGCTGGTGAGGCATTGGTTAGTATCAGAGCCAGATATACAAATGCAAAACAGCCAAAAAACATTCTAGCTCCCAAAGAGGAGGCTTCAGGCATTTAGTACATCAGAAGGACAGACACTGCGAGTAAGGACTGACTGGAAGCCGATTCTGTTCCCACAGAACAATTGTCTTACAATATGCCTTCTAAATTGCATTGGTAAAGACTTCTTAAATGAAGAATCTACAGTCCTGGGTCCTTGTACCTGGACTTGTTTTCATACAGGGTTATTCATTCAGAGAGGTGAAAAGCAGGAGAATGACTGGAGAATGGAAAATTCTAGGTCAAAATAGCCAAACCAGAAAATTTTTCCCTTTCATGATCTGCTATTTTGACCTCGAATTTTCCATTCTCCAGTCATTCGCCTGCTTTTCACCGCTCTCTGAATAACCCTGATACAGGGCTATTCAGAAAGGTGAAAACCTTGAGAATGACTGGAGAAGTGAACATTCTAGGTCAAAATAGTCAAACCAGAAAAATTCTCCCATTTATCTCACTTTCCAAATTGGCTGTTCATTTTCCTGCCAATTCGCAAGGTTTTCACCTCTCTCTGAATATCCCTGATAATCATTGTGCTGGCTACACTATCAGGGATATTCAGAGAGGTGAAAACCTTGAGAATTGGCAGGAAAATGAACAGCCAATTTGGAAAGTGAGATGAATGGGAGAATTTTTCTGGTTTGACTATTTTGACCTAGAAGTTTAACTTCTCCAGTCATTCTCCAAGGTTTTCACCTCTTTCTGAATAGCCCTGATACAGGGTCATTCGTCTGCTTTTCACCGCTCTTTGAATAACCCTGATACAGGGCTATTCCGAAAGAGGTGAAATCCTTGAGAATGACAGGAGAAGTTAAAATTCTAGGTCAAAATAGTCAAACCAGAAAAATTCTCCCATTTATCTCGCTTTCCAAATTGGCTGTTCATTTTCCTGCCAAGTCAAGGTTTTCACCTCTCTGAATAACCCTGATATTTTTTTTTTTATTTTGTTTTAAGTTTTTTTATGAGCCTAAAATGTTAAGCCAACGCTTGCCCCTGGCAAAAAAAAACAAAAAAAAACACACACACACGTGAAAGAAAGGGTGTGTAAAGAGACTGGCACTGTAAGAACACACACACACACAGCTCTATATGCTGCCCCTATAACAAAAGTATTAAGAGGAGCCTGGCCACATCCATTAGGTTTCCTTAAAGCACCTATACATTTTTGCGTCATTCATATTATACTGAAGGGAAAGCAAGCCACTGACCCAACCTGACTTCTGCACACTGCAGGGCAGCACTTTCAGGCACTGACAGGGAACAAAATGGAGATCTGACACCCCAGCCCAAAGCCAGTGACCCATGAAGCACACGCTGTGATCTGACAGCCCTGGTAGAAGAGGAGTTGAGAGAGTCTTGCTGGCAACTTTGCATCTGCTGAGTCCCACCTGTCCTGTCCTGTCCCTCCCCAGGCAGCCTGGCTAGAGGTACAATACATCATACAGATTGGCAGCTAAGCACTATCTGAACATCAGCACAGAGGAAAGCCATGGCCATGGCCTCTCCCCCCCCCCAGTGAGGTCACTTACCTTGCAGCTGGGCAAAGAGGGCTTCCTGCTGCTGCACCCCCTCAGATCCCTCCTGGGGGGCAAATGTGTTGCGCATTCTTCCAGCCCCAGTTAGCAGACAATAACCAGCCTAGGGTATAACTGGGCATCCCCAGCTGTGCCAGGCTCCTGGACTGCAGTTCCCCATGCAGCCAGTCAGGGGTTGTTCATCATGCAATCTTTTCACAGCCTGCATTGGAGGGCTGCCTGGCCTATCATTGCCAGGAAGGGGCTTGTCTAACTGCTAGACTTCCTGTCAATCAGAGGCAGTCCTCTAATGTAGGGGTTTTCTGGGAATGGCTTGGATCAATGGAGCTTTCCCATTGGTCCAAGCTTTCCCATGCTCTATCAGTGCCTGTCAGTCTGTGCGGCACTAATGAGCAGTGATCTCTGACATGTGCTGCACACATCTTGAGCAGTTTACTCAATTAGTGCAGCGGGGAAACGTCCTGCTATGCAAATTGCGTAGGCTGGGAAAACTAATGCCTGCAGAGGCAGAGGACGGAGCTGACAGCGGGGGGAGCAGGTGAGTTTGTTTTTAGTTTATTAATTTATCACTTAATGGCAGGTGCGGCTCTGCCTCACTTGCCTGCACTGACTGCACGTCCCTGCTATACACATGTTTATTCCCTTTGTGTGTATTGGATCAAAACAAAAAAAATTTAAGAAAAAAAGCAAATTGGACATAATGTCACACAAAACTCCAAAAATGGGCTGGACAAAATTCTTGGCACCCTTAACTTAATATTTGGTTGCACACCCTTTGGAAAAAATAACTGAAATCAGTCACTTCTTATAACCATCAATAAGTTTCTTACACCTCTCACCCGGAATTTTGGACCACACTTCCTTTGCAAACTGCTCCAGGTCTCTCTTATTGGAAGGGCGCCTTTTCCCAACAGCAATTTTAAGATCTCTCCACAGGTGTTCAATGGGATTTAGATCTGGACTCATTGCTGGCTACTTCAGAACTCTCCAGTGCTTTGTTGCCATCCATTTCTGGGTGCTTTTTGACGTATGTTTGGGGTCATTGTCCTGCTGGAAGACCCAAGATCTCGAACGCAAACCCAGCTTTCTGACACTGGGCTCTACAGTGCGACCCAAAATCCTTTGGTAATCCTCAGATTTCATGATGCCTTGCACACATTCAAGGAACCCAGTGCCAGAGGCAGCAAAACAACTCCAAAACATCATTGAACCTACACCATATTTTACTGTAGGTACTGTGTTCTTTTCTTTGTAGGCCTCATTCCGTTTTTGGTAAACCTTAGAATGATGTGCTTTACCAAAAAGCTCCATCTTGGTCTCATTTGTCCACAAGACGTTTTCCCAGAAGGATTTTGGCTTACTCAAGTACATTTTGGCAAACTGTAGTCTTGCTTTTTTATGTCTCTGTGTCAGCAGTGGGGTCCTCCTGGGTCTTCCTGGGTCTCCTGCCATAGTGTTTCATTTCATTTAAATGTCGAAGGATAGTTCGCTCTGACACTGATGCTCCCTGAGCCTGCAGGACAGCTTGAATTTCTTTGGAACTTGTTTGGGGCTGCTTATCCACCATCCGGACTATCCTGCGTTGCAACCTTTCATCAATTTTCTCTTCCGTCCACCCACAGAGAGATTAGCTACAGTGCCATGGGTTGCAAACTTCTTGATAATGTTGCGCACTGTGGACAAAGGCAAATCTAGATCTCTGGAGATGGACTTGTAACCTTGAGATTGTTGATATTTTTCCACAATTTTGGTTCTCAAGTCCTCAGACAGTTCTCCTCTTTCTGTTGTCCATGCTTAGTGTGGCACACACAGACACACATTGCAAAGACTAAGTGAACTTCTCTCCTTTTTATCTGCTTTCAGGTGTGATTTTTATATTGCCCACACCTGTTACTTGCCCCAGGTGAGTTTACAGGAGCATCACATGCTTGAAACAATCTTATTTATCCACAATTTTGAAAGGGTGCCAAGAATTTTGTCCGGCCCATTTTTGGAGTTTTGTGTGACATTATGCCCAATTTGCTTGTTTTCTTCCCTTTTTTTGTTTTGTTCCAATACACACAAAGGGAATAAACATGTGTATAGCAAAACATGTGTTACTGCAATACTTTTCTGTGAGAAATACTTGATTTTCTGGAAAAATTTCTGGGGTGTCAACAATTTCGGCCATGACTGTATGTTATACAGTTTGCACGTTAATATTGTATCGTTACGTTACCAGGATCCTTGAGAGGGTGTCTGTGCCATTACCAGAGGTTAACACGTGGACCTGTATGCCAGCAATGATTGTCACAGTCCTTATGGGGTTAAATTATACATGTATTGTGTTTAACAAATCTTGCAATTATTATAAATGTACGAATGTTCCTTTGAATTTACATGTTTTCTACATGACGCACTGCCTGTCAGGGACACCGTTACTTCCGTCCTACCAGTCCCTTATTTTTAGGCAATTTCTGGACTCTGTCCCTGTCTGAGGTTATGGTCTTCCGCTTCTTCTCACGCTATTTAATTTTGCTTTTATTGTCTGTCATGAACTCGTAAGGGGTAGAGATTACTTCTGGTTTTCTCTTCTAGTGTACATTGTATATATTGTGTTGCCTGGATCTGCAAATAAATTTTGTTTAAAAAAAAATAGTACAAATGTTGTAGGCATTTTCGTGAGATTTTCACAAATGTCCTTAGTTACGGGAGATGAAGAGTGACGAGAACTTTTTTTAGTCTACCCAAATGTCCCAAATTAACCCGTTAATGATAACAATTTCAACCAATCAAGTTCCACCCACATGATATTTCTTAATCAGCTCCTTATTGTGATTAACATCACAATTATTTTCTATTGAAATCAATGGCTAAGCTAGCTTTTCATTCTTAGAATTTAGCCTATGAGGTAGCTTTACCTTCACCTAATTCTTCACGAGTGCTGGCCTTCAGACAAAATAACAGCAGTTTCTCATGTAATTGGAACATTGTATCTGGAACTGAGAAATAATTCATGAAATTATGTAATTGTAGAAGGGGAAGTGGTTCATGGATGGAAATATTGGCGCATTACCATTTTTTCTTAGCTGTGGTAAGCAGCACATCAAAGACAGGTACAATAAAATGAGTTATGTAATATACCTTTGCTGGTGGTTTTGGTAAGGGCCTTGACAATTTTTATATTATAACAGCTTCCAAAATAAGGGATGAACTTGCAAAAATAATGCATTTATGTGAACAAACTGTACTTATCCAATACAATAGGTACAGTTATACCATATAACTGCACTGTAAAGGAATTTTCAATTGCCATAGCAACCAACTCTTAACAATTCAAAACTAAATTCATTAATCTGGGAATCAGTGGAGATTTACATAATAATTGTAAAATGTAGGCGAGTTAGCTGAATTAAATCCGTGTATTCCATTTTCTGAATTATTTTGCCTAAATGTTTAACACCTCGTCAATTCACCACTCAGTGAATAATGTCTCGAATGATCCTTTATTTCTTCCCATCACTGTCTCAGAATGCATCAAAAAAGTATAGTTTGTTTGAACTACCTTTACAGTTAGTGGGGGTCAACTGCGTCCCTTTCTCTGTCAAGAGATACAGTTGAATGAATGGAGAATTACTCACCCTACGCCACACCAATAGAGACAAAACGTAAAAGCGCAATGTCCCTACTGCTAAATATGCAACTTTACAGTAAAAATAATTTTTACAAAAAACACTCATTACAGTAAAGAATCACTACAAATTTTACAATGAAACACTTTTTTGCATAAAAAAAGTAACTCGCAATGTCTGTACAGTAAAATCTGTACTTTTATAACCTGAGACAATGTATCCACTGTAAAATGCACTATTGTAAAGTAAACCTGCAACTCGCAATTCTATATAAGTAAAAACACAGAATTCCACTGACTTCCTTTTACTATTCTTACACATTACATGGTCATATTTAGTATAGTTGGAAAGACCAAACTCTGACCTTTCCATTGACACCTCAGACGACCTTGTGAGGTATAAAGATCAGTGAAGCGGTTTAGGTTTTTGATGAAATAATGCATAATAACACATTGTGCCATTGCCTCTACACTTGCTGGGGACATGAGATGGTGAGTTGGTGCCGCTTTATTGTTCAATTTTAAAATTGAAAAGTGAACAATTGTGCTGTGTCAGAATAAAAAAAAATATATTTATTTGTTCGGTTTTTTTTGCTTATTTTCTATATAAAACCTGGTCATGTTTGGTATCATCGGAAAGGCCGTGCTCTTACTTCAAACTAATATGGTTCCAGAGATACCCTGTATCTCTTTAAGGAATTCCCTGCCCAGCTGGGTGGAAGTCCCCTTTCTGATGTCATCGCATGTCAGTAGCCGGATAGAGGTCCCACAGGCAGGACTGACGTCCAAGATGTCACCTCATTGTAGAAGAAGTCCACGTTCGATGCTGGGTTGCGGTACTTTGACGACATGCTGGAAATGTTCTACGTATCATAGATCGGAAGCAGAGGATGTCTCCAGCACATTGTTCGCAGCCAATGGGTTAAACACGAGACTTGTATCTTACAGGGTTATTCAAAGAGCTCCGAATTGCTGGCGAAAGGTAATCGAATGCTGAAATTCAGCGATCGGTTACCTTTCCTGGCCATTCAGCTATCCAGAGAGCAGGCAGTTCTCCAAATGTTGGCGAATTGCCTGCACATACGGTGCCTGTTCGAGGGCAGTGAATTCCCCATAGAGAAGCAATGCTTTGTCTATTCAGAGAACACAAAACAGCTGAGAAAGGTTGCTGAATTGCCCTGCCATTCGGTGGTTTCATTCGACAGGTTTATTCAGGCGAATCCCATAGGCTTCAATGTTAAAATTATTCCCATTTTAACTCAATAACTAATAAACCATTTATTGTTTTATTCTGCAGTAAAAAGTCTCTTTATTTTTAGATTTGTTTTAGGATCTTTCAGACATTTTTTTCAGGTTTTTTTTAAATGTTTTTTCTTTTTTCTGTAACAGCCCTTTTTATTATCATTTATTGTATCTTATATGTAAATTTCAGACATTTTCGTTCTGTAGTTTCTTTGCAAACAGAGTTTCACTTTTCAAACATTCAAGCGTACTGTTTTTTTTTTTCACTCCATTGATCTGCGGTGACAGGTTTTTCCGGCAGCTGCTCTGCGCTCTAATCGGCTCCTGCTCGGGTTTCTCCGGCGTGTTCAGCCGGGTTAATCCAGATGTTTTTGCTGGTTTTGGTGTGCATTCGCCTGGGTATTGCGGTGAGTGTTCGGCAGGTTTGCGGTGGCTTTTTCCTGCACTATGGCGGCCCTGTGCTGCTTGCCGAATACACCGCAGGGTCGCCAAAATGGGATCGCCAAATCACACCGAATTTAAGAGAACGAAAAGTCACCGAACGTGCGGTGACTTTTCGATTCTCTTTGAATAACCCTGATAGTATTTACTCTTGGACTTGCTTTTATTGGTTGCTGTATTTATTTGAAGTGTTTTAATGGGGAGTGGCCAATTTTACTTTTTTTCCTTGAAATCGTGCAGACAGCCATCCCATGGATTTACTAGCTATCTCACGCAAAGTACAGGACTAGTAGTCTGTTGCGTTTCTCACGTTTCTGCCCCCTAGCGAAAAACCCGCATTTGCACTTGTGGCAGGCAGTTGCACTAAATCTTGCTTTTGCTGTGCCTGCTCGCAGAGTGTTCATCCACCATCACGTGGAAAATCGGCCTGTAGTACATCCCGCCCTAAGAGCATCTAAAGTATAATTTCTAAAAGTGTGAGAAATGTAAATGTTTTTGTTATTTATGTTTTTCATGGAAAGTAATGAAAAATATATTGAACATAAGTAAAAAACACCTGTATCTGTCCTTTACAGAATGCTATATAATATGTGGGATGCACTATATCAGAAACCATAAATTTAATGTGAACATGTACATAGAGAAATGGCAGAAATATTTCGGTCCTTAACAGGTAGCAACATTGTAAAGTCTCTGTCCTTAAGGGGTTAAGGTATGCACATTGAGTTATTTAGACTTACAGGGTTATTCAAAGAAAATCGAAAAGTCACTGCGCATTCGGTGACTTTTCTTTCTCTTCAATTCGGTTCGATTTGGTGATCCCATTTCAGCGACCCTGCGGTGTATTCAGCAAGCACCTCAGGGTCCCCGAATTGCAGGGAAAAGTCGCTGCAAACCCGCCGAAAACTCACCGCAAAACCTGGCGAATGCACACCGAAAACTTGCAAAAACATCTGGATTAACCTGCCTGGCGGTATTCCCGAGTGTGACTCGGGGTTAAATTTCGCTACCGCGATCGGTAACCCCGAGCCACACTCGGGCTGGATGCATACTCACCGCATCCTTCGCTCCCTCGCTGTCTCTGCAGTCACCTCCGTGTGATCGCGGCAGCCGGCGACTTTGCTTCCTGGTTTAGCTCCCTGCGCGTCACGCGACGCAGGGGGTGGGACCAGGCGGTAAATTCAAAAATGAAAAAAAAATTACAGTAAAAAACATTTTTTTCAATAAATTTTGCTGTACAGTGGGTGCTGGGGATTCCTGTCCAGATATACACTCCTTTGCCAAAGTAATGCAGAACACGGGGTACCAAAAAAAAGAGTATTTATTCTCAAAGCAGCTTTACAGAAATAAAAGGTGATTAAAAATAATTTCTAAAATGTAATAAGGCTTTGCAATACAGGCTTCGCTGGTGCTTTCCCAGATCCACCAGCGACACTTGTAAAGCTGCTTTGAGAATAAATACAGGAAACGGGGTACCAAAAAAAGAGTATTACTTGGCAAAGGATTGTACATCTGGACAGGAATCCCAACACCCAGAGGAAAGAGGTATGTTTTTGGTTTGATTATATTATTGAATATAATTTATTTCCATTATTTTGGATAATTATTTGTGGGATAATAAATTATTATTTCGTGTTTCAAACCTTCTCTGACTCCGTGTGTTTACTAGACACTTGGTTGCACGGATTTCAGTGAGTTATTCCTACAGAATACAGGCTTACTATATAAAACACCACATTTCCTTTCCAAAAAATTGAACCGCTTTTAGACACAAAATTTTGAAAAAATTAGACCTCCAGGGAGGTAAACGCTTTATTGTAGTGCACAAAAAAATAGTCAGCGCCCAAATTTGTACCACCACCAGTATCCCAATGCCAAACCAGATCTGTAAAGGTTTCCCCCAAACCAATGTGACGACAAGCATAAATATACGTATCTGGTGGTGCGATGACAATCGCTTCTTGGTATTCAGGTGGTTCTCATGATGTGTATCATCCAAATGGATTATATATAAAAAAGAAGCAAAGCACAAAATACATATAATAGTGCAGGGTGTACAAATAGTGATGGGATATAACACTAATAAGCTGTTCCACTCACAAGTGTAGAGCCCTATCACTGGCTCTGAGTGGTTAAGTACATCTGGGTCCTTTTTCTTCTTGTTATTTTGAAGGAGACCCACACCCTTCACAAGGGGTTACGTGTAACCCCTTGAGCCGCTGAATGTATCCTGTGCTGTCACCCCCTGGTGGCTGCCCTTGGTAATACGTGTCCAGGAAAACACGGCCTACCTGGCCAGCCTAGCTGGAATCCCCTCTGCTGCATCTGAATGCTACATACTGCAGGAAAGCCCGTTCATGGTGTAAAGTTGCCCATCAGCTTGCAGAAAAGTTTTTTTTTTAAAAGGACCTGGTCCCCTGGTCCCCTGTCCAGATATACACTCCTTTGCCAAAGTAATGCAGAACACAGGGTACCAAAAAAAAGAGTATTTATTCTCAAAGCAGCTTTACAGAAATAAAAGGCGATTAAAAATAATTTCTAAAATGTAATAAGGCTTTGCAATACAAGCTTCGCTGGTGCTTTCCCAGATCCACCAGCGACACTTGTAAAGCTGCTTTGAGAATAAATACAGGAAACGGGGTACCAAAAAAAGAGTATTACTTGGCAAAGGATTGTACATCTGGACAGGAATCCCAACACCCAGAGGAAAGAGGTATGTTTTTGGTTTGATTATATTATTGAATATAATTTATTTCCATTATTTTGGATAATTATTTGTGGGATAATAAATTATTATTTCGTGTTTCAAATCTTCTCTGACTCCGTGTGTTTACTAGACACTTGGTTGCACGGATTTCAGTGAGTTATTCCTACAGAATACAGGCTTACTATATAAAACACCACATTTCCTTTCCAAAAAAATTGAACCGCTTTTAGACACAAAATTTTGAAAAAATTAGACCGCCAGGGAGGTAAACGCTTTATTGTAGTGCACAAAAAAATAGTCAGCGCCCAAATTTGTACCACCACCAGTATCCCAATGCCAAACCAGATCTGTAAAGGTTTCCCCCAAACCAATGTGACGACAAGCATAAATATACGTATCTGGTGGCGCGATGACAATCGCTTCTTGGTATTCAGGTGGTTCTCATGATGTGTATCATCCAAATGGATTATATATAAAAAAGAAGCAAAGCACAAAATACATGTAATAGTGCAGGGTGTACAAATAGTGATGGGATATAACACTAATAAGCTGTTCCACTCACAAGTGTAGAGCCCTATCACTGGCTCTGAGTGGTTAAGTACATCTGGGTCCTTTTTCTTCTTGTTATTTTGAAGGAGACCCACACTCTTCACAATTGGTGGCTCCTCTCATTCATCGGATATGAAAGAAAGCATAAAAGACGGAAGAAAAACTTTCTTGTGCAGGTCCACCAATGAGTATATAAAATGGTACAGATAGAGTGTCAACTCACATTTGATGGAGCTTATGGCCAAGCTCTAGGTGGTAGTGCCAGTGGATTTGTTTAGTGGGTCAAATCCACGAAAACCTCTAACGAATTCCAGAACAAAAGGGACCAGGTCCTTTTAAAAAAAAAACTTTTCTGCAAGCTGATGGGCAACTTTACACCATGAACGGGCTTTCCTGCAGTATGTAGCATTCAGATGCAGCAGAGGGGATTCCAGCTAGGCTGGCCAGGTAGGCCGTGTTTTCCTGGACACGTATTACCAAGGGCAGCCACCAGGGGGTGACAGCACAGGATACATTCAGCGGCTCAAGGGGTTACACGTAACCCCTTGTGAAGGGTGTGGGTCTCCTTCAAAATAACAAGAAGAAAAAGGACCCAGATGTACTTGCCAGTGATAGGGCTCTACACTTGTGAGTGGAACAGCTTATTAGTGTTATATCCCATCACTATTTGTACACCCTGCACTATTATATGTATTTTGTGCTTTGCTTCTTTTTTATATATAATCCATTTGGATGATACACATCATGAGAACCACCTGAATACCAAGAAGCGATGGTCATCGCGCCACCAGATACGTATATTTATGCTTTATTGTAGTGGTCTGGAACGAAACCTCCCAGTTATGCTTGTGTAGGAATGGAATTTGTCTTCAAGTTGTGCGTTTTCCAAGCTTTCTGCTTAACAACATACATCTCAGTATTAAAAACGTCACTCCATAAACATGTACATTTGTTTTTCTTTTGTTTAGCATTGGAAATCAATGGTTTCCTTTATATTGCCTCTCCTAGTGGTCGTTTAGTGCCCAAACAAAACAAGTTGATTGGCTATGAGCATTTTTTTAAATAAATTATTGTATAAATAAAATATTCATGTGATCATTTTTTAAACAGAAGAATTAAAGGAACAGTCTACTGATCCTGACCCCTTTATAGTTTTAAAGGGGTCAGGATGTGGAGTGCCGCCTTTTCCCCTCCTTCCTGCTGCCCCAGTCTGGAGAAATCGCTGGGTGAAGGGGAAGGGTTTCCTCCACCCCATCCAGTGTCACCAGCAGCCAGAACTTTTGAATTTCCCAGCTGACGGTCACCAGATCGGTCACTAGTGAGGTCAGAGAGAATAATGACATCACCCTCTTGAGACCAATTGCTGTTGCGAGCAGTCTTAGAGAGGCAACCAATCGATCTGATCCGTGTATGCGTACATCTCCAATGCATCATTTTGTAAAGGCACTACAGAACTGGCGCACGAGTGGCGTAAAAGTCACATGGCAGTGCATAATTTGCTGATCCTATGCTATGCAGGTTGTGTAGACGTGCAAATTGTGCAGAAACACTTAAGGGACTTCCTAATTCGGGAGTCCCTGAGTTGAAGAGGAGGAGCTGCGTGCGGCGTGGGACATAAAGAAAACAAAATGTACAAATACTTGGGCAGAGGTTGTCAGCAGCCTCCGCACAATTATTTAATGCCAAAATAAGGAACTCTTTTTTTAATAGAGTATCCCTTGAAAAAAGGGTCAATAATCACTATGATTCCAAAATGATAAAATATTAATTAAGAGATATGTTTTGTAACATTTTTACAGCGCAACGGCTTATCTGCAAAGTCAGACACAATATCATCTGCGGCTTCTTCTAGAAAGCTTAGAATTATACGGTACACCATGTTTTTCTGTCCTTTGATTCATAACCTCTGTGCATCAAAGCAAAAATCAATGAAACATGGTGAAAGATAATATCTACATGATGAAAAACCAAAATGACTCATAAATAATACAGATAAATAGGAACGACAAAATGTCTAGAGAACACGTTTTAATATACTATTGGCTAAACCTTGATTAACCTGTTGCTCTGTTTTATACAAACAGATTGGAGTTGTTTTGTACTGTCTCTGTGGTGAGGTATTCAGTATATAAATAAAAACGTGTGTGTGTGTGTGTATGTATGTATATATGTGTGTATATATATATATATATATATGTATATATATATGTATATATATATGTATGTGTGTATATATATATATATATGTGTGTTTATATATATATATATATGTGTGTGTATATATATATGTGTGTATATGTATATGTCTATATATGTATATGTATATATTATATGTGTGTATATGTATATATATATATGTGTGTATATATAAATATATATATGTATGTATGTGTGTATATATATATATATATATATACAGTTGTGTTCAAAATTATTCAACCCCCACTGAAATTGAGTGTTTTGGCCAGTTTGACATTGATTTTGATCATTCAGTCATCTTGCTTACAATTAAATCAAAGAGGCACGTGTAGGTCAGACAAATAGAACATAACATTTATAATGAAATAACCACAAATGTCTTTTCTGTGCTCACATCATTATCAGTTTTATTCAACCCCCAAGTGACATTCAATCTTAGTACTTAGTACAACATCCTTTTACAGTTATAACAGCTTTTAAACGTGAAGCATAGCTTGACACAAGTGTCTTGCAGCGATCTACGGGTATCTTCACCCATTCGTCATGGGCAAAAGCCTCCAGTTCAGTCACATTCTTAGGCTTGCGCACTGCAACTGCTTTCTTTAAGTCCCACCAGAGGTTCTCAATCGGATTTAAGTCAGGTGACTGCGATGGCCACTCCAAAATGTTCCAGACTTTAATCTGCAACCATGCTCAGAGTGGACTTGGAGGTATGCTTGGGATCATTGTCCTGTTGAAAGGTCCAACGTCTCCCAAGCCTCAGGTTTGTGACGGACTGCATCACATTGTCATCCAATATCTCCTGGTACTGAAGAGAATTCATGGTACCTTGCACACGCTGAAGCTTCCCTGTACCTGCAGAAGCAAAACAGCCCCAAAACATGATTGACCCCCCGCCATGCTTCACAGTAGGCAAGGTGTTCTTTTCTTCATAGGCCTTGTTCTTCCTCCTCCAAACATAGTGTTGATCCATGGGCCCAAACAGTTCTAATTTTGTTTCATCAGTCCACAGAACACTATCCCAAAACTTCTGTGGTTTGTCCACATGACTTTTGGCATACTGCAGTCGACTCTTCTTATTCTTTGGAGACAGAAAGGGGGTGCGCCTGGTAGTTCTGGCATGGAGGCCTTCATTACGCAGTGTGCGCCGTATTGTCTGAGCTGAAACTTCAGTACCCACATCTGACAAATCTTTTCTCAGTTCCTCAGCAGTCACACGGGGACTTTTCTCCACTCTACGCTTCAGGTAGCGCACAGCAGTCGAAGTCAGCATCTTCTTTCTGCCACGACCAGGTAGCGTTTCAGCAGTGCCCTTTGCCTTGAATTTGCGAATGATGCTTCCTATGGTCTCTCTTGGTATGTTTAACATCTTTGCAATCTTCTCATAGCCATTGCCCTTCCTGTGAAGAGTAATCACCTCTTCTCTTGTCTTCCTGGACCATTCTCTTGACTTCACCATGTTTGTAACCACACCAGTAAATGTCTAGAAGGAGCTGAGTATCACAGTCATTTTAAAGCTGCCTAATTGGTGCTTATTATGCTTTATTGCTGCTCCGTGACATCCACAGGTGTTTTCAATACCTGATTGAAAACACTTGAATGAACCTCTGTTCTTCAGAGTGGTAGTCTTGAAGGGGTTGAATAATTGTGTCAATGAAGAATTCACAAAAGAAACATTTACTACTGTATTACAAAACCAATTGATGTCATTTTAGTTGCATATGGTTCTTTAAAAAGTCCTTGTAGGATTTCATTCTGAATACAATTACAAATGTACACTAAATTCCCTAAAACCCTTTACAGCATTGGGGGTTGAATAATTTTGAACACAACTGTATATATATATATGTGTGTGTATATATATATATATATATATGTGAGGGGAATTGTGTTTGTGGGCATTGGGCTCTTTGAACCATGGAGGAAAATATGGGATAAATTACAATTCCCAGAGACATCCTACAACATTTAGGGCTCTTTTACATTCTTTGCGCAAAAAATCTTGCGCAGCATGTTAATTTGTGTGCGAAGCGGTAAACGATACCAGCGTTAATTTACGCGCAAAAACGCACGCGCATTAACGTTGCGCTCAGAAATCAGTGTGCGGACTGTTTTTTTCACGTGATTCAGCCAATCACAATTAAGAACAACAATTGGCTCCCGTTCAGTTTTTGCGCCTGCCAAAATCAATCTGAGTATATATGCTGCAGCAATAATAAAAACACGCACAACCTCTCAATTTTATTGTTTGGGTATGTGTAGAATGTGTAACTATAGTTTGCTGTATTTTTTTTTGGGCTGGTGTATTTGCGTTCGGTCAGGACGTTCAGATTTGCCGTTACCACCAGCTTTTCAAAGACGTTAAAATTATGCGCGCAAACGCTATGCGTTAAATTTTGCGCATAGATTGTAATACCATCCGCGTACCAGCGCACAAATGCATTTGCGCTCACAAAGCAGGACGCGCGCAGTACAGTACGCTTGCAAAGGGTTCGCGCAGGTCCACCCGCATTAGACGTTAATGCGCACTTTTTGCGCGGACTTTGTAATACGACGTTCAGCGCAAAGGGTTTTGCCCCTCGCACTAATGCGTTTTTGCGCACGCGTTAAAATTTGTGTTAAGATTGTAATAGAGTCCCTAATGTGAAAATGGCTTAATGTAGCTTAATGTGCCTAAACCTCAATCAATTGCCTTGAAACTTTGCACAACCTAAGTTCTCAGCTTCCTAAACCTATCCTTGAGGTTTCATGGATTTTGGTTACCCATAGGGCAAATGAGTGACATTAGCTTGTTTTTTGGGGAGCTTAATGTGGCTTAACGTACAAAAAAACAACTTAGATGTTAATCAATTTCCCCCAAACTTCACATACTACAAGACTCTCAGGTTAATTCAAAGAGATTCGAAAAATCACCGCACATTCGGTGACTTTTCGTTCTCTTCAATTCGGTTCCTTTTGCCGATCCCATTTCGGTGACCCTGCGGTGTATTCAGCAAGCACCACAGGGTCCCTGAATTGCAGGGAAAGGCTGCCGTAAACCCGACGAAAACGAACCGCAAAACCCACCGAATGCACGCCGAAAACCCTCAAAAACAACTGGATTAACCCATCGAAAAACCTGAGCAGGAGCCGATCACACGCAGCGAAGCAGCCGAGACCGCAGACGAGGCAGTGAATAAATTAGCAAAACAGTTTGTATGAATGTGAAAATGAAACGCTGTTTGCAAAGAGACTACTGAGCGAAAATGTCTGAAATTTGCATATGAGATCCAGGGAATGATAATAAAATGGACTGTTACAGAAAAATAAGTAAACTTAAATAAAAATAAAAAAAATCGGACTTTTAAAAAAAAAATTCTGAAAAATACTTAAAATATCCTAAAAAATCTATAAATAAAGAGACTCTTTACTGCAGAATTTTATAATGAACGGTTTATTAGATACTGAATTAAAACGGGAATATTTTTAACATTGAAGCCTATGGGATTCGCCTGAATAAACCTGCCGCATGAAACACCGAATGGCAGGGCATTTCGGGAACCGTTCACTGCTGGTTTGTGTTCTCTGAATAGCCGAAGCAGTGCTTTTTCATGGGGATTTCACTGCCCTCGAACAGGCACCGTATGTTCAGGCAATTCGCCAGGATTTGGTGTATTGCCTGCTCTCTGGATAGCCGAATGGCCAGGAAAGGTAACCGAACGCTGATTTTCAGCGTTCGGTTACCTTTCTCAAGCAATTCGGAGCTCTTTGAATAATCCTGTCTGTCTATGCCAACATATTCTGAAGATTTGGAGTCATTTGATAAAACATACCAAAAGTTTTTCACATTAAACTATTTTGTTACAATCTTAAAACATTTAGGGCTCTATTACATTTTTCGCGCAAAAAGCGCACAACGCAGCACGTTTTTTTTTGCGCGAAACGTTAAACATTAATGCGCGAATAATAACGGTGGTATTACAATCCGTGCACATTTTTTCATCCGTCAAAAAATAACGCACATAAAAAAGATGCGGTTGCACGCAGAAATCGCTGTTTTAACTATACTTTGCTATATTTTTATTTTTGGACTGGTGTATTTGGTTTCGGCCAGGACGTTCAGATCTGCAGTTACCACCAGCTTTTCAAAGACGTTAAAATTATGTGCGCAAACGTTGTCCGTTAAATTTTGCGCATAGATTGTAATACAATCCGTGTACCAGCGCACAAACGCATTTCCGCTCACAATGTTAAGTATAGGACGCGCACAGTACATTACGCTCGCAAAGGGTTCCCGCAGGTTCACCCGCGGTAGACGTTAATGCGCATTTTTTGCACGGACATTTTAATACAACGTTCTGCGCAGAGGGTTTTGCCCCTCGCGTTAATGCGTTTTTCCGCACGCGTTAACGTTTGCACGAAGAATGTAATAGAGCCCTAAATGTTTTAAGATTATAATAAAATAGTTTAATGTTAATAACTTTTGGTATGTTTTATCAAATGACTCCAAATCTTCAGAATATGTTGGCATAGACAAAGTCCTGTAGTATGTGAAATTGGTTAACATCTAAGTTGTTTTTTGTACGTTAAGCCACATTAAGCTCCACAAAAAACAAGCTTAATGTCACTCATTTGCCCTATGGGTAACCAAAATCCATGAAACCTCCAGGATAGGTTTGGGAAGAACTTAGGTTGTGCAAAGTTTCAAGGCAATTAATTGAGGTTTAGATACTTTTTTACACATTAAGATGTTCACATTAAGGGTCTTATTACACTCCTTGCGTAAAAACACTCGCGCAGCGCGCTAATTTGTGCGCGAAGCGTTAAACGTTAACGCACGTAAATTAACGCTGGAATTACAATCCTCGTGCATTTTTTCATCCGACAAATTGCGCGCGTAAAACGGACGTGCAAAAACACACACGCATTAACGTTGCGCGCAGAAATCAGTGTGCGGACTGTTTTTTCACGCGATTCATCCAATCAGAATTAAGGACCACAATTGTCTCCCGTTAAGTTTTTGTGCCTGCCAAAATCAATCTGAGTATACACGCTGCAGCAATAATAAAAACATGCACAACTTATCAATTTTATTGTTTGGGTATGTGTAGAATGTGTAACTATACTTTGCTGTATTTTATTTTTGGGCTGGTGTATTTGGTTTCGGCCAGGACGTTCAGATTTGCCATTAACACCAGCTTTTAGGAGTCTTAAAATTATGCGCGCAAACGCTGTGCGTTAAAAACTGTGCATAGATTGTAATACTATCCGCTTACCAGCGCACAAGCGCATTTGCGCTCACAATGTTAAGTATAGGACGCGTGCAGTACATTACGCTCGCAAAGGGTTCGCGCAGGTCCACCCGCGTTAGACGATTACGCGTGTTTGTTGCGCTGACTTTGTAATACGACGTTCAGCGCAAAGGGTTTTGCCCCTCGCGTTAATGCATTTTTGCGCACGCGTTAACGTTTGCGCGAAGAATGTAATTGAGCCCTTAATGTTTTAGGATTGTAATAAAATAGTTTAATGTGAATAACTTTTGGTATGTTTTATCAAATGACTCCAAATCTTCAGAATATGTTGGCATAGACAAAGTCCTGTAGTATGTGAAGTTTGGGGGAAATTGGTTAACAACTAAGTTGTTTTTTGTACGTTAAGCCACATTAAGCTCCCAAAAAACAAGCTTAATGTCACTCATTTGCCCTATGGGTAACCAAAATCCATGAAACCTCCAGGAAACCTCCAGTTTGGGAAGCTGGGAACTTAGGTTGAGCAAAGTTTCAAGGCAATTGATTGAGGTTTAGGCACATTATGGTACATTAAGCCATTTTCACATTAAGGCCCCTATTACATTCTTCGCGCAATTTTGTTCGCGCAGCGTGAATTTTTTTGCGCGCATTGTCCAGAATTATCCCGCGAAAATTAACGGTGGAATTCCGATCCAAACGCATTTTCTCATCCGTCCGAAAATAACGTTCGTAAAAACGACGCGGAAACGAAGAGTAATACCCGTGCAGTAACGTAATGTACGGATTGTTTTTTTCGCGGGATTCAGCCAATCAGAATTCAGAAATTTAATTGACATAAATTTACCGTAATTGACTCACTTAAGTTTTTGCGCCTGTCAAAGTAAATCTAAGTATACATGCTGCAGCGATAAAAAAAACATGCACGAACAGTGGCGTCACTAGGGTTGGTGTCACCCGGTGCGGTAACTTATGGTGTCACCCCCCCCCTGAGTTTTACGGGGGGGTTTTTAACTACTTTTACTCATAAATCAGTATTCCCATATAACACTGAATGCTCATAATACACGGCGCACATTACTGTGCGGTTTATTGCTGTGGAGCTCTGTGATACCTCCAGGAAACCTCCAGGAAACCTCCAGTTTGGGAAGCTGGGAACTTAGGTGCTCATACACAAATTTTGGCAAACTGACTGCAAGTGCGGTGCCTGTTCGAAGGCAGTTAAAGTCCAAGTAGAGAAGTAATAGTTAATCTGTTCAGAGACACCGAACAGCAAAGAAATGTCCTGATGTTTTCATTTGGCAGGTTTATTCAGGGCGAACGAACACTAACAGGGTTATTCAAAGAGCTCCAAATTGGGGCCAAAAGGTAACCGAATGCTGAATTTCCTGGCCATTCGGCTATCCTTTGCAGAGCACAGGCAATTCGCCAAATCCAGGCGAATTGCCTGCACATACGGCGGCTGTTCGTTGCCTGTTCGAGGGCAGTGAATCCCCATAGAGAAGCAATGCTTCATCTATTCAGAGAACACAAACCAGCAGTGAAAAGTTGCCGAATTGCCCTGCCGTTCGGTGGTTTAATTCGGCAGGTTTATTCAATCGAATCCCATAGGCTTTAATGTTAAAAATATTCCCGTCTTCATTCATTATCTAATAAACCGTTGATTATAACATTCTGCAGTAAAGAGTCTCTTTATTTTTAGATTTTTTATAGGACCTTTTAGTTTTTTCTTTTTTCTGTAACAGCCCTTTTTATTATCATTCCTTTGACCTCATATGTGAATTTCAGACATTTTCGCTCAGTAGTTTGTTTGCAAACAACGTTTCACTTTTCAAACATTCCAGCGTACTGTTTTTTTATTTTCTTCACCTCGTTCGTCTGCGGTGTTGGGTTTTTCCGGTCGCTGCTCTGCGCTGTGATCGGCTCCTGCTCGGTTTCTCCGGCGTCTTCGGCGGCTTAATCCAGATGTTTTTGCGGGTTTCGGTGTGCGTTCGCCCTTGTTTTGCGGTGAGTTTTCGGCGGGTTTGCGGCGACTTTTCCCTGCACTACAGCAGCCCTGTGGTGCTTGCTGAATACAACGCAGGGTCGCCGAAATGGGATCGCCAAATCGCACCAAATAGAAGAGAACGAAAAGTCACCGAACGTGCGGTGGCTTTTCGATTTTCTTTGAATAACGCTGCATAGGTTTCAACGTTAAAAATATTCCTGTTTTTATCCAATATCTAATAAACCGTTTATTCCTTTAATCCTTAGTAAAAAATCTCTTTATTTATTGATTTTATTTTTTTAGTAACTTTTAGGCATTTTTAAAAAAAGTCCTTTTTTTTTCTAATAGCAATTCTTCCTTTTTTTTCTGTAACATACCTTTTTATTATCATTTTATTATCATTCATAGCTTATACAGTATGTTAATTCCAGACATTTTAGTTCAGTAGTTCTTTTTAAAACAGCAGGCGACGGGTTTGCGGCAGCATTCGGTGGCTGATTCCCTGCACTTCAGGGACCCTGTGGTGAATTCACCTGGAAAATTTGATTCCCCAAAGTGCGGGGAACAACAGAACACTGAAATGTCTGCGTCATTTCGGTGCACTGTGGATATCCTCTTTGTGGTGTTTTTTTTTGCCACCCCCTGGAAAGTGCCAGCCTAGGCCTTGCCTACCCAGGACATACTTGAAAATTAGAGAATTCTCAATGTATCCTTCCTGGCAAAATATTTTTGTGTTAAAAAAAAAAAAAAATGTTTTTTTTAGTGTGTCACCCTAGGGGGTGGTGTCACCCGGTGCGGCACCCCCCTAGCGACGCCCCTGCGCACGAATTCACAATTTTATTGTTTGGGTATGTGTAGAATGTGTAACTATACTGTGCTATATTTTATTTTTTTCGTGCTGGTGTTTATCGTTTCGGCCACGACGTTCAGATTTGCAGTTGACACCAGCTTTTCAAAGACGTTAAAACTATGCGCGCAAACGTCATTCGTAAAAAGATGCGCATCGATTGTAATACCATCCGCATACCAGCGCATGAACAAATTTGCGCTCACAATGTTAAGTATAGGACGCGCACAGTTCATCACGCTTGTGCAAGTCCATCCGCGTTAAACGATAACGCACATTGTTTGTGCGAACGTTGTAATACGACGTTCAGTGCAAAGGGTTTTGCCCCTCGCGCAAATGGCCATTTGCGCGCGCAAAAGAAAATGCGCGAGGAATGTAATAGGGGCCTAAATGTTTTAGGATGTCCTCTATCCTCGTGTTAAAACGGGGGACAGTAGGGAGAAAAAACTGCGCCTGCAGTTTTCCCCCTACCGCTCCCGTTTTAACGGGGGATTACAATGCAAAAATTGCTGCCTACATTGATACTGCGCGCTACGCCCCAGGATGCTCGCGGCAGCACTGAGCGCAGCCGCGAGCATCCACTCGCTGGAGTCCATAGGACTCTATTGAGCCACACGCCGGCGGTCACATGACCTGCTGGATCTCGCCTCGCGAGATCCGACCAGTCAGCGTAGTGATACGCAGGGAGAGACTGGGGGACTTTTTCCCCCAGTCTCTCCCTGCTCCCACTGGACGGAGGAGGCAGTTGGAGCCGCGGGACAGGAGGTGAGTATACGATTTATTTTTGGCTGGTGTTAACGGATTCTGCAGAAGCAGAATCCGTTAACACCAAGTCCTGGATCTGGATAACCAGAGCTAACCAGAGCCGGACGTTAATCAGCATTAGGACTTTGCGCTCCCTATACTTAGCGTTAGGATTACAAAGTACAGTAACCTCGCGCTGAAAAGCGCAAGGTACCAAACGCAAACGGGTTACTTAACCCGTTTGCGTTTGGATTGTAATATGCGGTAGACACCGCGGCTAACGTTAATGCTCACACAGGTGAGCATTAACGTTAGCATCAAGATTGTAATGTGGCCCTATATGTTTTAAATTGTTCCCACTGTGCTGCAAGGTTTCCCCCACCTGCTAATTAAAAAGCACTTAAAGGTTTCCTGGGTGAGAGGAAGCAAGAAGATAGAGATAGAGAGACAAACACTCACAGAGAACAGTGGAGCTCTGAGTTGCCAGCTCGATTGAAGGACTTCAAAAGCTGGTACTTTTGGTTATTTTCCCAAGTTAGCGAGGGACGCTGTATTTGTTTAGTCAGCACTCAGATGAGTTAGGTTTTGATTTCTGTTATATTTTGTTTGTTTGCTGGAGTGCCGAAATACAACTCTGAGCTATATAAAGAGACTGTGTTTATGTGCCATAATTGCCCTAGAGGACCACGCTATAGCACCCCCTGTGACTCACCTCACCCGCCGCTCTGCCTCTGCCGCTCCCCTCTGCGAGTCCCTTCACTGGCTCCCCATCCACTGCAGAATTAAGTTCAAAATCCTTATCCTTACCTACAAAACCCTCACTAACTCAGCTCCCCACTAGCTGTCCTCACTAATCACCAAATACACCCCAGCCCGCTCCCTAAGGTCAAACAGTGACCTGCACCTAGCTTCTCCCCGCATCACCTCTTCCCATGATAGACTGCAGGATTTCTCACGCGCAGCCCCCACTCTCTGGAACGCTCTCCCTCGTACTGTCAGACTTTCCCCTAACTTCTCTTCCTTCAAACGCTCCCTTAAAACATTCCTATTTAGGGAAGCCTAACACCCAACTCACTGACGCAACCATCAATCACTCTCACCTTACAGTCCTCTCCTCCTGTTTCCAATCCCAACCCTCCCAGATTGTGAGTTCCTACGGGAATAGGGCCCTCATCTCCTCCTGTACTGTTTGTCAAATGTTGTTCAATGTATTGTAAACCTGTCTATACTGTGCCTATTGTACAGCGCTGCGGAATATGCTTGCGCTTTATAAATAAAGAATAATAATAATAATAATATATAACAATGAGAGCCTGCATGTACCAGAAGGGAGAAAAAATGCCCAGGTGCTCAAAATCCATGCAAAAACGTATAACCAAGGGTAAATGGACACACTCAGGGTCTTCAAAAAACGTAAAATATATTCAGGTCACATTAAAAAGAAACATGCCCATCTACTTCTCCCATCGTTTTGGCCCTCTCAGGGGCCTTTATCAAAGTGATACCTATCTACCTATGGAGCGCTCTCATTGAATAGATCAAATGTTTAATATGGAATTGGATAGCATTCCTGGTTAAACACCTTGAACGTATCCGGCTCCCTGCTAAGGAATTCCCTGGGTTGAATGAACCTTCTCCCGAAGGTATGTATTAATTACTAAGGGGATTTTACAATTTAACTGTATTATAGGAGTTTCAGCAAAACATTAGGCTAGGGGAGGTTAGCACCTTAACTATTATAGGGTTAATAACAGTGGAGGGGTATTTATTTCATATTAGGGGTTTATACATTATATGTATATGCTCTCTTTTTGTTCTTCACTATTTTGGCCACTACTCTGCAGAAGTGGCCAAAATAGTGAAGAACAAAAAGAGAGCATTCAATAATTATAAAAAAACTCAGAGTGAAGAAGATAGGCAAACCTATAAAATTAGGCAGAAAGAGGCAAAGCAATTTATAAGAGCTTCCAAAGCACACGCAGAAGAGAAAATAGCTCAGTCAGTAAAAAAGGGGGACAAAACATTTTTTAGATACATAAACGAGAAAAGAAAAGTAAAACAAGGATTAGTTAGATTAAAAACAAAGGAAGGAAGGTATGTAGAGAGGATAAAAGTCTCGCTGACTGCCTCAATGAATATTTTTGTTCAGTCTTTGCAGAAGAAAAGGAAGGAAAGGGACCTCAGTTAGGAGAGAACACTAAAGAGACATTTACATATCAGTTTACAGAGGAGGAGGTTCTACAGCAGCTGTCTAAAGTAAAGACAAATAAGTCAATGGGGCCTGATGGGATCCACCCTAAATTATTAAAAGAGCTCAGTGATGTAATAGCAAAACCATTAACAGATTTATTTAACCAATCCTTGTTAACGGGAGTCGTCCCAGAAGACTGGAAATTAGCAAATGTTGTGCCCATTTACAAGAAGGGTAGTAGGGAGGAATCGGGGAACTATAGGCCAGTTAGTCTTACGTCAGTAGTGAAGAAATTAATGGAAACCATGTTAAAGGAAAGGATTGTTGAACATCTAAAAACACATAGATTACAGGATCAGAAACAACATGGGTTTAACTCAGGGAGATCATGCCAAACTAATCTTATTGATTTTTTTGATTGGGTAACAAAAATAATAGACACAGGTGGTGCAGTAGACATTGCTTATTTAGATTTCAGTAAGGCTTTTGATACTGTTCCGCATAGAAGGCTTATCAATAAATTGCAATCTTTGAACTTGGATTCCAATATTGTTTAATGGATTAGGCAGTGGCTGAGTGACAGACAACAGAGGGTTGTGGTAAATGGAGTTTATTCGGCGCAAGGTTTTGTTACCAGTGGGGTACCTCAGGGGTCAGTACTTGGACCCATTCTCTTTAATATTTTTATTAGTGATATTGCAGAAGGTATTAATGGAAAAGTATGTCTTTTTGCTGATGACACAAAGATTTGAAACAGGGTTGACGTTCCTGGAGGGATCAGCCAAATGACAAATGATTTAGGTAAACTAAAAAAATGGTCGGAGTTGTGGCAATTGAGTTTTAATGTGGATAAGTGCAAGATAATGCACCTGGGACGTAAAAACCCAAGGGCTGAATATAGAATATTTGATACAGTCCTAACCTCAACATCTGAGGAAAGGGATTTAGGGGTCATTATTTCAGAGGATCTAAGGGTAAGTAGTCAATGTAATAGAGCAGCAGGAAATGCTAGCAGAATGCTTGGTTGTGTAGGGAGAGGTATTAGCAGTAGGAAAAGGGAAGTGCTCATGCCACTGTACAGAGCACTGGTGAGACCTCACTTGGAGTACTGTGTGCAGTACTGGAGACCGTATCTCCAGAAGGATATAGACATCTTAGAGAGAGTTCAGAGAAGGTCTACTAAAATGGTGTACATCTTGAAGGAGAAAAGTTACCAGGAAAGGCTTAATGATCTTAACATGTACAGCTTGGAAAAAAGACGAGACAGAGGAGATATGATAGAAACATTTAAATACGTAAAGGGAATCCACAAGGTAGAGGAAGGGAGTATATTTAAAAGGAAACAAAATAGCAAAACAAGAGGACATAGTCTTAGATTAGAGGGGCAAAGGTTTAAAAGTAACATCAGGAAGCATTATTTTACTGAGAGGGTGGTGGATACATGGAACAGTCTTCCAGTAGAAGTGGTAGAGGCCAAAACAGTAATTAAATTTAAGCAAGCATGGGATAGGCATAAGGCTATCCTAAACAAAAGATAAATCCAGGTAAAGTATCCATGTAATTGGGCAGACTAGATGGGCCGAAAGGTTCTTATCTGCCGACATTTTTCTATGTTTCTATGTTTCTATATTTATGTGAACTGGTGTTAGGAGTGATAAAAAACAGTGGCGTCACTAGGGTTGGTGTCACCCGGTGCGGTAACTTATGGTGTCATTCCCCCCCCCTAGTGTATTGCCGTGGAGCTCTCTCATATGCTCACACAACGTTTTGCCAACTGCCAGCAAGTACGATGCCTGTTCAAAGGCAGTGAAAGCACACATGGATATATATTGCCCCCAGCAGCTCTGGATATATTGCCCCCAGCAGCTCACCTATGGATATATATTGCCCCAGCTCCCATATGGATATATTGCCCTAGTTCACAATTATATATTGCCCCCAGCAGCTCACCCATGGATATATATTGCCCCCAGCTCACATATGGCTATATTGCCCCAGTTCACAATTATATATTGCCCCCAGCAGCTCACCCATGGATATATATTGCCCCAGCTCACATATGGATATATTGCGCCTCAGCTCACATATGGATATATATTGCGCCTCAGCTCACACATGGATATATTGCCCCAGACCAGCTCACACATGGATATTGTCCCAGCTCTCATGGATATGCCCCCAACACACATGGATACTGCCCCAAGCACACATGGATATGCCCCAGCAGCTCTCATGGATATTGCCCCAGCTCCTCTCATGGATATTGCCCCAGCTCCTCTCATGGATTTACTGCCCCAGCTCCTCTCATGGATATTGCCCCAGCTCCTCTCAAGGATTTTGCCCCAGCTCCTCTCATGGATTTTGCCCCAGCTCCTCTCATGGATTTTGCCCCAGCTTCTCTCATGGATATTGCCCCAGCTCATGGATATATTGCCCCAGCTCATGGATATACTGCCCCAGCTCATGGATATATTGCCCCAGCTCATGGATATGCCCCAGCTCATGGATACTGCCCCAGCTCATGAATACTGCCCCAGCTCATGGATATACTGCCCCAGCTCATGGATAATGCCCCAGCACATGGATGCTGCCCCAGCTCATGGATACTGCCCCAGCTCATGGATTTGCCCCAGCAGCTCATGGATATTGCCCCAGCTCATGGATATGCCCCAGCTCATGGATATTGCCCCAGCTCATGGATATTGCCCCCAGCTCATGGATATGCCCCAACAGCTCATGGATAATGGCCCCAGCTCATGGATAATGCCCCACCTCATGGATTATGCCCCAGCAGCTCATGGATACTGCCCCAGCTCATGGATTTGCCCCAGCTCCTCTCATGGATACTGCCCCAGCAGCTCATGGATATTCCCCAGCAGCTCATGGATTTGCCCCAGCTCATGGATATAGTGCCCCAGCTCATGGATATAGTGCCCCAGCTCATGGATATACTGCCCCAGCAGGCAGCAGCTCATGGATATGCCCCACCTCATGGATAATGGCCCCGCTCACCTCCTGGTCGCGTGTTCGCTCCCTCTGAGCGTCTGGCGGCGTGCAGCTTGTGCTCTCGCCTGGGGGAGCCACGTGACCAGCTGCGATTGGCTGGTGACGTGTTTCCCCCAGGCGAGCGCCGAAGCTGCATGCTTCAGACGCTCGCAGGGAGCGAACACGCGGCGCAGGGTGAGACACCCGCTCTTAAGGTGACGTGTCACCCTAAGGGCGGGTGTCACCTGGTGCGGGCCGCACCCCCCGCCTCCACGTAGCGACGCCACTGATAAAAACAATAAAATGTAAGGGGTCTAGCAGGGATTGAATTTAATTTTTAATGGTTCATTTTTATGGGGTAATAGAACATGGGGGGGCGGGTGTCCTCTGTAATTACCACCTTAGTGGCCGTGGGTTTTTGGATGGGAATGAGTGATCTGTGCTGTGGCCTACCTGATGTACCTAATAACTAGGGATGAGCCGAACACCCCCGAGTTCGGTTCTCATTCGAACTCGAACTTTCCAAATGTTCGAATTCGAACTCGAACTCGAACTTGAACTCGAACTCAATGCAAGTCAATGGGGCTGAAAATTAGATTTTTAGAGTGCCCTCCAAGAGGGCATATATGCTAAATATTTGCCATAAAAGGTGTATGGGGGTCCGGGTAGTGCCCTGGGGGACAGGAAACAAGGACAAAAAGTAAAAAAAAAAACTTTTTTAAAGGGACAGTGAGTTTTCCATGAAATAAGGGTTAAAAATAAAAACAAAAAATTCCTTCAAATATCGTGCCTAGGAGGTCCCCATAACCTGCCCGTGAAGTGGCGGATTTCTAGGATGTATAGAAATATGTAAAAAACAAAAAATTACATTTCAAATGACAGTAAATGCTTTTCCTTTAATCTATCCAAAAAAACAACTGCTTGGGGCGGCAGTCTGTATGAAAAGAGGAGACATTTTTGGACACGTAGAAAAAGTTTAGTGATTTTTTTGGCTAAATTATTGTGAAACTTATGCAGGCTTTGGATGAAAGTAACAATAGGTGCCTTAAAATTGGGCCTTTAGCGTCGGCAACAGTGCCGTCACACAGTAACCCCTCTGAGGATATGAATCTGATACAGGCGTCAGTGGCAGTGCACCCAAATATTGTGCCTTTGGTGCCAGGCCAGCAAGTGCCATCATACAGTAACCCCTCTGTGGTATTGTGGAAGAGTGCAGGGGTGGACCATGCGGTCAGGGCCGGTGCTAGACTATTTTGCGCCCTAGGCAAGACCAGCTACTTGCACCCCCCCGAAAAAAAAAAAACACAACATGAAACTGCTAAATTTCTTTTTATTTAAGAATAAAGTTTGAAAAGCACCAATAGTAAAGGTAAAATAAATATAAATAAACTGTATTAAACCATTTTAAATTAACTCTATTAAACAAATTAAAATTAACTGTATTGAACAAATATAAATTAATGGAAAAAAAATAAGAGTTGTCACGTAAGTTTCAAATTCAGACACATCAAAATTTCACTTTACGTGCCTTATCCTTTGCAAATTTTCATCATGCGTATATATATATATATATTGCCCAGGCCAGCTCACATCATGCGTATATATATATATTGCCCAGGCTAGCTCACATCATGCGTATATATATATTGCCCAGGCCAGCTCACATCATGCTCACAGACAGTCACAGATGCGCCATCATCATAGGCGTGCGCAGCCTATTGCATTAGGGTGTGTACCCAAAAGCTCAAACACATGAAAAAAAAATGATGTTATATATATATATATGTATACACACACGCACCCTTATGCATACATACACATGCACACACTCTCACACATTCAACCTAAATATATCATTACAATCAGGGTAATTCAAAGAGAATCAAAAAGTCACCGCACGTTCGGTGACTTTTCGTTCTCTTCAATTCGGTTTGTTTTGATGATTCCCAGTTCGGCGACCCTGCAGTGTATTCAGCAAGCACCACAGGGTCCCCGAATTGCAGGGAAAGGTCGCCGCAAACCCGCCGAAAACTAACCGCAAAACCCGGCGAATGCACGCCGAAAACACGCAAAAACATCTAGATTAACCTGCTGGAAAAAGCCGAGCAGGAGACGATCACACGCAGCGAAGCCGCCGGAAAAAGCCGACACCGCAGACGAATGGAGTGAATAGATTAGCAAAACAGTTTGCTTGAATGTTTGAAAAGTGAAACACTGTTTGCAAAGAAACTACTGAGCGAAAATGTCTGAAATTACATATGAAGTCCAGGGAATGATAATAAAAAGGTCTGTAACAGAAAAAAATAAGTAAAGAAAAACAAAACAGGAAAATGCTTAATATATCCTTAAAAAAATCTATAAATGAAGAGACTTTTTACTGCAGAATTTTATAATGAACGGTTTATTAGATATTGAATTAAAACGGGAATATTTTTAACATTGAAGCCTATGGGATTCGCCTGAATAAACTTGCCGAATTAAACCACCGAACAGCAGGGCATTTCGGGAACCTTTCACTGCTGGTTTGTGTTCTCTGAATAGCCGAAGCATTGCTTTTTTATGGGGATTTCACTGCCCTCGAACAGGCACCGAACAGGCACCGTATGTGCAGGCAATTCGCCAGGATTTGGTGAATTGCCTGCTCTCTGGATAGATGAATGGCCAGGAAAGGTAACCGAATGCTGATGTTCAGCGTTCGGTTACCTTTCTCCAGCCATTCGGATCTCTTTCGATAACCCTGTATGTTTATAATTCAGAGGTGCAGCAACCTTGGCCATCCAGTTGTTTTTGAACTACATTTCCCATGAGTCTCGACTAACCCAATTAGTGGCTAAGTATTGTGGCCGATTGTGTTTTATGACTATCAGGGTTATTCAGAGAGAGGTGAAACTCAGGAGAATGACTGGAGAAGTGAAAATTCTAGGTCAAAATAGCCAAACCAGAAAAATTCTCCCATTTATCTCACTTTCCAAATCGGCTATTTGGTCCAGATTGTTCTCTTTTCCTGCCACTCATGAAAGCCAGGAGAACTGGCAGGAGAAGAGAACAATCTAGACCAAATAGTCGATTTGGAAAGTGAGATAAATGGGAGAATTTTTCTGGTTTGGCTATTTTGACCTAGAATTTTCTCTTCTCCAGTCATTCTCCTGAGTTTTACCTTTCTCTGAATAACCCTGACAAGATTATTCAGAGAAAGGTGAAACTCAGGAGAATGACTGGAGAATGGAAAATTCTAGGTCAAAATAGCTGATTTGGAAAGTGAGATAAATGGGAGAATTTTTATGGTTTGGCTATTTTGACCTAGAATTTTCACTTCTCCAGTTATTCTCCTGCTTTTCACCGCTCTCTGAATAACCCTGTGAATGTTTAATCCCGAGGTGAGAAATAACATTGCTTTAGATTAGGGATGAGCTGTTCGGGTTCGGACGGTTCAGAGTTCGGCCCGATCTTTGGCAGTTCGAAAGTTCACGAACTTTGAACTTTTTGGGTGTGTTCGGTTCGAGTTAGAAAAAAAAGAAATTTTGAAAAAAGTATAGAAAATGTTTAAAAAATACTAAAAAATCTAAAAATAAAGAGTCTCTTTACTGCAGAATATTATAAGCAACGGTTTATTAGATATTGAATTAAAAACTAATGTATACGTGGAAAGATTGTCAACTCTAAATGACCTCTGTTCACAAACGGGCATAACACCAGGTGTTTTTAGTCTGGACTATACTGCGGTACTGAGTGGGTGGGGTGGTGTCTGCTTTTGATTGAGATTTGAGAATTCATTTCCCTCCTAAAACTTTAACTTTAGCATTTAACTGGTGTTTGCAAAAAATTCAAAATAACATCTAAAGCAATGTTATTTTTCACCTCGGGATTAAACATTCACAGGGTTATTCAGATAGCGGTGAAAAGCAGGAGAATAACTGGAGAAGTGAAAATTCTAGGTCAAAATAGCCAAACCAGAAAAATTCTCCCATTTAACTCACTTTCCAAATTGGCTATTTGGTCTATATTGTTCTCTTCTTTTGCCAGTTCTCCTAGCTTTCACCTCTCTCTCAGGGTTGTTCAGAGAAAGGTGAAAACAAGGAGAATGGCAGGAAAAGAGAACAATCTGGACCAAATAGCCGATTTGGAAAGTGAGATAAGGCTAGGGGTCAGACTAACGCATTTTTCGCAGCGACCGTCAAAAAGTGCGTCCGAACGCATTGCTGTATTTTTTCACGGAATGCGCGAAAACGGTCATACGATGCACATTTTTGTGTGTGATTTTTTACGGATCCAAACCAGGAAACTTTGGGTGTCTGGACGTTATGTTGGCCGGACATGAGCAGGGTCTGACGTCTCCAAATCACACACACACGCCGCTAGTGGATGCAGCGTACTTTGTACGTCCGTACTAGTGGTTCTGCGTTCTCGAAAAAATGCGTTTGTTTTCCACTTGCGTTGCGCGGCCGGACTTTCGTGCGACCGTACTTCGTATATTGGCCATCATTGCCCGTCATTTGCTGCTAGTGCGGCCGTGATTAAGTGCGCCTAAACGCACGTTAAAAATTCGCTAGTCTGACCCTAGTCTAAATGGGAGAATTTTTCTGGTTTGGCTATTTTGACCTAGAATTTTCCATTCTCCAGTCATTCTCCTGCTCTTCACCGCTCTCTGAATAACCCTGACAGGGTTATTCAGAGAAAGGTGAAACTCAGGAGAATGACTGAAGAGAAAATTCTAGGTCAAAATAGCCAAACCAGAAAAATTCTTCCATTTATCTCACTTTCCAAATCGGCTATTTGGTCTAGAATTTTCCGTTCTCCAGTCATTCTCCTGCTTTTCACCGCCAAAAAATCAGTAAACTTTTTCTGCGTGTCCGAAAATGTCTCCTCTTTTCATACAGACTGCCGCCCCAAGCAGTTGTTTATGGATAGATTAAAGGAAAACCTTTTACCGTGATTTGAAATGTCATTTTTTGGTTTTTACATATTTCTATACATCCTACAAATCCGCCACTTCACGGGCAGGTTATGGAGACCTCCTAGGCACGATATTTGAAGGAATTTCGGAATTTTGTTTTTATTTTTAACCCTTATTTCATGGAAAACTCACTGTCCCTTTAAAAACTTTTTTTTTTTACTTTTTGTCCTTGTTTCCTGACCCCCAGTGCACTACCCGGACCCCCATACACCTTTTATGGCAAATATCTAGCATATATGCCCTCTTGGAGGGCACTCTAAAAACCGAATTTTCAGCCCCATTGACTTGTATTGAGTTCGAGTTTGGGTTCGGGTACTAACATTTGGAAAGTTCGGGTTCGGCTCCGAACCGAACTCAGGGACTGTCCAGCTCATCCCTACTTTAGATGTTAAAAGCGGGAAATGAGGAAATTTTGTGTTTTTTCTACATGATCGTGTTTGGTCTCATTAGAAAGGCCGGGCTCTGACCTCTCCAATGACACCTAACTTAACATTGTGGAGTGTAAAGAGTTTCATGGCAGTGGTTTCTGTGATACGCATATATGCACCGCACATTACAGAGAGTTTCATGGCAGTGGATTCTGTGATAAGCTTATATGCACCGCACATTACAGTGAGTTTCATGGCAGTGGATTCTGTGATATGCTTATATGCACCGCACATTACAGAATCCACTGCCATGAAACTCCCAGTAATGTGCGGTGCATAGAAGCGTATCACAGAATCCACTGCCATCAAATAAAATTGCAATATTTAAAAATACTGTATATAAAAGTTGACTCCTCTCCTGCTTACCTTTTTTCTTGCAGGGAGGGGGATGAACATGTCCGTTGGCAGAGGAGGAGACCGCTTCATCCAGCTTAAATCCAGCCTGTACTTCCCTGGTGGTCCGGTGGCTGTGGGCTCTGCAATGCGATCTGTGCTTCGTGCGCAGAACGCAGAGCACGTCCCACACTGGACCCGTGCACCGGCGATCCTCTGATGACCTTTCACCTGACTGCCGGCGCTCTCTGACATAGTCAGTGTGCGCCGGCGATCAGGTGACAGGTCATCAGAGGATCACTAGTGCACGGGTCCTGTGTGGGACGTGCTCTGCATTCTGATTGCATTGCAGAGCCCACAGCCACCGGACCACCAGGGAAGTACAGGCTTGCAGAGGCAAAGGGTCCCGGCGGCTATCCGTGGGATGCGGCCAGCCGGGACCCAGAGTGTGCCGCGGGTGGGATTAGGGTGCGCCTAGGCACACCCGGCACACCCCGTGCGCATGCCTATGGCCATCATGCGTATATATATTGCCCAGGCCAGCTCACATCATGCGTATATATATTGCCCAGGCCAATCCCCTGGTGGAGATAGGGGGTTCATTTGAACCCCGATATCTCCAGGCATCTAGTGGGTCATGGAGGGTGTCAATCGAAAGGCCTGAGCATGGCCTTTCGAATGATACCCAACATGACCAGGTATAAAGTAAAAAAAAGAAAAAAGAAAAGAAAAACATGTATTTTTTTGTGTGTTATTTTTATTAATGCAGCAATATTGTTCACATTTCAATTATAATGTGAACGATGATGCACTAATGATTTTTTTTTCTATGGGGTGTGTTTGCTATAAATCACGTAATTCCCCCCACAAAATGTAACAAGTCCCCATTTCTAATTTTTGTACAAGCGCACCCCATAGAAAACAACCGCAGACGCTCATGTGCTAAAATGTGAAAAAAAAAACACTTTACACACTGCAGATGATTAAAAATTCAATTTTTATTGCATTGTTTTCATAATATACAGCCAGGACAGGACGTATACATATAAAAATGATATATTATGAATCTGCGGAGTCTGCCGGAAAGAACGATATCTAACATGTCGGTCATTTAACAAAATGTGGCTTCAAAATCGCGTTTAAACATGATGAGCGAAAGCGATAAAAATGAGCTGAGCACACAGCGGTGAAATACAGCATATTAGAAGAAGTTTTCGGAGGGAAATTAACACTTCTCAAATCTCAATCAGAAGCAGACACCACCCCACCCCCTCAGTATAGTCTACATACATACATACAATGTATCAAATTGATTAGACCAGACTAAAAACACCTGTTGTTATGCCGTTTGAAAAACACAGGTCATTTAGAGTTGAGAATCTTTGCACGTACACATTAGTTTTTAATTCAATATCTAATAAACCGTTGCTTATAATATTCTGCAGTAAAGAGTCTCTTTATTTCTAGATTTTTTAGTATTTTTTTAAGCATTTTTTATCCTTCTTTCAAAATTTATTTATTTTTTGTGAACTCGAACCGAACACACCCAAAAAGTTCTAAGTTCGCAAACTTTCAAATGACCAAAGTTCGAATCGAACTCCGAACTGATCGAACCGAACAGCTCATCCCTACTAATAACCCTCCTCACTGTCCAACTTAGGTTGGCATAGGTTGGAATGGGGACCCCCTTATGCCATCAACTAGATGCACTGGTATCCCAAACAGGCTTACATGATACACAGCCATGATATTCGCCTCCATGTTATGCAGCCCAGGCCTTGCAGTTGGGCAGATCCTTACTTTTCAAGCCCGAACGCCCCACTACGTTGCACCTGAACAGTGAAGTGGCCACATCGCATCAATATTGGGCACATTGCACCTGTATTGCAGATAAGGGTACCCTGCCTTATGAAACGCATTTTTATGTATACATTATTATTTATTATCATCATTTATGTAGCACCAGTAGTTTCCATGGTGATTTTTACAATCACCGAAGGGGAACGAGAAAAAATATACAGTATATCTTGAAAATATATTTTTTCCATTTTTGAGTGGCTAAATGGGTAACACTCGTGAAAGCATGATTGTGTAGTTGAATCATGACATGCGTTCGAAAGATATATGGCACGGCAGAATGTGCTTGATAAGGGTCTCTAGAGTTATTTACAGCATGTACACGGTATGCATTAGTTGTTCTTTTCTGTGGCTGAGGAAAATAAAACATGTCTTGGCACTCTTCTATGCTTTCTCTTGACCTGTTATAAGCTGAAAGAATGCTGCTGCCTACCAAGTAATTATAGCCACAGGAACCTTTGGTAAACTCTTGACTCGCTCAGCAGTGTTACTAAGAGCAGTGTATTTGTTTAACACATGTTACTGCATCTTAATGCTGACTTACCGCACCGTATTATAGTCAATTGGACATTTTGCTCAACATTATAAAAGTATCGGTGAAGGCCTAAAGCGAATTACAGGGTTTCACAATTATTCTGAAAGACTGTATTTTCTTGTTTTCTTTTTCTTATAACCCGCTATATGCTCACATGCTGAGGGCCATGAAGATTAACGAACGGGATCAAAGGTGTAAAATGTTAGAATGCTTTGGTTCTTTGGAAATGTGTGGTTTGCAGGACTCCGATCTCTCCTTCATACCTTACATGCAGTCAATAACCAAATCCTGCCATTTTCACCTGAGCAGCATTGCACGCATCTGTCCCGTTCTAACCAAGGATTCCAATAAAATACTCACCCAGACTCTTATTATCTCCCAAACCAGCCACTGTAACCCTCTTCTCGTTGGCCTTAAAAATCTCTGGCAGACTCTACGCCATTTCCCGTACTTCTTAGGCTAGGGTCAGACGAACGCAGTGCGAACGCGCGTGCAGCCGCACTTTATCACGGCCGTAGTAGCAGCAAATGACGGCCAATGACGGGCAATATACGGATAACCTGCATTGTATTCGCGAACGCCGTAATACGACGTTCAGCACGAAGTGTTTTGCCCCTCGCGTTAATGCGCTTTTGCACACGTGCAAAAAGTACACGAAATTACGTGCAACGGAAGCGGCAAACGAACGCATTTTTTCGAGAATGTGATACCGCTAGTACTGACGTACAGAGTGTGCTGCGTCCGCTAGCGGCGTGTGTGCGTGATTAGGAGACGTCAGACGCTGCTAATGTCCGGCCAACATAATGTCCAGATGCAAAAAGTGTTTTATTGATGATCCGTACAAAATCACGGCCGAAAATGCGCATCGTATGACCGCTATCGCGTATTCCGTGAAAAAATACATCCATTCGTTTCTACGCACTTTTTCACGGACGACGCAAAAAATGCGTTCGTCTGACCCTAGCCTTACACCTTGCCCCTGTATTAATCTCTGCATGGCTTCCTGTTTCTTTTAGAATTCAATTCCAGTAAGGCCGGGGGCACACTAGGCGTTTTCTTTAATGCACAGTATCTACGTTAATACGCACCGGCGTCCACACGACGCCTGCCCGCCCCCCCCCTCAGCGCTGCAAAGTGCGATCCTCCTTTGGAGGATCGCACTTTGCAGCCCCGTCGATGCGCATCCTGGTGCTTCGACGGTGAGGATCTCTAAGGGCTCTATTACATTCTTCGTGCACTTTTTGCGCGCGTGCAAAAGCGCATTAACGCGAGGGGCAAAACACTTCGTGCTGAATGTCGTATTGCGGCGTTCGTGAATACAATGCAGGTTAACGTCTAACGCGAGTGACCCTGCGCGAACCCTGCGCAAACGCAAGTTCGTGCGTGCATCCCATACTTAACATTCATTGTGAGCGCAAATGCGTTCGTGCGCTGGTACACGGATGGTATTACAATCGATGCGCAACTTGTAATGAACGACCTTTGCGCGCATAATTTTAACGTCTTTTCAAAGCTGGTGGTAACTGCAAATTTGAACGTTCTGGCCGAAACAAAATACACCAGCCCAAAAAAAAAATACAGCACAGTTACACATTCTACACATACCCAAACAATAAAATAGAGAGGTTGTGCATGTTTTTATTATTGCTGCAGCATATATATTCTATATATTCTGGCAGGCGCAAAAACTTAACGAGAGACAATTGTGGTTCTTAATTCTGATTGGATGAATCGCATGAAAAACAGTCCGCCCACCGATTTCTGCTCGCAACGTTAATGCACATCTTTTTTACACGCGTTATTTTTTGACGTATGAAAAAATGCGCTCGGATCGTGATACAAGCGTTAATTTATGCGCGTTAACGTTTAACGCTGCGCGCAAAAAAAATGCGCTGCGCGTATGAATTTGTGCGGAGAATGTAATAGAGCCCTAAGTGCGCGCGCACAAGCATGTGGCCGGCCCCGTCGCAGCAACACAACGCTGTGACGGACGCCGGTAAGTGCGTCATAACGCACGCTAGTGCGTACAACAAAACGCCTTGTGTGCACCCCGCCTAATAGTCCTCACGAGCGAAGCTTTCCATAACCGTGCTCCTGCCTACATCTCCTCCCTTATTCGCAGGTATGTTCCTCCCAGGTCACTTCCCAGGTCACTTCACAATCTGATAATATCCTCTCTCCCAACTCCAGCCTGAGCTGCCCCCTATCTATGGTACTCCCTTCCTCATAACATTTGATGTCTCAAAAATGAATTGCTTCAGAGAGGACTAAGTCCCATTCCCCCCATCCTGGGGGCTATTCTAACATTTCTGTTAAGATAACAACTACGTTACTGTATACGTAGAAGATCCAGCTGTTGATGTTGATGTAATGGCCGGAACCACTATTCCGACCTATTGTAAGGTCCTCTTAGATTGTAAGCTCTCAAGCAGGGTCCTCTCCATCTTTTCTGTGTATTTAACTTGTATGTATATTTGTTATTCTGTCTCACCCATTGTACAGCGCTACGGAACTTGTTAGAGCTTTATAAGTACTTGTAACTGTATATATATAAGTTAAAACACAAAATAAATTGAAATAACATACCATTGTGAAATACACAAAATACATATTTACAACTGAGTAGTACACGGCACAATGATGCTAAATGATACTCACTCGATATGTAAATTATTATTATTATCAATGTTATAACACCAACGGTTTCCGCAGCGCTTTACAATAACCAATGGGGAATTACACTAACAAATTACCAAATTAGGAACCTGAGACAAGAGGTAAAGGGGGTCTTGCTCGCAGGAACTGACAATCTGCAGATGTTAGGGTGGAGGAGAATAAGAATGGTTACAAGTTATTATCCTAAGATATATCTCCTAGAGGTTTATTATATTTGTTTTTTAAATATATTGGCCCCTATTACATTCTTTGAGCAATTTCGTTCGCGCAGCGCTAATTTTTTTTGCGCGTCGTCCAGCGTTATCACGCAAAAATTAACGTGATATTCCGATCCGAACGCATTTTCTCGTTCGGAAATTCCGTTCGTAAAAAAGACGCGCAAAACGAAGTGTAATCTGTGTGCGGACTGTTTTTTTCGCGGGATTCAGCCAATCAGAATTAAGAACCTTAATTGACATCAATTTACCTTAATTGGCTCACTTACGTTTTTGCGCCTGTCAAAGTAAATCGGAGTATATATGCTGCAGCAATAATAAAAACACGCACGAATTCACAATTTTATTGTTTGGGTATGTGTAGAATGTGTAGCTATACTGTGCTGTATTTTTTTTTTTGGGCTGGTGTATTTGGTTTCGGCCAGAACGTTCAGATTTGCCTTTAACACCAGCTTTTCAAAGACGATAAAATTATGCACGCAAACGTCGTTCGTAAAAAGATGCTCATCGATTGAAATACCATCCGCGTACCAGCGCACGAACGAATTTGCGCTCACAATGTTAAGTATAGGATGCGAAGAGTTCATCACGCTCGTGCAAGTCCATCCACGTTAAACGATAATGCGCATCGTTTGCGCGAATGTTGAAATACGACGTTCAGGAGCAAAGGCTTTTGCCCCTCGCGAAAATGCGCATTTGCGCACGCAAAACACGCTGCGCGAAGAATGTAATAGGGGCCATACACATTGGACATATCAAAAATTGCATGTCATGGAATCAAGGTTTTTGCTTCACAATACTGACCATGTTATATATTATATTACATTTTTAAATATTAAAAAATGAAAGTCTTGTCAAAATAAGCAATGTGGTAAATATTGAGTTTCAAATCAATGTTTGTAAACAATCAGAAAATGAGTCAGTTTGGTTAATCAAATCATTTAAAATGCTCAATAACTAGAACTAAATCCCTTAGAATTTTTAAGTGGGCGCTTTGTATTTATTTTAATTGTTGTGCTTTTCTTTTTTAATTTGTTTTTGTATAATTCTCTTCATATAGCTTTTCATTATTTTTCCTTGCTGTATTGTTATAATAAAGGTCTGTGGCCATTATTCAGTATGGTGGGGAACTGGCTTGTCCATTCTGGACAGAGGATGTGGAAACACGTGTAAAAATTATTTCGAAAGGAAAAAATGAAATAAACAGGGTCATTCAAAGAGAATCGAAAAGTCACCGCACGTTCGGTGACTTTTCGTTCTCTTCAATTCGGTGCGATTTGGCGATCCCATTTCGGCGACCCTGCGGTGTATTTATCAAGCACCACAGGGCCATCGTAGTGCAGGGGAAAGCCGCCGCAAACCCGCCGAACACTCACCGCAAAACCTGGCGAACGTACACCGAAACCCGCAAAAACATCTGGATTAACCCCGCCGAACATGCTGAAGAAACCCGAGCAGCCAATCACAGCGCAGAGCAGTCGTCGGAAAAACCCGACACTGCAGACGAATGGAGTGGAAAAAAACCAAAAATGTACGCTTGAATGTTTGAAAAGTGAAACGCTGTTTGCAAAGAAACTACAGAACGAAAATGTCTGAAATTTACATATAAGATCCAATGAATGATAATAAAAAGGGCTGTTACAGAAAAAAGAAAAACGATTTAACCACTTGGCTGCTATGGACGCGCTCAGCGTGTCCAGCCAAGTGGTTCTCCTGTGCTACGGACGCGCTCAGCGCGTCCGAGCACAGGAGGCAGCAATCCGCCGGATTCCGGCGGATTGCTGCGCCCCCCCGGTGCGGGCTGACATCTTGGATGTCAGCCCAGCACTCGGGAGCCCGGCGGGGACATTAGGTGTAATCGCGGCGACGCGATGACACCTAATTCAGGCGCCCCCCCGCATGTGCAGAGGAGGCGCCTGAAAGGGAGGGGGGAGGTCCTTCGGACCTCTCTCCCTCCCAATCGCCGGGGAGCAGGGGGTTAAAACAGACACCGCTTGGAAGGGCACAGCCTGCCCTTCCAAACGGTGGCTGTCATTAACCCCTGGGGTGCCGGATCACAAATCGGCGCTGAAAAGTGGCGGTTCGTGATCCTTTCCCGGAGCTGGCCGACATCTTGGATGTCGGCCAAGCCTCCGGGAACTCCCCCTGAGGACTGGCGTCATCGTGCATAGCACGATGACGCCAGTCCTGGAGTTAACCCCTAGCTGCCACCAACGGTGGAGATAGGGGGTTCCAATGAACTCCCTATCTCCCGATCCGTGGCAGCTAGGGGTTAAACTTTGGTACTGTTGGATCGGCCAGAGCAAGGCCGTTCCAACGATACCAAACACTACTGTGAAAATTTTTGTAAAAAATAAAAAAAAAAAAGGAAAAATAAAAATAAAAAAATTTTTTAAAAAAAATTATAAAAAAAAAATAAACAATTTTTTTTTCTTTTTTTTGGTTTGTTAATGCAGCAATATTGTTCCCATTTCAATTATAATGTGAACAATGATGCTGCACTAACGATTTTTGTATGCGGTGCGTTTGTTAAAAATCGTGTAATTTTCCCCCAAAAAAATGTAACGAGACCCCATCTCTAATTTTTTTAACAAGCGCACCCCATACAAAATATAACCGCAATTGCTCGCATGTTAAAATGTGAAAAAAAAACACTTTACACGTTGTAAATTATTGAAAATTCATATTTTATTGCATTTTTTGTTATAATAAACAGACAGGTCATGACGTATACATATAATAATGACATATTATGAATCTGCCGAGTCTGACGGAAAGAACGATATATAAAATGTCTGGGTCATATACTAAAATAAGCCTTCAAAACGCGTTTAAACATGATGAGCAAAATCAGTAAAAATGACCTCAGCACAGAGGCGGGAAAAGCCTCAGCAGCGAAAGGGTTAAATAAAAATAAGGAAAACATGTCTAAAAGATCCTAAAAAATCTAAAAAATAATGAGACTTTTTACTGCAGAATATTATAATAATAATATAATAATGGTTTATTAGATATTGTATTAAAACGGGAATATTATTAACATTGAAGCCTATGGGATTCATCTGAATAAACCTGCCGAATGAAACCACCGAATGGCAGGGCATTTCAGCAACTTTTCACTGATGGTTTTTGTTCTCTGAATAGATGAAGCAGTGCTTCTCTATGGGGATTTCACTGCCCTCGAACAGGCACCGAACAGGCACCGTATGTACAGGCAATTCGCCAGGATTTGGCAAACTGCCTGCTCTCTTAATAGCCGAATGGCCTGTAACTGTATGCTGAATTCCACTGTTCGGTTACCTTTCGGCCACAATTCGGATCTCTTTGAATAACCCTGTAAGAGAATAAAGGTAACAATATATCGGGGAATTGAATATAATGAAAAGTAACAAACCAAAAGAAGCTTAAAAAAAACAATACGTACATCTATCAGGGTTATTCAGAGAAAGGTGAAACTCTGGAGAACTTTTGGAGAAGTGAATATTCTAGGTCAAACTAGCCAAACCAGAAAAATTCTCCCATTTATCTCACTTTCCAAATCAGCTATTTTGACCTAGCGTTTTCACTTCTCCAAAAGTTCTGCAGAGTTTCACCTTTCTCTGAATAACCATGATAGACATCAATGCCTTGATGGAAATAAATCCCTGTTGGATACGATGCTAGGCATTTATTTATTTATTTATTTATAAAGGATTTTACCAGGAAGGATACATTGAGATTTCTCTCGTTTTCAAGTATGTCCTGGGTTCGAGAACACTGAGTGGTTACAGAAATACAAAATAGTAAAATGCAAGATATTAACACAAGACCAAATATACAGATTAACAGAAAAATAAATATGTAGGAAATAAAGTCATTATGTTACCTGTTTACAGGTGCATTTCGTATGGAGGTATATTAATAGGGAAGTCTTAAGGGACTTTAGACTGGGGGAAGATTTGACGGTGTCTGGGAGGTTATTCCATAATTGTGGTGCTCTGTAGGAAAATGAGGATCGAGACACTTTCTTTTTGTATTGTGGTATTGCAAGTAAGGTGCTGGTCCTGGATCGGAGGTTATAGGATGAGGGAACTGCCGGGGGAAGCAGCATATTCAGGTAGGGTGGTAGTTTCCCAGAAAAGCTCTTAAACACCAGGTTGGAAAGGTGAAGAGTGCGTCTAGATTCCAGTGATGGCTAGTTTAGCGCTTTTAACATGTCACAATGGTGTGTCATGTAGTTACATTGTAGCACAAAGCGACAGAATGAGTTATACAATGTAGTAAGTTTCTGGCATGCCGATGAACTTGTCACAGATTTGCTAAAGAGCACATCATCTTCAGCAAAACTAAAAGCCATGGTTCTATCAAGAATATATTTAAAGACTTGGGGTCACATTACAATCTCCATGCTATAACAGGGTTGGTAGGGAGAAAAAACTGCACCCGCAGTTTTCGTCCAACCCCCCCTTTTTAGCGTGGAATTACAATGCAGCGCTTAAAAAGCTGCCTGCATTGTTACTGAGCGCTACGACCCTGGATGTTTGCGGCAGCGCTGAGCGCAGCCACGAGCATCCACTCGATGGAGTCCATAGGACGCCATTGAGCCAGACGCCGGCGGCCGGACTGAGGCGTTTGGAGCCGCGGTCCTCACCGCGGGACAGGAGGTGAGTATCTGATTCTTTTCTTTATTTTTTAGGCTGGTCTTAACGGATTCTGCAGAAGCGGAATCCGTTAACACCAAGTCCTGGCTCTGGTTAACTTTCCGCTAAGCAGAGCCAGACGTTAATCAGCGCTGGGACTTTGTAATACTAACGCTGATTAACACTTTGCACTCCCCATGTTAAGTATAGGGAGCGCAAAGTACAGTAACCTCGTGCTTAAAACGTTAGCGTTTGGATTGTAATATGCGGTAGACACCGCGGCTAACGTTAATGCTCACACAGGTGAGCGTTAACGTTAGCACATAGATTGTAATTTGGTCCTAGGTCGGTGCCTACTGCATAAATAGAGATTTGCTCATATATTAAGGATAGAAGTACAGAGAGCTACAAAATCACATTACAGTTAAAGTTCTAAGGTTGTTAGAACAGTCGCTAGAACACGCTCACATAGAATTAATAAATAAACCATAATAAACTTGAAATCTCTGTGGACGGAAATCATTGCGTTGGAAAATACTTGGTAATTGTGTTGACCTAATCTCCTGGCATTGCCGACCCAAGCAGATGTATTGGAGATTGTATTTGCAAAGCTCTTCGAGCCACATACAGTTTTTTCCCAGATCAATATCTACTCGAGTGGCTGAGATGTTAGACCGCCTCAAAAATAGCTTTTTCTTAATAGAAGTTTTATTAATTTTTCAAAGAAACGAAACCGGCAGACAATTTGCATATAGATTGTTCCTAGACAAAGAAACTTTCAAAGAGCATAAGAGCACAGCAAACTTCGTCATAAGCAGCAGATTGTACAAGAGGGAAAAAAGCACAAGGCATGGCTGAGGGAAAGAAACGGTTGTGTTAATAGAGGTAAAGAACACGGGAGGTCATGAGCACAGTAAGGACGGAAACAAGAAAAATAATAGAGCTTGTAAAAGAGGGGTTAGTGACATGTGACATTGCATTTAATCTCACAAGTCACTAAGCTCTTTTTACAAGCTCTACCTGTATGACACGGGGTCACCCATTACGACTGAGTGAAGGAAAATTCAGCCTAAAGCATAGGAAGGGTTTTTTACAGTGAGAACGATAAAGCTGTGCAATTCTCTGCCTGTTGAGGTGGTTGGGTCAGAGTCTGTACAGACTTTTAAACAACGACTCAATGACTTCCTGCAAAAATATAATATTGAGGCTTATAATATTTAATATGTGGGTAAAAGCTTCTTGATCCAAGGAGAAATCTGATGCCATTCTGGGGTGAAGAAGGATTTTTTTCCCAGTATGTTGCATTTTGGTGAGCGCTTCAGACTTTTTTTGCCTTCTTTTGGATCAACAGCAATAGGTCATGTGTCTCATGTCTTCTTCTTAACTATATAACTATGTATACACCCATCCATCTCTCAGAACGCTTGTGGATTATTGAGTCATGTTCCGGAGTTCATGGAGTTTGGCCTGTGAGATTCTCGATTGAATGTATATACAGTGGTTCCCAACCCTGATCCTCAGGTCCCCCTACCCCCTAATAGGCCAGGTTTGCCAGATATGTGAAGCACAGCACAGGTGATATGATTTACTGCTCAGTGATTGCAGGATTCAGCCTGTATTTCCCCAAGGTTATCCTTAAAACCTGGCCTGTTAGTGGTACCTGAGGACCAGGGTTGGGAAGCACTGGTTTATGCCATATTTTTGTTTTGAATATAATTTTTCCTTCTAATACAGTGAATTCATCATATTCAATTTAATTTTCTCTCTCCTGTTCAGAATCTTGGTGACAAGGTGGCCGGCAGCACCGTCCTCACTGCCTGCTGGCCGGCTGCAAAGTGAAGTAGCCAGCGATTTCGGGCATGGGTCAGTGACACGGGCAGGGTGCGGCATGATGATGCAGTGCCCTCTGGATTTAAATTCAAGCAATTGAATACAACCCTTTGCCCTGACGTGGTTCTTTTCTGCTCCGTGTGTTCCTAGATATTCATCTGTATTGCTCTCCTGGGTATGACCCTGGCTTGTTTGATTATCCGTTCTGGCAATTAAACCTTGGCATTGTCTGACTATCTGATTTGGCACTGATCCCTGGCATTGACTGACTATCCAATTTGGCACTGACCCTTGGCATTGACCCTTGACATTGGCTGATTATCTGATCTGGCATTGACACCTTTTATTGTCTGACTATTCTGTTTGATATTAACCCTTGGCTCTGTCTGATTTCTCGCTCTGGTGTTCATCTTCTGGCTCTTGCTTACCATTCATTCTGGTTTTCTGGTTTTCCCGTTATTTGTCTATTCTGTGTTTAGAAATCCGGCTACCTAAAACCGTCAGTGTAGGTAGATTGTCTGCATGCAGGGATTAGACATTTATATATACAGTCAGGTTCAGAAATATTGGGACATCAACACTATTCTAACATCTTTGGCTCTATACACCACCACAATGGAGTTGGAATGAAACAAACACAATGTGCTTTAACTGCAGACTGTCAGCTTTAATTTGAGGGTATGTACATCCAACTCAGGTGAACGGTGTAGGAATTACAGCAGTTTGCAGATGTGCCTCTCACTTTTTAAGGGACCAAAAGTAATGGGACAATTGGCTTCTCAGCTGTTCCATGGCCAGGTGTGTGATATTCCCTCATTACCCCAATTACAATGTGCAGATAAAAGGCCCAGAGTTCATTTCAAGTGTGCTATTTGCATTTGGAATCTGTTGCTGTCAATTCTCAAGATGAGATTCAAAGAGCTGTCACTATCAGTGAAGCAAGCCATCATTAGGCTGAAGAAACAAAACAAACCCATCAGAGAGATAGCAAGAACATTAGGCGTGACCAAAACAACTGTTTGGAACATTCTCAAAAAGAAGGAACGCACCGTGCGCTCAGCAACACCAAAAGACCCGGGAGACCACGGAAAACAACTGTGGTGCATGACCGAAGAATTCTTTCCCTGGTGAAGAAAACACCCTTCACAACAGTTGGCCAGATCAAAAACACTCTCCAGGAGGTAGGTGTATGTGTGTCAAAGTCAACAATCAAGAGAAGACATCACCAGAGTGAATACAGAGGGTTTACCACAAGATGTAATCCATTGGCGAGCCTCAAAAACAGGACGGCCAGTTTAGAGTTTGCCAAAAAGCACCTAACAAAGCCTTCACAGTTCTGGAACAAGATTCTATGGACAGATGAGACCAGTATCAACTTGTACCAGAGTGATAGGAAGAGAAGAGTATGGAGAAGGAAAGGAACTGCTTATGATCCTAAGCATACCACCTCATCAGTGAAGCATGGTGGTGGTAGTGTCATGGCGTGGGCATGTATGGCTGCCAATGGAACTGGTTCTCTTGTATTTATTGATGATGTGACTGCTGACAAAAGCAGCAGGATGAATTCTGAAGTGTTTCGGGCAATATTATCTGCTCACATTCAGCCAAATGCTGCAGAACTCATTGGACGGCGCTTCACAGTGCAGATGGACAATGACTCAAAGCATACTGCAAAAGCAACCAAAGAGTTTTTGAAGGGACAGAAGTGGAATGTTATGCAATGGCCAAGTCAATCACCTGACCTGAATCCCATTGAGCATGCATTTCACTTGAAGACAAAACTGAAGGGAAAATGCCTCAAGAACAAGCAGGAACTGAAGACAGTTGCAGTAGAAGCCTGGCAGAGCATCACCAGGGATGAAACCCAGCGTCTGCTGATGTCTATGCGTTCCAGACTTCAGGCTGTGATTGGCTGCAAAGGATTTGCAACCAAGTATTAAGAAGGGAAAGTTTGATTTATGATTATTATTCTGTCCCATTACTTTTGGTCCCTTAACAAGTGGGAGGCACATCTGCAAACTGCTGCAAGTCCTACACCGTTCACTGAGTTGGATGTACATACCCTCAAATTAAAGCTGACAGTCTGCAGTTAAAGCACATTGTGTTTGTTTCATTCCAACTCCATTGTGGTGGTGTATAGAGCCAAAGATGAATGAATTGTGTCGATGTCCCAATATTTCTGGACCTGACTGTATACGTGACGCTTGCGCTTGACTGCAGCGACAGTGTTCTTTACTGGTTGTTTTCTCATCCCTTATTGAAAATATTTAATTCTAACACAACCTCCTCCCCATTTCCTGTTTCATTTACACTTACTGCAAGGTTAAGCATATATTATAAATATTTACAAATAAAAGCATTGCAAAACATCCAATGTGGATCTTACAAAGACATAGGGGACAGCTGGGAACATACAAATAACAAATCTTTCAGCTAATAAGACAACATTGTTCCCCTTTTTGAATTCTGTTGCACGTATTTAATAAGGTTATTCAAAGAGCGTGAAAAGCAGGAGAATGACTATAGAATGAAAAATTCTAGGTCAAAATAGCCGATTTGGAAAGTGAGATGAAAGGGAGAATTTTTCTGGTTTGGCTATTTTGACCTAGAATTTTTCATTCTCCAGTGATTCTCCTGCTTTTCACCGCTCTCTGAATAACCCTGTATGTGTTTCAAAGTGGATATAAAAAGGCACGTGAATCCTTTTGCTATTTAAGGTTTTTGAAATTAGAATAAAGAAATAACAATAATATTAATGTCACACTTTGTTTTCCAACTTTAATGTGATAGCTCAAGAAAAAAATCTAGAGGGGGGGGGTAGTGAACTATTATGAACATTTTAAATATTAAAAAAGAAATACAAACCCTTATTGTATAAGACTGCAAAAAAATCAGGTCCTTGTACATTCATACCACTAATCCTAATTGACAAGATCAATTAATTTCCATGTTCTTTAACTCTTTTATCTTTAAAAATATTGTTTTTTGTATGTCCCTTTCCAACACAAGATCCTGGCAGAGGAGGGCTCGGGTTCCATAACAGGTACAAAACAAGGTGCTGAAAACCACATGTTATTCACTCAAATGCCCAGGTACTAATATTTTGCATGTTATAAAGTTTATGGCAATTATCTAAAATTAATATTTTTCATTTCATAACACATGAGTTAACGGATCCACCTAAGTAGGTACCTGAAAACAGACAGTCAACAATGTGAGGTCCCGTATCCCCCAGGATCTTCCAAAAATGAAGCCTAACATATGGGGCGAGGTCACATCCTAGCCATTAAGTTATTGGATGGACCCGTTAGACATAACAACTCTAGCCATTACCTTACCGCAGGGATCTCAAACTATGGCCCCACAGATGTTTCTGAACTACAACTCCAATGATTCTCTGGCCATCTATCGCGTTCAACGAATTTTGGAAGTTGTAGGCAATAAACACCTGGAGGGCCAGAGTTTGAGATCCCTGTCTTAATGGCTCCTGATAGTATCATAGGCTTGTGACTCAGATATTTCAGCAGGTTGTTGTACCAGCTGGGTGGAGTAGAGGTAACATCAGTGCTCTGCATGGAGAGAGCCTGTGGAGACATGGGTTCAATCCCAACGAGCACCTCTCCAGTAAGTGTCCTTGGGCAAGACACCTAACGGTACATACTCACCACCCAGGACATACTTGAAAACAAGAGAAATCTCAATGTATTCTTCCTGGTAAAATACTTTTCTCAAAGAAAAAAATTAGCAGCTCCTGTACTTTGAATAAGAGCCATTAATGTGCAGCTATTGGGAAAAGAAAGAGCAACTCCAACATAGTTCGATCGGTTCCTCTGGAAGCTGTTTTTTCTTTTCTTTAAAAGAATAAAAAAAATACTGACTTTCAGAAGCTTTAGTAAAAAAAATGTAACACTTCAATCTAAAGGGACTGAAAAATTCCTTACTAACCTGACATCCCATGGTGCTGAGGGCATCATGATCCACCACTTCATTGGGCCACCAGCAGACTGGAAAAGAATAGTGTGCAGTAGGGATGTGCACCGATTTTTTTTTCGATTCGATTCGATTCGATTTTTCGATTTTTCAAACTTTTCGATTCGGCTCGTTTCGACTGCTTTCTGTTTCGATTCGGTTCGGTTCGATTCGGTTTTCGGGTACATTTATTTTTCGGAATTTCGACCATTTTTCGTATTTTCGGGTAACCTCACTAGGTTTCTGTATCGACTTTTCGTTATTTCGGAAAATTTTCGTTTTTCGGAATTGTACATGGCTTTCGGCATATCGCCAATTTTTCGTTTTTCGGAACTTTTCGTATTTCTGAACTTTTCGTTTTTTCGGAATTGTACATGTTTCGGCATATCGCCAATTTTTCGTTTTTCGGAACGTTTCGTATTTCTGAACTTTTCGTTTTTTCGGAATTGTACATGTTTCGGCATATCGCCAATTTTTCGTTTTTTCGGAACGTCTGTTCTCGTTTCAAAGCTGTCTAACTCTATTCGTTTTGATGAAAACTACTATGGTTTACTTTTTTAATACTACTTTATATATTTTTTTATAATACATTTTTGGTTTGTTTTTCGGATCCAATAATTCATTATGTCGATACGATAATTCTGGCGATTCTATCGTGTTTTTTTAATTAACCCTTTCGCTGCTGAGGCTTTTCCCGCCTCTGTGCTGAGCTCATTTTTAGCGGTTTCGCTCATCATGTTTAAACGCGTTTTGAAGGCTTATTTTAATATATGACCCAGACATATTATATATCGTTCTTTCCGTCAGACTCGGCAGATTCATAATATGTCATTATTATATGTATACGTCATGACCTGTCTGTATATTATAACAAAAAATGCAATAAAATATGAATTTTCAATAATTTACAACGTGTAAAGTGTTTTTTTCACATTTTAACATGCGAGCAATTGCGGTTATATTTTGTATGGGGTGCGCTTGTTAAAAAAATTAGAGATGGGGTCTCGTTACATTTTCTTTGGGGAAAAATACGCGATTTTTAACAAACGCACCGCATACAAAAATCGTTAGTGCAGCATCATTGTTCACATTATAATTGAAATGGGAACAATATTGCTGCATTAACAAACCAAAAAAAAGAAAAAAAAATTGTTTATTATTTTTTTATAAATGTTTTTAAATATTTTTTTAATTTTTTTACAAACGTTTTTCACATTCGTGTTTGGTATCGTTGGAACAGCCATGCTCTGGCTGATCCACAATACCAAACTTTAACCCCTAGCTGCCATGGATCGGGAGTTCATTTGGAACCCCCTATCTCCACCATTGGTGGCAGCTTGGGGTTAACTCCAGGACTGGCGTCATCGTGCTATGCACGATGACGCCAGTCCTCAGGGGGAGTTACCGGAAGCTTGGCCGACATCCGACATCCTCATGGATATGCCCCAGCTCCTCATGGATATTGCCCCAGCTCCTCGTGGACATGCCCCAGCTCCTCATGGATATTGCCCCAGCTCCTCGTGGACATGCCCCAGCTCCTCGTGGACATGCCCCAGCTCCTCGTGGACATGCCCCAGCTCCTCGTGGATATGCCCCAGCTCACACATGGATTTGCCCCAGCTCCTCGTGGATATGCCCCAGTTCACACATGGATTTGCCCCAGCTCCTCGTGGATATGCCCCAGCTCACACATGGATTTGCCCCAGCTCCTCGTGGATATGCCCCAGTTCACACATGGATTTGCCCCAGCTCCTCGTGGATATGCCCCAGCTCCTCGTGGATATGCCCCAGCACATGGAATGCCCCAGCTCCTCGTGGATATGCCCCAGCACATGGAATGCCCCAGCTCCTCATGGATATGCCCCAGCTCCTCATGGATTTGCCCCAGCACATGGAATGCCCCAGCACCTCATGAAAATGGCCCCAGCTCACCTCCGCTGCCTTTTTCGCTCCCTCAGAGCGTCCGGCGGCGCAGAGCTTGGGCGCTCGCCAGGGGAGCCACGTGACCAGCTGCGATTGGCTGGTGACGTGTTTCCTCCAGGCGAGCGTCGAAGCTGCATGCTTCGGACGCTCGCAGGGAGTGAAAAACGCGGCGGAGGGTGAGACACCCGCCCTTAGGGTGACGGTGTCACCCTAAAGGCGGGTGTCACCTGGTGCGGGCCGCACCCCCGCCCCATGTTACGACGCCACTGGTATATACATTTAACGGCCGCACGCCCACGGACTTACTCTATCCAAACAAAGTTCAGAATGATGTGAAACATTGGGACTTTTTGGATAGATTTCGATTTTCGACTATCCAGAAGTTAAAAAAATAAAAAAGGTCGAAATCTAATGCAAAAGTCCCGATGTTTCACATCGGGATGTCAGATATTAATAGGCTTGTGCACTGATTTTTTTTTCGGTTCGATTAGATTTGTTCTGATGTTTAAAATTTTTGATTCGGCTCGTTTCAACCGATTTCTGTTTCGATTCGGTTTGGTTTGGCTCGTTTATCGTGTAAATTTTTTTTTTGAATATCGACCATTTTTCGTATTTTCGGGTCAGTTTGCTGGTTTTTTGTATCAACTTTTCGTGATTTCGGAATTTTTCATTTTTTTCGGAACGTCTGTTCTCCTCGTTTCAAAGCTGTCTAACTCTATTCGTTTTGACGCGTAAACTACTATGGTTTACTTTTTTATACTTTATATATTTTTTTATAATAAATTTTTGGTTTGTTTTTCGGATCCGATAATTCATTCTGTCGATACGATAATTCTGGCGATTCTATCGTGTTTTTTTTTTATTAAATAAAGATCCTTTTTTTCTTATGAATATACATTTCACAACTTTATTTATTTAATCACATTAAAAAATGGTATGAAAGCCAAGGAACAAAAAAAAAAAGAACAAAACTATTTAAAAAACGGTAAACTGACCCGAATGATCTGACTTTAACCCTTTCGCTGCTGAGGCTTTTCCCGCCCCTGTGCTGAGGTCATTTTTTACCTGTTTTGCGCATCATGTTTAAACCTGTTTTGAAGGCTTATTTTAGTATATGACATCGACATATTATATATCGTTCTTTCCGTCAGACTCGGTAGATTCATAATATGTCATTATTATATGTATACGTTATGTCATGTTTGTATATTATAACAAAAAATGCAATAAAATATGTATTTTCAATAATTTACAGCGTGTAAAGTGTTTTTTTCCACATTTTAACATGCGAGCAATTGCGGTTATATTTTGTATGGGGTGCGCTTGTTAAAAAAATTAGAGATGGGGTCTCGTTACATTTTTTTTTGGGGAAAATGACACCATTTTTAACAAAAACCACCGCATACAAAAATCGTTAATGCAGCATCATTGTTCACATTATAATTGAAATGGGAACAATATTGCTGCATTAACAAAACAAAAAAAAAAAAAAAAGTGTTTATTTTTTTTTTTTTTACATTTTTTTTTACTTTCATGTTTGGTATCGTTGGAACGGCCATGCTCTGGCCGATCCAACGATATCAAAATTTAACCCCTAACTGCCACGGATCGGGAGATAGGGAGTTCATTGGAACTCCCTATCTCCACAGTTCGTGGCAGTTAGGGGTTAATGCTAGGACTGGCGTCATCGTGCTGCGCACGATGACGCCAGTCCTCTGGGGGAGTTCCCGGAAGCTTGGCCGACATCCAAGATGTCGGCCAGCTCCCGGGAAGGATCGCAAATCGGCGCTTTTCAGCGCCGATTTGCGATCCAGCTCCCAGGGGTTAATGCCAGGCATCATTTGGAAGGGCAGGCTGTGCCCTTCCAAATGATGCCTGGGTTAAGCCCCTGTGAGGCGCCGATCGGGAGGGAGAGAGGTCCGAAGGACCTCCCCCCCCTCCCTTTCAGGCGCCTCCTCCGCACATGCGGGGGGGCGCCTGAATTATGTGTCATCGCGGGGGCGCGATGACACATAATGCTGGCGGCCACTGCTCCGGATGCCGGGCTGACATCCAGGATGTCAGCCTGCACCGGAGGGGCCAGCGATCGGCCGGAACCCGGCCGAACGCTGACCCCAATGCGAGGACGCGCTCAGCGCGTCCTCCGCATACCAGGGGCAATGCTGAGGACGCGCTGAGCGCGTCCTTAGCATTGAAGTGGTTAAAGATAAAAACCAGAACAAAAAGTTTTTAAAACGGAAAAAGTAGTTGATCAAATGATCTGAAATTAAAAAATAAATAAAATGATTTAAAGGTTTCAGACAAAAAAAAATTAACCCTTTCGCTGCTGAGGCATTTCACGGCTTCCCTTCGCGCCTGTGTGCGGCACTGCTTCTGCTGCTGAGCTAATTTTTAACAGTTTCGCTCCTCTTGTTTAAACGCGTTTTGAAGCCTTCTTTTATAATATGACCCAGACATGTTATATATCGTTCTTTCCGGCAGACTCGGCAGATGATTCATAATATATCATTATCATATGTATGCGTCATGTCCTGTCTGTATATTATAACAAAAAATGCAATAAAATTAGAATTTTCAATGTTTGTTTTACAAGGTGTAAAGTGTTTTTTTCACATTTTATCATGCGAGTGTTTGCGGTTATATTTTATGAGTTGCGTTTGTTAAAAAAAAATTGAAAAAGGGGACTTGTTATATTTTTTTGGGTGAAAATTACACAGTCACATTCATGGCCACAAATATGTTGACAAATTTATGACAAAGGGTCCATAGAAATGTCAATAAATTTATGTACATATGATTTTAACAGTGTGGACTGGAAACCAAGCAATACATAATTAACTTATTAACGTAAAGCAACGCACACAACAGGAAAATATATAAAAAGAAAATTTATTTACATGGGGAAGGATGGCAAACTGCCCAACGGGGGCACAAACAACACAAACAAACATCTTCCAGTCTAAGCCAGGCGATAATTACTGGCATTTGAGGAGATGTTGGAGCTGGTCCGCATCTTCGATAACAAGGAATATGACTGCAGTAAGGGCCCTTACGCAGGAAGAGTAATTTGAGAAAGGATCGGAACAGAGAAGCTACGCACCACCATCCTAGAGTGTTTGGGAAGGACGGTACGAAGGACCAGATCAGAAAACGCTGGTCCGACCCAAAGCAGGCGAGCAGGAGCAGCTGAGGCACTTGTCGCTCTTCTTACTGCCGCTCAAGCATGTCCGCGGTGGTCACTAGCTGCTCCCGGAGGACCTGCAGCAGTTCCTGGACGTTGTCGAGTGTCCGGACTGCCAGGCGAAGCTGCAGACCAATTGCCTCCGAGTCCCGAGGTCTGGCTTCTCCTTCTATATATCCAATAAATGAAAGAAGGAAAATACAGTAAGTAAAGCAGGTTTCTATTTTTGACTGAAAGTCTTGAAAAAATATAACAGTAGTATATACCAGTGCTGGCAGCTTCCTGAGGCTCCTCCTCCTCTCCGACTGATCCCCCACGACCACCATCTGCATATCCAGGGCTATATGTAAGAAATTAAAGAAATAAAAAATACAGTAAACAACAAAACTGATTTATTTTTGAACAAAAGTCGATGCAAAATACAACAGTAAAAAAAAAACAAACCTGGACTGGCGGCCTCTGGCTCCCTCTCTTCCTCTTCCTCCTCCTCCTCCTCTTCCTCCTCCTCTTCCTCCTCCTGCTCCTCTTGTGCTATACATAAAAAAATTTAATTAAAATACAGTAAACAAAAAATGTTTCTGTTTTTGACCAAAAGTCGTTGCAAAATAAAACAGTATATACCAGCGCTGGTGGATGCCCGTGGCTCCTCCTCCTCCTCCTCCTCCTCCGGGGCACTGGTGCCCGCCGGGGCAGATTCGGCGGCCTTCTTCCTGTCTTCTGCCAGATTCAAAAAATAACACGTAAATAATGCAGACTGGAAAAAATGGTATATCTATACACTATATTGCCGAAAGTATTGCGACACCCCCTCCACTACCCACTACCAGAGGCCTGTTCAGTACCTCAGCAGCTGCTGAATTGCTGCAGCAGTGTCGTTGAACCCTTTGGATGCGAATTTTGAATCCAAAATGGCCGATGATTTCTTAATGAAAAATTCAGATTGTTTTTCGGATCACTCGGACAAAATGTGTAATAAGAGAAGCAGTCAGCACAATTCCGTTTTGTACGCACACACCACAAATGATCGTTTTTAATGAATAAACGTTATGTTTACTTCTGAAACAATATATAATTTGAACTGTAATATATGTCTATGTGCAGGGGGAAATAATAAATAAATATTTTGTGCTTTGGTTACCAGAAACCGCAAAATTAACATTGCTGTACGGAATTATTACATGCTTGGAGGCGGCGGCCATCTTGCTGTACGGCATTGTTACTGCTTCATGGCGGCGGCCATCTTTAAAACGTCACACTCAGCATCTCCTCGGGTCGCTGCAAGTGCTAGGTTAGCATGCTGAGCGATTGAACGGCGTTCAATGGCAAGTTGCTAACTTAGCACTTGCAGCGGCTGAGGTATTGAACAGGCCTCAGCTTGACCCCCCCCCCACTACTCCCATCTCATACATATATTGCACACAGACATATATTACCGTTCATTTATATATTTTTTTCAGAAGTAAACATTACGTTTATTCAATAAAAACTATTATTTGTGTTGTGTGCGTACAAAGCGCATTGTGCGACTGCTTTTAGTTATTTTATAGAAGGCCTCAGCCTCAGTTTCACTTTCAGTTTCTGCGAATAATAAAACTGGATATTGCAGAAACAACAGAAATCCACCATTTTGTTTTGAAATTTGCATCTAAAGCATTCAGTGACACTGCTGCAGCAGCTGCATTGAACGCAGCTCTGTTATGCACCTTCAGAAGAACTACATGTCCCATCCTAACACTTAGCAAAGACGCAGAGATTTTTATTGATGCGCAGGTGGGAGCCATTATTGGGCAAGCTGCGGGTCATCTCGTATGCTTCGCTCAATCACACAACCCCCCCCAGCACACTACAGACTACACACAGTGCCAAAAGAAACCCAGCATTGTAACTTCACCTACATACATCAAATATCACAATTTTCACGAATACGTAAAATCACAAAAAGGAAGAGTTATGGCAAAAATGCTTGTATGACGAGTCGTGAAAACGCAAAGCTATACACACAATCACATTGCATGAAAAAAGGACTAGATAAATCAACGTATTTCTGTGCACATTAGCACATGCAAGCACATTATTATTATACAGGATTTATATAGCGCCAACAGTTTGCGCAGCGCTTTACAATATAACTTGACACTTACGTTTCGCTATGATGCGCCGGATGCGCCTCAGCTGCTTCTGCTCTCGAACCTTCAAATCCGACCAGCGTTTTCTCAGCTGGTCCTTCGTGCGTTCCTTTCCAAACCTCTCCAAAATGGTGGCGCGTACCTTCTGTAGGATTCGATCCTTTCTCGCATTACACTTCCTGCGGTAAGGGCCCTTACTGCAATCATAATCCTTGTAATCGAAAATGCGCACAAGCTCCAACATCTCCTCAAATGACATGTTTGTGGCTCGTTTCTTCGTGGGTGCTGCTGGTGACAAATCTGCCGATGATGAGGTGCTACTGCTTGCAGCGGCCATTTTGATGAATAATAATAACAACAATATTTTGTTCAAAAAGTTGTCAATAAAAGTTTGCTCAATAAAGTTACGATCTCCGCGTGCGTTCGCGCGCATGCGCGACCCGCGGTCGAATCGGATCTGACCCAAATACGACAATTCCTATCGGATCAGTGAAAAAAATAAACGCATTTACATTTTACACATACAAACTTTACAGAATCAGCGATATAACAGATATAATAGTTAAATAATACGATTACGATGTCCAGACTGGAACCAAAATCCCGAATGGAACTGAAATCATGAATAGACTATAGAGGGAAAATAAATTTCGATTTGACACATTTCAACTTTTTCAAGTCCATTTGAAAATTCCGAAAATTTTTCGATTTGGCTCGGAAAACTTTGGATTTCGGAACTTTTCGTTTTTCGGAACTTTTCGTTTTTCGGAACTTTTCGTTTTTTCGGAACTTTTCGTTTTTCGGAAAGTCTGTTCTCGTTTCAAAGCAATAGATTTCGATGACATTTCAAGTTCATTCGAAAATTCCGAAAAAAATTCGTTTCGGCTCGGAAACCTTTTCGATTCGGCTGTTTTCGGGTCTAAATATTTTCGGAATTTCGGTCGAATCGAAAGACCCGAATCGGGAAATTTCGTGAAAATTCCGAAATTCCGAAACCCGAAACGCACATCCCTAGTGTGCAGTGTTCTGCGGCTCCTTCCATGGATCTTGCACGTTCCAGCTCATGTGAGCTCACGCAAAGCTCATGGAGGGTTGCAATGGTCTGCATGGAGTCCTATGCAATCCAGGAGCGGATACTTGCTTCTACTTGTGAGGGAGCTATCAGTATCAGCCAGTGACTGAAATATATTCCGGCTTGAGTTGCTGATACAGTGACTTGGCCAGAATAACTGTTAACAGTGTGACACAAATGGGAAAAGACGCAGAACACATGAAAAAGTAGGCTTTCCCCAAGGTTTCTAATATCCCTAATTTTGTAACCAGTGGATTTTGAAACTCAAACTATTTACACATAGGTCAAGTCCAGAGGGAACTCATGGTAATGCAGTTCCTCCATTATTTCTGCAGAGAGAACTGAGTTCCATTTGGTCCCAAAACACACTAAAAAGCTTATATTTAGGTGATCAATCATATATATCCCTGTTAAGTCACTATAAATATAGGATTTATAATAAAGTTTCATTAAAATCCACATATATATGTAAATATATCACATTTGAGAGTATGTTTGCGTTACGTGCGAGATGATAAATGCTAATTGGGCTACAGGAATCTTGATGAGTCCCCGCACTTACTTGTTTTAGGACTTGACCTCTATATTTACAGTAGAATGTTACCAAAGAAAACTTATATCTATGAAGATTTTAGGTTTCCATCTGGTCCTCAACGAGATATAACCAACCCAAAAGTAATGAGAAATGTTAAAACAGGGCACTTTCTCGCCCCATAAAAAACAGATGTCCACTGGCGTGCACTACCCGTTACATTGTGGTGTGCACACATGGAACATTTGTTTATTGAAAATGTATGATTAGAAATTTTGCACAAAATGTACATTTTTCACCACAAATAACAAGCCTGTAATCAGAGATAATGTCATCTTTTATGCTGTTCATCAGGAACCAGATAAGGGACATCTAAAATGTCAATGCAAGAGGTGAAAGAGGACCTCTTCACCCAACATTAGGTGGGCACTCCAGGCACACCCCCTGCACACGCCTATGCAGACGTCTCAAACTTATTTATTCTGTATGCACACTATACTTACCTAGGTACCCTCTAAAATAAATTTAGGACTGAAACCTCCGAATTGGCTCTGAAATGCAACGTATGGTGCATTTCACCATTTGGTGCAATTTCGGGGCAGTTCGTCTATTCACAAAGCTGCCAAATACCGGCGAATTGACAGTGAAATACGGTGTATTTTCCTGCAATTCATTGGCATCGAAATTGTGCCGCAGAAGACTATCATGCCTTCTATTCACAGTATGTGAACTGCACCGAAATTACCTGATTTTCAGTGTTTCAATTAAGCAGGCAAATCTAATAGTTTTCAATGTAAAAAAGTAATATCTTTTTTAAAAAAAATTAAAGACCGTTTATTCTTTTTATTTTTTTACAAAATCCCATTTTCTTTTTTATAAGACCTTTTTGTATTTTTTTAGACAACTTCTTTGGTTTTTTATTTTTTAAAAAACTTTTTTATTTTGTAACAGAACCTTTTATTTATTATTTTTGAGGACTTTTTTTATAATTTAGGAACTTTTTTATTACATTATTATTGATTTAAACTCCTATTAGAAGAATAGGAGATTTATTTTTATTTTTTATTTTCAGTTCAGTGGAATTTGCAGATACAATTCAGTGACTCGAATGTCAGCAAAATACAGTGAGTGACCATTTGCTAAATAGTGAATTCACCATACTTTTGCAAAAATGAAATTGCTGACAGTGCGCCGAAATTCAGAGAAACCCAATGCACCGAAATTGCATGCAATTTCAGTGCTTTGTGAATAGACCCTTGAGACTTGAACCCTTCAATTTATAAACTAAACCTAAAAGTGGAACTTTCAGCAATTATTACTCAAAAATGTGAATAATGTAGACTTTTCCCCAGACTTCTACAAGCCTTAGCTCTGGAACCAGTAAAATCTCAAACTCATTCTTTTTACAGCAGAATGCTGCTATAAATGGCTATTCCCATTATTAACTGCATCTAAAAGAGAGACTTTCAATGATTTTTAATGGTACATTTCTTAGTTCATTTCTAAGTCTAACGAGTACGATCTAGAATTTGCAAAATATTTATATATGTCAATTTACTTGGTAATTTGTATATGCTTTAGAGGTTGGTTTTTGCCCCAAGGAGCTCAGACCTTCCTGAGCTGAGATATTGAGGTTTCTGTAAACATCTGTTTAACAAAATTTGACATAAAGATGGCCTTTAACAAGTGAAATTAAAATAAAAAATGATGCTTTTGCAATACCAAAACATAGAGGTAATCACTGAAAACATAGGAAAATTTTAAATGGTCAAGTAAACTATGTTGGACCACCGGAGCTGGATTAAGTGATTATGTACATCACTGAGTATACCCTTGACTCATGTACTACTATCTTTTTGCCTTTAGTTGGTGCCAAAAAGTCATAGGCAGGTAAACTGTATAAGGGACCATGGAGTCCCCCCCCCCCCACCTTTATCTGTGTGTAACAAAGTACAGGCTATAGCACATTATTACGAGATGAAATAAAGAAGATGATCATCACTCGGAATGTGAATTATTAATGAATTTCACTGATTTATACCTATAAATAGACCTGTGGAAATGTTTGACTGTCTACAAGTACAAATTACCTGTAGTGACAGTGCAATAGTAGAAAAAGAAAATTGCAACAGTTATTCTATCTATATCTATCCATACCTATATATCTATCCATTTCTGTCCTTCATCCCCCACATCCAGCCTTCTACCGCAGCCAATTATGTAATATTTCCAAAATTCGGCCATTTCTTACCACTGACACCACCAAACAACTCATCCATGCCCTTGTAATCCCCCAACTTGACTACTGTAACAAACTTCTAGCTGGCCTCTCTCTCCTGCCTCGCCACCCTACCGACCATCCTAAATGCCTCTGTCAGGCTTATCCACCTCACCCACTGCTCTGTCTCTGCGAGTCCCTTCCTCCTCATCCACTGTAGAATTAAATTCAAAATCCTTACCCTGACTTAAAAAGCCCTCACTAACTCCACTCCCCACAACCTGTCCTCACTAATCACCAAATACACCCCAGCCCACTCCCTAAGTTCAAACAGTGACCTACGCCTAGCTTCTTCCTTCATCGCCTCTTCCCATGATAGACTGCAGGATTTCTCACGTGTAGCCTCCATCCTCTGGAACGCTCTCCCTTGTACTGTCAAACTTTCCCCTAAGACAATACTACTTAAGGAAGCCTACCACCCGACTCACTAATACACCTCACTGCCTGTTAGGGCTGCTGGCCTGCCGGCGTTGAGTTTGGCTACCTCCCCACTCACCCAGCGGTCCAGTGGGAGGTGTGGCGAGGCGGCCGACTCAGCTAGCCGGCGGTACCATGCGTGCAGTAAGGACCAGCTCACCTCCTCGGCGTGGCTGCGGTCCCCAGGTAGGATTGGTGCTGGCTCCTCGGCGCCAGCCGGCGGTCCCCGGCGAAGCTCTAGGCCTCTGACCTTGTCTGGGCCTCTGACCAAGGACGTGCGCGGTGCCGGCCTCTACCAATATGGCGGCCGCGCCGCGTCGCGCACCGATGACGTCACGGGCCTCCTATTGCATTAGATGGGAACCACTGGGTATAAAAGAACAGAGGGACTGGAGGAAGGAACTGCAAGGCCCATATTTTCCATCGGGTAAACACACGACTATATTATTATGCTTTCTCTCACGCTTCTACTTTTCACTTCTACCTTTCTCCTTAAATAGAACTCTTGCCCCTCTACCACCGACCCCTACACTATCTGCATCTCTCCCTCCCTCCTCTCGTCCAACATGATGGCCTCGCATGAGCTCCTTTGTTTCCTCAGAACATGGTCTCCCTCCAACTCTCATGCTGCCAATCACTCCCACTCTCACAAATCCCATTCCCACCTTCTCTTTCTCACCCTCCTGCTGTTACTCTATGCAGGTGACATATCCCCTAACCCTGGCCCCACAACACATCCAATACTTCCCTCTCATCCTATCTCCATCGCACATAAATCACCTCACTGCAAGCCCAGCAACCTCATTCCCATAAACCCTCAGCGCCTGTCCTCTTTCACCTGCGCCCTCTGGAACGCTCGGTCTGTGTGCAACAAACTCACAGCAATCCATGACCTCTTCCTTTCAAACTCCTTCAACCTCCTAGCTTTAACTGAAACCTGGCTAACTCCCTCTGACACGGCCTCCGTTGCTGCTCTCTCACATGGTGGTCTACACCTGAGCCATACCCCCAGACCGGGTGAGAGAAATGGTGGCGGTGTCGGAATCCTGCTCTCTCCCACCTGCACCTACCAGCATCTCCCTCCACCCCCATCCCTCTCATTCTCCTCCTTTGAAACACACTGCATCCGCCTGTTCTCTCCCCTGGCTCTCAGGGTGGCAGTCATCTACCGCCCACCGGGACCAACCTCCCAGTTCTTTGACCACTTTGCCACCTGGCTTTCTCACTTCCTGTCTTCTAGTCTTCCATGCCTAGTTCTCGGGGACTTCAACATTCCCATTGATGATCCTTCTGCCCCTGCTGCCTCCAAACTTCTTTCACTCACGTCCTCCCTTGGACTCACGCAATCCTCTCTCCTCCCTACCCACCGCGATGGTCACGCTATTGACCTTGTCTTTTCCAACCTCTGCTCCATTTCTGAGTTCACCTGTCGCCCTTTCCCCATCTCTGACCACCACCTTCTCTCTTTCAACCTATCTGGACTTCCTAAACACCCTGCTCCCCCACCCCGTACACACACTCGCAGAAATCTACATGCCGTGGATCCCCATCAATTCTCCAATCTACTTCACCACCTCCCTCACACCTCATCCTTCACCTGCCCTGATGCTGCCACTAATCACTACAACACTACTCTTATCTCTGCTCTAGACACTCTTGCTCCTCTTCGACTCTGTAAGGCCCCACGCCGCCAGCTTCAGCCCTGGCACACCCTCCAGACTCGCTACCTGCAAAGATGCTCCCGCACTGCAGAGCATGCCTGGAGGAAATCCCGCTCTGAAGCTGATTTTGTTCACTTCAAGTTTATTCTCCGGTCATACACCGCTGCCCTCCACTTGGCCAAACAATCCTTCTTCTCATCTCTTATATCTACGCTGTCATCTAACCCTAAACGGCTCTGGTCCACCTTCAGCACCCTCCTCCACCCACCCGCACCTCCCCCCTCAGCTGCCTTCAGCGCTCAAGACCTGGCAGATTTCTTCCTTAGTAAAACTCTAACTATCAGAAGCGACATCCCAACACAAGATAGTTATCTGCCACCTCCACTCCCAGAGGTCCCCTCTGCCACCCTCTGCCGCTTCCTCCCAGCCACTGAGGAGGAAGTCAATTCCTTATTGTCCTCCTCACATCTCACCACGTGCCCGCTCGACCCCATTCCCTCACATCTAATTCCTCCCCTCTCCTCCTCCCTCACCCCTGCTCTCACACACATCTTCAACCTATCTCTCTCCACCGGCTCCTTCCCATCCACCTTCAAACATGCGCTAGTTACCCCTTTACTAAAGAAACCATCCCTCGATCCCAACTCTCCATCCAACTACTGTCCTGTATCCCTGCTTCTCTTCACATCAAAGCTCTTAGAAAAACTAGTCTTCAACCGCCTCTCCCTCTTCCTGTCATCCAATTCCCTACTTGACCCCCTGCAATATGGCTTCCGTCCCCTACACTCAACTGAAACTGCCCTCACCAAAGTCACCAACGACCTCCTAACTGCTAAAAAACATGGCCACTATTCTATTCTCATCCTGCTTGACCTCTTGGCTGCTTTTGACACTATTGACCACCCCCTCCTTCTGCAGACCCTCAGCTCTCTTGGTCTCTGTGACACTGCACTCGCTTGGGTTGATTCCTATTTATCCAACAGGTCCTTCTCTGTGTCCTTTGCTGGTAACTCTTCCTCTTCATTACCTTTATCTGTTGGTGTACCTCAAGGCTTTGTCCTTGGTCCTCTGCTCTTTTCCATCTACACCTCCTCCCTGGGCAAAATCATCAACAGCTTTGGCTTTAATTACCACCTGTCACGGTGGCCCCCGCACCCCCCCGGCGCCTGGCAGCGGCTTCCTCGCTGCTCGCTGACCAGGTGCCGAGTGATATCGCGGTAGGGTTCCGCACACGTGGGATGCCGGGGGGCGGGGCTAGGCGTGATGACGCGGACCCGCCGAGTTTAAAACCCAGCTTCACTATTCACCGGTGCCCTGACGTGGTAGTTACTTCCCGCAGAGCTCTTGTATATTTTTGCAATACTAACTATTCTGTGTATGACCCCTTGGCATTGGCAAACGAACCATTCTGTGTATGACCCCTGGCATTGGCAAACGAACCATTCTGTGTGTGACCCTTGGCATTGGCAAACGAACCATTCTGTGTATGACCCCTGGCATTGGCAAACGAACCATTCTGTGTATGACCCCTGGCATTGGCAAACGAACCATTCTGTGTATGACCCTTGGCATTGGCAAACGAACCATTCTGTGTATGACCCCTGGCATTGGCGAACGAACCACTCTGTGTATGATCCTTGGCATTGGTGAACGAACCATTCTGTGCATAACCCCTGGTATTGGCATTAACTCTTCTAATTCTGGTATTGAGGTCAGTCTGTGTGGCACCCTAAGCACACATCAGACTACCCCTTGTATTGTTAGGGTCTTGGGAAGAGCTAATTATTCTAAGGTCTTGTGTATCGTTCGAGTGTCATTTTTTGTGGATACACTATCTTGTCGTATTCTGTGTCTGTCTAGTCGTGCCGACCAATCTAAGGATCGGAAGGGTAGAGAGTGTCCTGCGTATAGGGACCACTAGTCAGATAAGCAGAGGGATCCGTGACATTACGTCAGGGCCAATGGATCCCGCAGACCTCTCTAATCAGTTGACACGTATTGCAGCCAGACAAGAAGAACAGGACCATAGGATGGACCAGATTGCTCTTGCCCTGCAAACCCTGTTAAATCGATCCAGTTCTGGAACTGCAAGCCCTCCAGACCCAGTAGTGCCTAGGGTCAGTCCGGCCTCTCCCGAGGGATGTAGGCTCAGTATGAAGGCACCCGTACGCTATGATGGAACACCAAACTTATGCCGGGGCTTTCTGACCCAACTCGAGATCTTGTTCGAGAACAACCCAGGGTCCTGTATGTCTGATAAAGCCAAAGTAGGCTATCTGATTAATCATTTAACCGAAAAAGCTTTATTATGGGCCACGCCCTTGTGGGAGAATAAGAAACCCATCATCTATGACTATGAGGCTTTTACCTCTGAGTTAAAGCGTACCTTTGACCCCTCTAGAAGGGCTACCAATGCGGGTAGGTCCTTGTTTCACATCAAACAGGGTAATAGGAGGGTCTCCGACTATGCCATAGAGTTTAAGACTTTGACTTCTGAGGTGCTCTGGCCGAACGACGTTTTAACCCTAGCCTTTACCGAAGGCCTGAACGAGGCTTTTATGTTTGAGTTGGCTCCCTTAAAATTACCAGAACATCTGGATCATTTGGTTGATTTTTGCATTGCCATGGACGATCAAATCAGGGAAAGGAGACACCCCAGAGATAGACCCAGAAGGGTCCTGCCTCCTTTACCCTTAGTACCCAGACACACCACTACGTCAGGTAACCCGGAGACCGCAAAGACTGATGTACCGGCCGTTGAACCCATGCAGATAGGAAAAACGGGTATTTCAGAGGCAGAAAGAGCTCACAGAAGAGAAAGGGGGCTCTGCTTTTATTGCGCCGGGGCAGATCATTTCCGCCTTCAATGTCCTCAGAGACCCAGGGGTAGCAGGGGTGAGAATGGCAAATCAGGTCAAAGAACAGCTAATACCCAGGTTATCGGTTCTCTGTATGCCTCCTTTGTGGATAATGAAAAAAAAAAAAAAACCCGGATTCTGGTACCCATCTCCCTCACCTGGGAGGGGGTTCACCTCGAGACTGAGGCATTCCTAGACTCTGGGGCCTCAGGTAATTTTATGGACAGATGTTTTGCCGCCAAAAACCTCTTACCTCTGGTTCTAAAGGAGAGGCCTCTAATGGTGGAGGCCATAGACGGAAAACCCCTGTCATGTCCCCATATCACTCACGACACTATTGATGTATGCATGAATACAGGAATTCTGCACCGTGAAACCATACGATTCCAGATTATCGACTCTCCCTCATGTCCTGTCGTTCTTGGGTTTCCATGGTTAACAGAGCATAACCCGGTGATTGATTGGGTCCAGCGAGACATAAAATGTTGGGGTCCTAGTTGCCAGTCAAAGTGCCTGGGCAGGGTAAATGTGATTGGTAGCCTCAATATTGCCACAGCACCTCCTTTGTCCACCGAAGTCCCTGAATGTTATATGGCGTTAAAGGAGGTGTTCTCTAAAACCAGGACTGAGGTCCTACCACCGCATCGTCCATATGACTGTGCTATAGAGTTACTCCCTGGTACTATGCCTCCTAGAGGACACGTATACCCTTTGTCACAAAAGGAAAACGACATTATGGAGGAGTATATAAGGGAGAATCTAGAGCGAGGATTTATCAGACGATCCTCCTCTCCAGCAGGAGCAGGTTTCTTTTTCGTCTCCAAAAAAGAGGGTGACCTGCGACCTTGCATCGATTATAGAGGTTTGAATAGGATTACCATAAGAAATGCATATCCCATACCTCTTATAACAGAATTATTCGACCGACTAAAAGGGGCCCGTATATACACGAAGCTCGATTTACGCGGAGCCTACAACCTAGTAAGGGTTAAGAAGGGGCATGAATGGAAAACGGCTTTTAATACACGTAGCGGGCATTATGAATACCTGGTGATGCCCTTTGGTTTATGCAATGCGCCAGCCGTTTTTCAGGACCTCATAAACGACACCCTAAGGGACTTTCTGCAAGCGTTCGTCATAGTATATCTGGATGACATCCTGATATACTCTCCTGATAAGGACACTCATCACGCCCATGTGCAACAAGTGTTGGAGAGATTATTGAGGGCTGGGTTATATTGTAAGCTAGAGAAATGCTTATTCGACATAGAAACAGTGCACTTCCTTGGGTATATAATAACCCCTGAGGGTTTTCAAATGGATCCTAAAAAACTCTCAGCGATTCTTGACTGGCCTCTACCCCAAGGGCTTAAAGCCATCCAGAGGTTTCTGGGGTTTACTAATTACTACCGGAGGTTCATTAAAGACTTTTCGGCCTTGGTAGCCCCCCTCACGGCTATGACAAAGAAAGGGGTGGGAATCAGAAATGGACACCCCAGGCCAGTCAAGCCTTTGAGGCACTTAAACAGGCATTCACAACTGCCCCTGTTCTCCGACATCCAGATCCGGCTCTGCCTTTCCAGGTTGAAGTTGACGCCTCCGAGCTAGGTCTTGGTGCAGTCTTGTCCCAAAGGGAGGCACCCGACAAACCCTTGCATCCATGCGGCTTCTATTCCCGAAAGTTGTCCCCGGCAGAGAGGAACTATGATATCGGAAATAGAGAGTTGTTAGCAGTTATCGCAGCCTTGGCGGAGTGGAGATACTTATTGGAGGGGTCTAGGGACCCCATTGTTATCATAACCGATCATAAGAATCTTACGTACATTGGAGACGCTAAACGGTTAAATGCCAGACAAGCGAGATGGTCATTGTTTCTTTCAAGCTTTAATTTCGTCCTCACATATAGACCTGGGTCAAGAAACATTAAAGCAGACGCATTGTCGAGACAGTACGAATCCTACGAACACAACATCCAAGATCAGCATCCCATTGTACCCCAGGAAAGGATTATAGCCTTTACCACGATTAGTGTCTCGTCTCCTCTGATGATAAGATTGCAGACCGCCCAGGGTACAGCTCCTGGGAGGAGACCTCCTGCGAAACTCTTTGTACCTGAGAACGAGAGAGAAGAAGTACTAAAACTTTATCATGATAACAAAACCTCTGGGCATATGGGGATCACCAAAACAGTGTCTAGTATACGTAAACTCCTCTGGTGGCCCACGGTGCGCCGTGATGTTAAAGATTACATAACCGTGTGCGAGGTGTGCACAAGACATAAAAGTCCCAAAACAGCACCCATTGGTTTACTCCAGCCTCTGCCAATCCCCGAACGACCATGGTCGCATTTAGCTATGGATTTTATAGTAGAGTTACCCGAGTCCAGAGGGAATACTGTAATACTCACGGTCATAGATCGATTCTCCAAAATGGGTCACTATGTTCCTCTTCGGAAACTACCTTCGGCAGCCGAACTGGTGCCCATTTTCATTACCAATGTGGTCCGCATACACGGTATTCCTCTTGGATGGTCTCTGATAGGGGGACCCAATTTGTCTCCAGATTCTGGAAAGGGTTTTGCAAGAATGTGGGGATAGACCTATCCTTCTCTTCGGCCTATCACCCCCAGACCAACGGAGCAGCAGAACGAGCCAATCAGAATATAGAGAAATATCTCAGGTGCTTTGTCTCCGAACGACAAGATAACTGGTCAGACCTGATACCTTGGGCAGAGTATGCCTTGAACAGTGCAGTGAGCGAAGCCACAGGACATTCCCCTTTCTTCACTGTTTACGGTTTTGATCCTCCCGTGCTCCCCGCTACGTTTCCTGATACCGCGATTCCTGCTCTGGATGAGCATTTGGCGTCATTGAAAGAAACTTGGGGAAGGGTTAAACGGGCACTGGAGGATAGCAGTGTTGTCCAGAAGATCAAGGCCGACAGACACAGGAGGCCGGCACCCGTGTATCAAGTCGGGGACAGGGTTTGGCTTTCTTCACGGAACATCAAGCTCTTAGTACCCTCTATGAAACTGGCACCCAGATACATAGGTCCCTATAAGATTCTGCGGCGAATCAATCCGGTCTCCTATGCTTTGGCACTGCCCCCCCATATCAAGATACACAATGTGTTCCACGTGAGCCTTTTGAAACCACTCTTGTGTAATCGGTACACCAGGGCCCGTGTCCCCCCTCCTCCTGTCTCTGTGGAGGGCGAGGAGGAGTTTGAAGTTGAGGCCATCCTGGACGCCAGGATTTCTAGGGGGGTCCTTCAGTACTTGGTTGACTGGGTGGGCTACGGTCCAGAGGATCGCTCTTGGCTCCCGGCTACTGAGGTCCATGCTCCTCGGTTGGTGAGGGCTTTCTATTTGGCTCATCCCCGTGCTCCTGGGGGTCGTCCAGTGGCCGCCCGTTGAGGGGGGGGTCTGTCACGGTGGCCCCCGCACCCCCCCCGGCGCCCGGCAGCGGCTTCCTCGCTGCTCGCTGACCAGGCGCCGAGTGATATCGCGGTAGGGTTCCGCACACGTGGGACGCCGGGGGGCGGGGCTAGGCGTGATGACGCGGACCCGCCGAGTTTAAAACCCAGCTTCACTATTCACCGGTGCCCTGACGTGGTAGTTACTTCCCGCAGAGCTCTTGTATATTTTTGCAATACTAACTATTCTGTGTATGACCCCTTGGCATTGGCAAACGAACCATTCTGTGTATGACCCCTGGCATTGGCAAACGAACCATTCTGTGTGTGACCCTTGGCATTGGCAAACGAACCATTCTGTGTATGACCCCTGGCATTGGCAAACGAACCATTCTGTGTATGACCCCTGGCATTGGCAAACGAACCATTCTGTGTATGACCCTTGGCATTGGCAAACGAACCATTCTGTGTATGACCCCTGGCATTGGCGAACGAACCACTCTGTGTATGATCCTTGGCATTGGTGAACGAACCATTCTGTGCATAACCCCTGGTATTGGCATTAACTCTTCTAATTCTGGTATTGAGGTCAGTCTGTGTGGCACCCTAAGCACACATCAGACTACCCCTTGTATTGTTAGGGTCTTGGAAGAGCTAATTATTCTAAGGTCTTGTGTATCGTTCGAGTGTCATTTTTTGTGGATACACTATCTTGTCGTATTCTGTGTCTGTCTAGTCGTGCCGACCAATCTAAGGATCGGAAGGGTAGAGAGTGTCCTGCGTATAGGGACCACTAGTCAGATAAGCAGAGGGATCCGTGACATTACGTCAGGGCCAATGGATCCCGCAGACCTCTCTAATCAGTTGACACGTATTGCAGCCAGACAAGAAGAACAGGACCATAGGATGGACCAGATTGCTCTTGCCCTGCAAACCCTGTTAAATCGATCCAGTTCTGGAACTGCAAGCCCTCCAGACCCAGTAGTGCCTAGGGTCAGTCCGGCCTCTCCCGAGGGATGTAGGCTCAGTATGAAGGCACCCGTACGCCATGATGGAACACCAAACTTATGCCGGGGCTTTCTGACCCAACTCGAGATCTTGTTCGAGAACAACCCAGGGTCCTGTATGTCTGATAAAGCCAAAGTAGGCTATCTGATTAATCATTTAACCGAAAAAGCTTTATTATGGGCCACGCCCTTGTGGGAGAATAAGAAACCCATCATCTATGACTATGAGGCTTTTACCTCTGAGTTAAAGCGTACCTTTGACCCCTCTAGAAGGGCTACCAATGCGGGTAGGTCCTTGTTTCACATCAAACAGGGTAATAGGAGGGTCTCCGACTATGCCATAGAGTTTAAGACTTTGACTTCTGAGGTGCTCTGGCCGAACGACGTTTTAACCCTAGCCTTTACCGAAGGCCTGAACGAGGCTTTTATGTTTGAGTTGGCTCCCTTAAAATTACCAGAACATCTGGATCATTTGGTTGATTTTTGCATTGCCATGGACGATCAAATCAGGGAAAGGAGACACCCCAGAGATAGACCCAGAAGGGTCCTGCCTCCTTTACCCTTAGTACCCAGACACACCACTACGTCAGGTAACCCGGAGACCGCAAAGACTGATGTACCGGCCGTTGAACCCATGCAGATAGGAAAAACGGGTATTTCAGAGGCAGAAAGAGCTCACAGAAGAGAAAGGGGGCTCTGCTTTTATTGCGCCGGGGCAGATCATTTCCGCCTTCAATGTCCTCAGAGACCCAGGGGTAGCAGGGGTGAGAATGGCAAATCAGGTCAAAGAACAGCTAATACCCAGGTTATCGGTTCTCTGTATGCCTCATTTGTGGATAATGAAAAAAAAAAAACCCGGATTCTGGTACCCATCTCCCTCACCTGGGAGGGGGTTCACCTCGAGACTGAGGCATTCCTAGACTCTGGGGCCTCAGGTAATTTTATGGACAGATGTTTTGCCGCCAAAAACCTCTTACCTCTGGTTCTAAAGGAGAGGCCTCTAATGGTGGAGGCCATAGACGGAAAACCCCTGTCATGTCCCCATATCACTCACGACACTATTGATGTATGCATGAATACAGGAATTCTGCACCGTGAAACCATACGATTCCAGATTATCGACTCTCCCTCATGTCCTGTCGTTCTTGGTTTCCATGGTTAACAGAGCATAACCCGGTGATTGATTGGGTCCAGCGAGACATAAAATGTTGGGGTCCTAGTTGCCAGTCAAAGTGCCTGGGCAGGGTAAATGTGATTGGTAGCCTCAATATTGCCACAGCACCTCCTTTGTCCACCGAAGTCCCTGAATGTTATATGGCGTTAAAGGAGGTGTTCTCTAAAACCAGGACTGAGGTCCTACCACCGCATCGTCCATATGACTGTGCTATAGAGTTACTCCCTGGTACTATGCCTCCTAGAGGACACGTATACCCTTTGTCACAAAAGGAAAACGACATTATGGAGGAGTATATAAGGGAGAATCTAGAGCGAGGATTTATCAGACGATCCTCCTCTCCAGCAGGAGCAGGTTTCTTTTTCGTCTCCAAAAAAGAGGGTGACCTGCGACCTTGCATCGATTATAGAGGTTTGAATAGGATTACCATAAGAAATGCATATCCCATACCTCTTATAACAGAATTATTCGACCGACTAAAAGGGGCCCGTATATACACGAAGCTCGATTTACGCGGAGCCTACAACCTAGTAAGGGTTAAGAAGGGGCATGAATGGAAAACGGCTTTTAATACACGTAGCGGGCATTATGAATACCTGGTGATGCCCTTTGGTTTATGCAATGCGCCAGCCGTTTTTCAGGACCTCATAAACGACACCCTAAGGGACTTTCTGCAAGCGTTCGTCATAGTATATCTGGATGACATCCTGATATACTCTCCTGATAAGGACACTCATCACGCCCATGTGCAACAAGTGTTGAGAGATTATTGAGGGCTGGGTTATATTGTAAGCTAGAGAAATGCTTATTCGACATAGAAACAGTGCACTTCCTTGGGTATATAATAACCCCTGAGGGTTTTCAAATGGATCCTAAAAAACTCTCAGCGATTCTTGACTGGCCTCTACCCCAAGGGCTTAAAGCCATCCAGAGGTTTCTGGGGTTTACTAATTACTACCGGAGGTTCATTAAAGACTTTTCGGCCTTGGTAGCCCCCCTCACGGCTATGACAAAGAAAGGGGTGGGAAATCAGAAATGGACACCCCAGGCCAGTCAAGCCTTTGAGGCACTTAAACAGGCATTCACAACTGCCCCTGTTCTCCGACATCCAGATCCGGCTCTGCCTTTCCAGGTTGAAGTTGACGCCTCCGAGCTAGGTCTTGGTGCAGTCTTGTCCCAAAGGGAGGCACCCGACAAACCCTTGCATCCATGCGGCTTCTATTCCCGAAAGTTGTCCCCGGCAGAGAGGAACTATGATATCGGAAATAGAGAGTTGTTAGCAGTTATCGCAGCCTTGGCGGAGTGGAGATACTTATTGGAGGGGTCTAGGGACCCCATTGTTATCATAACCGATCATAAGAATCTTACGTACATTGGAGACGCTAAACGGTTAAATGCCAGACAAGCGAGATGGTCATTGTTTCTTTCAAGCTTTAATTTCGTCCTCACATATAGACCTGGGTCAAGAAACATTAAAGCAGACGCATTGTCGAGACAGTACGAATCCTACGAACACAACATCCAAGATCAGCATCCCATTGTACCCCAGGAAAGGATTATAGCCTTTACCACGATTAGTGTCTCGTCTCCTCTGATGATAAGATTGCAGACCGCCCAGGGTACAGCTCCTGGGAGAGACCTCCTGCGAAACTCTTTGTACCTGAGAACGAGAGAGAAGAAGTACTAAAACTTTATCATGATAACAAAACCTCTGGGCATATGGGGATCACCAAAACAGTGTCTAGTATACGTAAACTCCTCTGGTGGCCCACGGTGCGCCGTGATGTTAAAGATTACATAACCGTGTGCGAGGTGTGCACAAGACATAAAAGTCCCAAAACAGCACCCATTGGTTTACTCCAGCCTCTGCCAATCCCCGAACGACCATGGTCGCATTTAGCTATGGATTTTATAGTAGAGTTACCCGAGTCCAGAGGGAATACTGTAATACTCACGGTCATAGATCGATTCTCCAAAATGGGTCACTATGTTCCTCTTCGGAAACTACCTTCGGCAGCCGAACTGGTGCCCATTTTCATTACCAATGTGGTCCGCATACACGGTATTCCTCTTGGGATGGTCTCTGATAGGGGGACCCAATTTGTCTCCAGATTCTGGAAAGGGTTTTGCAAGAATGTGGGGATAGACCTATCCTTCTCTTCGGCCTATCACCCCCAGACCAACGGAGCAGCAGAACGAGCCAATCAGAATATAGAGAAATATCTCAGGTGCTTTGTCTCCGAACGACAAGATAACTGGTCAGACCTGATACCTTGGGCAGAGTATGCCTTGAACAGTGCAGTGAGCGAAGCCACAGGACATTCCCCTTTCTTCACTGTTTACGGTTTTGATCCTCCCGTGCTCCCCGCTACGTTTCCTGATACCGCGATTCCTGCTCTGGATGAGCATTTGGCGTCATTGAAAGAAACTTGGGGAAGGGTTAAACGGGCACTGGAGGATAGCAGTGTTGTCCAGAAGATCAAGGCCGACAGACACAGGAGGCCGGCACCCGTGTATCAAGTCGGGGACAGGGTTTGGCTTTCTTCACGGAACATCAAGCTCTTAGTACCCTCTATGAAACTGGCACCCAGATACATAGGTCCCTATAAGATTCTGCGGCGAATCAATCCGGTCTCCTATGCTTTGGCACTGCCCCCCCATATCAAGGATACACAATGTGTTCCACGTGAGCCTTTTGAAACCACTCTTGTGTAATCGGTACACCAGGGCCCGTGTCCCCCCTCCTCCTGTCTCTGTGGAGGGCGAGGAGGAGTTTGAAGTTGAGGCCATCCTGGACGCCAGGATTTCTAGGGGGGTCCTTCAGTACTTGGTTGACTGGGTGGGCTACGGTCCAGAGGATCGCTCTTGGCTCCCGGCTACTGAGGTCCATGCTCCTCGGTTGGTGAGGGCTTTCTATTTGGCTCATCCCCGTGCTCCTGGGGGTCGTCCAGTGGCCGCCCGTTGAGGGGGGGTTCTGTCACGGTGGCCCCCGCACCCCCCCGGCGCCTGGCAGCGGCTTCCTCGCTGCTCGCTGACCAGGCGCCGAGTGATATCGCGGTAGGGTTCCGCACACGTGGGACGCCGGGGGCGGGGCTAGGCGTGATGACGCGGACCCGCCGAGTTTAAAACCCAGCTTCACTATTCACCGGTGCCCTGACGTGGTAGTTACTTCCCGCAGAGCTCTTGTATATTTTTGCAATACTAACTATTCTGTGTATGACCCCTTGGCATTGGCAAACGAACCATTCTGTGTATGACCCCTGGCATTGGCAAACGAACCATTCTGTGTGTGACCCTTGGCATTGGCAAACGAACCATTCTGTGTATGACCCCTGGCATTGGCAAACGAACCATTCTGTGTATGACCCCTGGCATTGGCAAACGAACCATTCTGTGTATGACCCTTGGCATTGGCAAACGAACCATTCTGTGTATGACCCCTGGCATTGGCGAACGAACCACTCTGTGTATGATCCTTGGCATTGGTGAACGAACCATTCTGTGCATAACCCCTGGTATTGGCATTAACTCTTCTAATTCTGGTATTGAGGTCAGTCTGTGTGGCACCCTAAGCACACATCAGACTACCCCTTGTATGTTTAGGGTCTTGGGAAGAGCTAATTATTCTAAGGTCTTGTGTATCGTTCGAGTGTCATTTTTTGTGGATACACTATCTTGTCGTATTCTGTGTCTGTCTAGTCGTGCCGACCAATCTAAGGATCGGAAGGGTAGAGAGTGTCCTGCGTATAGGGACCACTAGTCAGATAAGCAGAGGGATCCGTGACACCACCTCTATGCTGATGACACTCAGATCTACCTCTCTACCCCTGATCTCTCTCCCCCTGTCCTTTCAAAAGTCAGTGACTGTTTATCTGGCATCTCCTCCTGGATGGCCTTGCACCACCTAAAGATCAACATGTCCAAGACTGAGCTCCTACTTATTCCTCCCTCTAATGCCTCCCCACCTCCTGACTTCTCTATCACGGTGGAGGGTATCACCATCTCCCCATCAAACCAAGTTCGCTGTCTTGGAGTTACACTTGACTCTGCTCTTTCCTTCATCCCCCACATCAAGTCTCTTTCCTCCTCCTGCCGCTACCAATTGCGTAATATTTCCAGAATTCGGCCATTTCTTACTGCTGTCACCACATAACAACTCATACACGCCCTGGTAATCTCCCGACTTGACTATGGCAATAATCTCTTATCTGGCCTCCCTCTGTCCCGCCTCTCCCCCCTACAATCCATCCTGAATGCCTCCGCCAGGCTAATTCACCTCACCCGCCGCTCTGTCTCTGCCGCTCCCCTCTGCGAGTCCCTTCACTGGCTCCCCATCCACTGCAGAATTAAGTTCAAAATCCTTATCCTTACCTACAAAACCCTCACTAACTCAGCTCCCCACTACCTGTCCTCACTAATCACCAAATACACCCCAGCCCGCTCCCTAAGGTCAAACAGCGACCTGCGCCTAGCTTCTCCCCGCATCACCTCTTCCCATGATAGACTGCAGGACTTCACACGCGCAGCCCCCATTCTCTGGAACGCTATCCCTCGTACGGTCAGACTTTCCCCTAATTTCTCTTCCTTCAAACGCTCCCTTAAAACATTCCTATTTAGGGAAGCCTACCACCCAACTCACTGACGCAACCATCAATCACTCTCACCTTGCAATCCTCTCCTCCTGTTTCCAACCCCAACCCCTCTAGATTGTGATTTCCTACGGGAATAGGGCCTCTTCCCCTCTTGTGGGCTAGGTGGGGGCGGGGGGTACGGCCTGCACCGGGTGACACCACCCCCTACACAAAACTATTTTACCAGGAAGGATACATTGAGAATTCTCTCATTTTCAAGTATGTCCTGGGTAGGCAAGGCCTAGGCTGGCACTTTCCAGGGGCAGCAAAAAAAACACCACTAAAGGAGATATTCACAGAGCAACGAAATGACGCAGACATTTCAGTGTTCTGTTGTTCCCTGCACTTCAGGGAATCAATTTTCCCTGGTGAATTCACCGCAGGGTCCCTGAAGTGCAGGGAATCAGCCACCAAATGCCACCACAAACCCATCCCCCGCTGTTTTCAAAAAAACTACTGAATGGAAATGTCTGGAATTAACATATAAGATCCTATGAATGATAATAAAAAGGGCTGTTACAGAAAAATAAACGCTATTAGAAAGAAAAAAAAATTCAATTTTTTTAAAAAAAAATGCCGAATAGATACTAAGAAAAAAAATCAACAAATAAAGAGACTAGGGATGATCACCGATTTTTTTTTCGTTTCATTAGTAATCTGACAATTTTCATTTTGGATCGTTTCGGCCGATTTCCATTTTGGTTCGTTTCGTTTCGGCTCGTTTTTCGTATCGACTTTTTTTTTCGTGAAATCAGAAATTTTCGTGTTTTCAGATCGGCTCGTTTTTCGTATCGACTTTTTTTCGTGATTTGGGACATTTTTGTGTATTCTATGTGGGAAATGTTTTGCCCCATAGATTTCAATGTTAAAATATTCCCGTTTTAATTCAATATCTAATAAACCATTTATTATTATATTCTTTAGTAAAGAGTCTCTTTATTTTTAGATTTTTTTTAGGATCTTTTAAGCATTTTTTGAAAATTACAGAAGTGGAACCGAAATTATGAATTGAACGAAAATGATTTCCGATTCCCAAAATTTTCCATTTCGGATCGGAAATCGTTTCGTTTCAGACATTTTCGGACCCGATCCGATTCAGAAAATCGGCCAAATCCGAATCACCAAATCGGACCGATTCGTGAAAAAAACGAATTGGTCTGAAACAAAACGCACATCCCTAAAAGATACTTTTTACTACAGATTAATGGAATAAACGTTTTATTAGATATTGGGTAAAAACGGGAATATTTTTAACATTGAAACCTATGCAGGATTATTCAGAGAAGGGTGAAAACCTTGAGAATGACTGTAGAATTGAAAATTTTAGGGCAAAATAGTCAAACCAGAAAAATTCTCAGATTTATCTCACTTTCCAAATTGGCTATTTGGTCTAGATTGTTCATTCTCCTGGCAATTCTCAAGGTTTTTACCTCTCTCTGAATAGCCCTGATGGTGTTTGCCTGAATAAACCTGTCTAATGAAACCACTGAACATCAGGACATTTCTCTACTGTTCGATGTCTCTGAACAGATTTACCATTACTTCTCTATGGGGACTTTCACTGCTGTCGAACAGGCACCGTACTTGCTGGCAGTTCACCAAAATTTTCGTATATGAGAGAGCTGCACAGCAATAAACCTCACAGTAATGTGCGCCGTGTATTATGAGCATTCAGTATTATATGGGAGTACTGCTTTATGAGTAAGAGTAGTTTAAAAAAAACGTAAAACTCGGAGGGGTGACACCATGAGTTACCGCACCGGGTGACACCAACCCTAGTGATGCCACTGACTCCACACTTTTTATGGTGTTAGATGCCAACATGACACCTCAGTACAATACGACTTTACCTAACGACTATGCCTCTTTTTGCGGACGTATTTGATGAAAGAGGAGCTGAGACACTACCCCCACAGAGGGCTTACGATTGCCCGATTGATTTATTGCCAGGTGCTCCCATTCCATACGGCCGACTCTATCCTTTGACAGAACTTGAATTGAGAGGGTGTTGAAAGAATATATCCAAGAGAATCTAAAGAATGGCTTTCTAAAACACTCCACATCTCCGGCTGGAGCCTGCATATTCTTCGTTTCAAAGAAAGATGGAGGATTATATCCCTGAGTGGACTACAGGGATTTAAATTGTATCACCATAAAAATGTATCCCCTTCCTCTGATTCCTGAACTAATTGAACGTCTACGGGAGCGGTGATCTACACCAAGCTGGACTTAAAGGGTGCCTACAATCTGGTCCGGGTACGTAAGGGCGACGAATGGAAGACAGCCTTCAGGTCTCGATACAGCCGCTACGAGTATATGGTAATGCCATTCGGCCTGTGTAACGCACCTGCAACCTTCCAGCATTTCTTGAACGACATATTTAGGGACCTACTGGACAGCTATGTAGTGGTATATCTGGATGATATACCTGTCTTCTCCTCGTCACTCAGCGAACACAGAAAACATATGGCAACCATCCTCAGCCGCTTACGCGCACACACCGGCTATTCACCAAGATTGAAAAATGTGTATTCGAAACCGATAAGATAGAGTTTCTCGGCTTCAAGCTCACTCCTGGTTGCGTTGCAATGGATCAGAAAAAGGTTGAGGCCGTAAGAACCTGGCCATGCCCTCGAGACAAGAGATCAGTACAACGTTTTATTAGGTTTGCCAACTTCTATCGACGATTCATCAAGAATTTCTCTACAACCATCATCCTGCTCACCATCTTGACCAGAAAGCAACCCAAGTTCCAATGGTCATCTGCGGCTCAAGAGGCCTTTGACACCCTGAAAAGAATGTTCTGTGTAGCACCAGTCCTGGTTATCCCAGATCCCCAACCACCATACACACTGAGGTAGACGCCTCAGAGACAGGACTGGGAGCTGTCCTTTCGCAAAGGAGACCTCCCGCTTCAACAATGCACCCCGTGGCATACTTCTCCAGAAAACTGACATCAGTTGAAAGAAATTACGACATTGGAAACAGGGAACTTCTAACAATCAAATGCGCCCTGTCAGAATGGCGTCATATCCTGGAGGGTGCCCAACACCCTTTCACTGTATTTACCGATCATAAGAACTTGGAATATTTTTACGTACCACCAAACGTCTCCATCCATGACAAGCCAGATGGTCTCTATTCTTTTCTTGTTTTGACTTTCACGTCACATACGGGCCTGGATCCCAGAATGGGAATGCGGACGCTCTTTCCCGCCTTTCTGCCACAACCGATCACTCTGAAACCGTCGAGACTATTTTGCGCCCTCAACAGTTTCTCAGTGTTTCCTTGATGTTTATGCAGCACATAAGAGAACATCAAACCAGCGGTGACCATCCTCAAACAACAGGAGTATTGACCACTCAATCCCGTGTCTTTGTTCCTCCGGAAGATGGTCTTGCGGTCCTACAGAACTTTCATGATGTCCCCAGTTGTGATCACCCCAGAGTACGGAAAACCAGAGATCTCGTCGCATGATATTTCCAGTGGCCTCGACCTTTTCCAGGATGTACAACGATATGTTCTCTCTTGTCCTACTTGTGCAAGGATGAAATCCCCCAATCAAAGGCCTACGGGTCTTTTACAGCCTCTTCCGGTCCCCGATCAGCTGTGGTCATATGTCTCCATTCACTTCATTGTGGAATTACCACCATCCAAGCACTTTACCACTATTATGGTCACGGTAGACCGTTTCACCAAGATAGCTCACTTCACCCCGATTTGAGGTCTACCCACAGCTGCAGAGAAAGCATCCCTATTTCTCAAGGAAATCTTCAGACTTCACGGTGTCCCTACTTCTATGGTATCAGACAGAGGCGTACAATTCACCTCCAAGTTCTGGACTTCTGCCAAAGCCTTCATATCTCCGTAGATCTTTCCATGGCTCATCACCCACACTCCAATGGACAAATCGAAAGGGTCAACCAGTCCTTGGAGACTTACCTGCGCTGCTACACCAAAGACTTGCCGGATGACTGGGCCGACCTTCTATGTACAGCGGAGTTTGCATATAACTCCCGTATTCATGACTCCATGCATTGCTCACCCTTCTTTATGTTATATGGATATCATCCTGCTCCCTTACCTGACCTTCCCATTGGTACTCCTGTCCCGTGTCACCGACCGGTTACGGTCAGTCCAACGCTGCCGCTCTGTGGCCCATGAATGCCTCAACACAGCGCAAGCCACGTACAAAGCATGCGCAGGCCGTCGTCTCTCTGCTTGTCCCTCCTATCTGGTTGGGCAGAAGGTTTGGTTGTCCACTCGTCACCTTCATCTTTCCTGTCCTGCCTGTAAACTAGTCCCTAGATATATTGGTCCTTTTCCTATCATTGGTTTGGTTGGTCCTGTCGCGGATCGCCTTCTCCTCCCCCGATGTTACCGTTGTCATCCTGTTTTCCATGTGTCCCTCCTGAAACCTATCCATCCAAATTGTTTCCCAGGTCGTGTGTTGCCGCCACCTCATCCCGTGTCTGTTGCTGGTGCCACCGAGTTTGAGGTGGCTCGCCTCCTTGATTCCCGACTTCAGAGCGGTGTTCTTCATTATCTCGTGGAATGGAAGGGTTACGACCCTGAGGATCGTTTTTGGGAGCCTGCTTTTGGGATCCACGCACCCGCCCGGGTTCGTGCGTTCCCCGCTGCTCATCCTGGGCGTCCGGGTCCATTGCGTGTCCTGAGGCCCCGCCTTCCGGGGGTTCTGTCAGGGCTGCTGGTCCACCGGTGTCAAGTTTGGCTGCCTCCCTGCTCACCCAGCCTTCCGGCGGGAGGTGCGGGGAGGCGGCCAACTCGGCTACTCGGCGGTACCATGTATGCAGTGCGGGCCGGCTCACCTCCTCGGCGTGGCTGCGTTCCCCGGGGAGGATTGGTGCTGGCTCCTCGGCCACCAGCTGGCAGTCCCCGGTGAAGCTCTAGGCTTCAGGCCTTGTCTAGGCCTCTGACCAGGGATGCGTGCGGCGCCGGCCTCTACCAATATGGCGGCCACGCCGCATTGCGCACCGATCCATGCTGCATCGCGCACCGATGATGTCCCGGGCTTCCTATTGGATCAGATGGGAACCACTGGGTATAAAAGAACACAGGGCCCACTTTCTCATCACTCCAGTATTGAAGCGGTTCCCGTTTCCTAGCTCCTCCTGAGTACCTCTCCCTGCAGTTCTCTTGTGGATTGTTCCTGTCTCATGTATGCAGGCTGTGTCCTACTACTTCTTGCCTCCCAGCTGTGTCCCTTGAGCTTTCTCCCTCTTACACCCTGCCCCAACCAGTTCTCTCATCTTGCAGTCCTCCTCTCCTGTTTCTCACCCTCCTACCCTTCTAGATTGTAAATTCCCACTGGAATAGGGCCCTCGTTTCCTCCAGTGTTGGTTTGTCAAATGTTATCTGGTCTCAATGTATTTTAACACTGTCTATATTGTGCCCATTGTGCATCGCTGTGTAATATGTTAGAGCTATACGAATAGAAGTTATTATTATTATTCTTTATCTATCAATATCTATATCCATCCTTATCTCTCTCCATCTGTCCATATATCTATCCATTTCTTCTTTTTAGAGGCAAAGGGTACGCTAGGACAGGCCTCAAAATTTCCACTCGCCTGCTCGCTTGTTTTGGCGAGTGGGAATGCAGAGGCAGGGCAGGATAGGGGTTAGGTGGGGCAACTAGTGGCAAGTAGCTCTTAAGGCTTGGCTAGTAGCTTGGAACTTGAAATTTTGAGTCCTGCGCTAGGAAATCACCAAAGCATTGATTACTGGAATATAGATCTAGTTTTCGTGGAATATAGCTTGAGGTACAAATGAAACTAGTGCATGTATACCTCTGCTGTCTCACCTGGCCGCCTCATCCACCCTCCCACCCAGCCCCTATCCTAATTATGTTGCCTCCTTTTCTCAGCTGCTTAAATCCTTGCTTGGTTTAACCTCATCATGCCCAAACTCTTGGTCTATCATTATGCAGTGTCTCCTATAATCTCCACGTTCCCCCTGCTCCCTTTTGTTTCACTTGCCTTAGTCCCTTAGATTGTAAAGTCACAGGATGTCTGGCTGAGCACTTGTATAAAATGTTGTTTTGGCAGGGTAATTATCCTACGGGCAGGGCTGTCTGTTTCTTATGTTTTATTATTTATCATGTCACCTCTCTGTGCTTCCTCCATTGTAAAGCGCAACACAATCTGTTGGCGCTGTATAAATATTTGTAACTGTAACAGTTAAAGGCGAATTGCAAATAATGAGCCAAAATGCCCAAGTTTAAAATTAACGTTACCCCCCCCCCATTTAACTAGTTTTTCTTAAAAGATCTGATTTGATTTTCCTCAGTTCTCTTTTTAAAAATGTGAGTTCTTTCTGATGCAATATGTGACTAATGTATAGTCAGAGAAATATGTATAGAGTGTGTGTTTTTGCCTGACAGCTAAGCAGTGGGATGGTGAAGGAAAAAAGCAAACAAATCATAAACAGTGATAGTTAAAAATTACATTCATCCTATGCTATCTGAGCACCCCCCACCCACCCCACCCTCTAGGTTCTCTGGGCTTCATAGAAATGAGCTATCAATCACACAGCTTGAGAAAGATGGAAATTACGGTTGAATCTGCTCATAGCAAAAATTCCAGGTCCAAAGTTTACTTGGGTCCTTAAGTACCAAACAAGCAAAATGAGAACATGTCACTAAGGGGTTAACCCTCGTGAATAAAAATAGTAAATAAAAAAATGCTCATTTCTGCTGATCTTCATAACCATTATTTGGGGGCTGAAAACCCAGTGACCGAGTTATCTGTATTGATACGACCCATCCGTCAGTTATTTATAAGTGCAGACTGAAATAAATATAGGGCAAAAAACTGTTTAACAAGTGCTTAAAACAACTCCACACAATTAAAACCCACCGGGGGCCGATGGCACATTCAAAGCTATATTTAAATAATTATCAGGCGCCGCTCGGTTTTACGTAGACAGAAATAAATATGTGCAAATCAGCCGAGTTTCAATAGCGGCTGAAATAGATTTAGGGCAAGTCTAATTGAATAAACCACTGAAAAAGGCCGGTAAATTGTATTGTAGCTGGAGAGAGCGATTATGTGGGTCAGCAGGCTGCATTGTGAGATGGAATCGCAATAGGTTTCATAATGCTCGTATTCTTCAACATGTTATGATACGACGGCTGCAGTGCTTATGCAGTGGAAACTTTGTGGGTTGCATTCATAATACACATTTAATTGCACATTTTCTGTGCGCGGCACCTTGTGTTAATTCTGAGCTCTCTTTCTTACGGTTCCTCGAGCTGCACGTGAGTTTGTCTTTTCGTTCGCCCATGATTTTATTATTTACATTTCAACGGACTTTGACCCACATTCTCGGTATTTTTTTCTTCTTCTCTACGCTTTGGTACCTCGCATTTGGCTTTGTATGTCAGCATTTTAAGGTTTTAGCTGTTTTTCTAAATGTATAACGTTTCTCAATAAAATCGTGGGGATCTTAGAAATGGGTGTAAAGCCTTGATGTCCATCAGAATTGTGAAGAGTGCGTGGAATAATATTATCCAGCTGTTAAAAGGCCGCATTCCATGGTTTTCGTTAAACGTCAGACGCTAGTCGAAAGCTTGTGCACCCGCCATATTCCATTAGTGTCTTACTTTTAAAACCCGTATTCTGACAGCGTCGCTTTTGTCAGTAAGTAGCTGGAGTCGCAGTAATTTTTAGGTATTAAGTGATAGCTGCATCAGCACTGTGTATCACACTCTTATCGGCTCCTGGAGTCCATAGGACTCCATGGAGCCAGACGTGAGTGAGATCTGGCCTGTGGGGTGGGTGAGTGAGATCTGGCCTGTGGAGTGGGTGAGTGAGATCCGGCCTGTGGGTTGGAAGGATTCACGGAGGAACACTGGGAACTATTTGTTACCACCAGCATTCAGCTGCCAACACAGACATGAGGCAGTGGATCGAACCATTCCTTCCACAAAGGGATCTTAGGCAGGTATGCGATTTTATTATTTTTATTTTCTTCTCTATTAGGGTTAACTTAATGTGTTAAGTGATCGAACTGACGCGCAGTCATTAAAGACCACGGTTTATGCCGGAGATGCTGAACGAGATGCAACATGCAGCATGTGTAGGCAGCTTTACGCGACAAGATGCGCTCAGTGTATACAACTCCATCTTCTCTGCGTGCTCAGCTGGCATTGGGCCACATGGCTGAGCGCCCAGAGTTGAAAATACCCAGCTTTGGACACGATGTGACATGGCTCGAAGCAACCGCCTTGCACCGCACCGCATTGCATCGCGGTCAGTGCATCTCCAGCTTCAACCCCTTAAGGACCAGGAGTCTTTAAAGTCAATGCATTTATGACGCTTGAGCTATTATTCTGTACAAGTTTAATCTGGGATTCTAAAATCTGGAAGATTCCGAAACTGGGATTTACGGACCCTTCCGGATGTTAGTAATGCTTACCTTCCTGACACTCCAGACGGGTCCTATAGCTCGGGAACATGGCTCTGATCAATGCAGCAGATTTTGGGAGCCTCTGTGAAGCCTCATTGTGTGACATGCTGCCCAGGGTCATGCTGATTCTGTGCATCATGTCCAGGAAGAGACCCTGCACAGTCCTTCCAGAGTGTGTACACACTGGTGACTGCAGCAGGATTGGAATTGCAGCTCTCCCACTGCGATACTTTTCATCTCAGATGTCGGATTCTCCCTGATTCTGAAATCTGTAAGAATCTGAAATCCAGAAGGCTCATGGTCATGGTCATTCTGGATCAAGGTGCTCAACTTATGTTGTGTTCTGCTATTATTGAACTAACATGCAGAATAATGAAGTGACTTTGAATTAGCTAGTACCACATATTGCATACCTTGCACAATATAGAGGACCGACAATAGTACATAATCTACAGGCTGTACAGGCTGAAGCCAGGTCGTAGCATGAGTTACTGCTGAACATGGAATAGCAGGTCTAGTGGTGACATCACTGGTGGCATGGTGGTAATTTCCAAATCTCAGACAATGTTTACTGCTCGACTTGGGATAGGGAAAGAAGTCTTATTTTACAAAGCCTTTACACTAGGTCAGTGATCAGCAACCTTGGCCCTCCAGATGTTTTGGAGCTACTTTTCCCATGATGCTTCCACCTAATGATGAGTCCCTAATAGGCCATAAGCGATTTTCGGGGGTTGCTGCTTTTGGGTGATAGCAGACTGATTTGCATATGGTTCAGCCATCTCTGTAATGACGCCGTTAAGCTTAAGCCTTATGAGACCTGAGCGGGGACTCGCCGAAGGACAGACCGCATATGCCGATGCCCGTTCTCAGTGCTCTCATAAACTTGTTTATGCATATAATAGTTTTAAGACTTTCCCATAGTACACAATTATAGCAGTGTGAAAGGCAGGAGGAACACTGGAATACTATTTATGTTCTGACAGCAAAATGAGCATTTTGTCTCATCATGGTTAGTTTCCCTTATCTGAGCGTGTCAGTGAGAACATGTGCAGGTGATTGTTTTGTGGATTATTTTGGGTTTAATAACGTATGTTCTGTGAATGTTTATTTGTTCTTTCACGCGTGGAAGTACAAGTGCATTAATGTGAAACCTCATGTTGGTTTTCTCTTCCAAACAGTTGTAGATCTTTAATTATTACAATATCACACACTTCAAATCAAAAAAGCCGGTTTTGCACTATATTCAGATACACTTAAGCTTCTTGATCACAGAACATTGTGCTGTCTTTTTCTCCTGGGTAACAAAGACAAAGGATCAGAATTTGTGAGCACAGCTTCACTGATCATGTCTAATTCTTTTTACTTCTTTGAATCCTAGTCTTGTGACCAAAATAATTACCTTAAATAATGTCTTGTAGAGTATATTCCAATCAATTTAGGCCGTAGACCAGTGATAGCGAACCTTGTCACCCCAGATGTTTTGAAACTACATGCTCCATGATGTTCCAAAAACTTTAAGGCCAGCTAGGCATCCTGTAGTTACAGAGCATCTGGGCTGCCAACGTTCGCCATCATCACTGCACTATAATAGAAGATGTCAAACATAATAGTTAATTTATTCAAACTAGTATTTGACATTTTGTATCGCTCGTGCAGAAATTACTTCCTTGGTATTTTAGTTCTGGCCACCCTTTCTGGGTGACAGCAGACTGATTTGCACATGGAATAGTCTTCTCTGAAATGGCCCCATTGAGCTAAAACCTTGTGAGACCTGAGCTGGACCCACCAAAGGGCAGGTCACTAGTCCTGTTGCTCGTTCTCGGGACCCTAATAAACATTGGTTTTGCTCACTTTAAGTATACAGGTTAATCCAGACACCGACCTCTTGCTGGAGGTGCCTAGTGGGGTGTCAGCTATACCCTCCTGATGACACCTAACAAGGCGATCCGAAATTATGGTGGGGGGTTGCTACACCTCTCGTGCAGAGATGACGTCCTTGGCAATTCAGTTCTGGCTGCTCTTTATGAGCAATAACAGACTGATATGCATATGGTTCAGCCTCCTCTGTAATGGCACCATTGTGCTAAAGCCGTGCGAGACCCTAGTGGGACCAACCATAGGGGAGACCACTAGTGCTTTTGCTCGTTCTCAGGACCCTCACAAACCCTGTTTTTGCTCACTCTAATTATAAAAGGTAATCCAGATGTGGACCCCTTGCTCGAGGTGTGGAGAGAGGTGTCATATATACCCTTCTGGTGAGGCCTAATAAGAGTAAAACATTCATTGGGGTTTGCTGTATTTCTCATACAGAGGATGCATCCTTGGCATTTCAGTTCGGGACAACCTTTCTGGGTGATAGCAGGCTTATTTGCATATGGTATAGTCCTCTCTGTAATGTCACTATCGAGCTAAAACCTTGAGAGTCCTGACTCTAAGTGTACAGGATAATCCAGATATGGATCTTTTGCTCTAGATGCCATGCGAGTATCTCCTGTCGAGGTCCTACAAGGCTGGAACGATCATCAGGCATTGCTGTATCTAGTGCAGAGGAGACTACCTTTTCATTTTACTTTTGGCCGTCCTTTTTGGGTGATAGCAGTCTGGTTTGTAATGGCGCGATCGAGCTAAAACGTTTAGACCCGAGTGGGGACTCACAGTATGGTAAGCCACTAGTGCTGCCACCAATTCTCAGACAATCATAACCCTTTGTGTTGCTCTCTTCTACAAGGCATCTTCTCTTAATTTTATGAGACTGTCCTCCCCAAACCATACAGAAGTTGAATAAAGCAAAACAAAAAAAAGATTTGGTCCTTGTTACCATTTCTTCACCCTTTCTCCCTAGCTCTGAGTGATAAATGAGAACAGAACTTATCAGCTGGGAACAATTGATATGTTAGTCATGGAGCGTACAGGTATGACAGATGACTCAGATGAACATTATTAACATAAGTGCTCTTATTCACACCTACAATATACGAAATTCTGGTATGTGTTCTGTAAGTGAATTTAACTATAGGAGTGCCAGAAGTGGGTATGGCTGCATCAAATGGAGGGCATGTGTGTCATTTGGTTTTAACTGAATTATTCTTTAATCCAAGCTAGATTTCCTCAGAGGAAGCTTCAATATATATTAAAGAATACAAACTACATATTAAAAATTGGTATTGGTTTTTAAAGCATTAATACATCTAGGGCACTATTCTGTGCCTTCAGGTTTCCCCGTAGCCTCCCCATTTTAGCGTGATATTCCAGGGAAGGCGCTACTTCAGCACCTCGCCCTGGAACGGAATGCTAGCCGCGGGGATACTTGCGGTAGAACTTTTGCGCCGCCATGAGTATCATCTCCTGGAGTCCATAGGACTCCATGGAGAGTTGCTCTTCCGGGCCGCGAGCCCTGTGCGATCTCGCTCTAGCACCGCAGAGTGATTGCAGAGGGAGACTGTCTCACTCTGCTCGCGGCCAGAAGAAGCAGCATATCGGGCCACCATTCTCACCGCAGCATGAGAGGTGCGTGTCGGATTTATTGGGGGGTTTCCAGGGGGTGTTAAATGATTTTGCATATGCGGAATCATTTAGCACCAGCTTTTAAGTGTAGCATATCCCTGATGAAGTTAGCACAGTCTAAAGAAACGCGATGGATTTGTTTTAACCGTTTTAATTAATAAAATACCCTTTACACTATATCTCGTTGTATCTGCGTATCACTCTGTGTTCCACTTGTTTAGTGCTGGGGTCCCACTGCTGTTGCCGCTGTCTGCTGCCTGGGAATATGTTGCTTGCTGCCTGGGAAAGCCTGCTGCCTGCTGTCTTTGGCTGCCTGCCAAAGAGATCCGAATTGCTGAAAAAAGGTAACCAAATGCTGAAATTCAGCGACGTTTACCTTTCCTGGCCATTCGGTTATCCAGAGAGCAGGCAATTCGCCAAATCCTGGCGAATTGCCTGCACATACGGTGCCTGTCCGTTGCCTGTTCGAGGGCAGTGAAATCCCCATAGAGAAGCAATGCTTCGTCTATTCAGAGAACAAAAACCAGCAGTGAAAAGTTGCCAAATTGCCCTGCCATTCGGTAGTTTCATTCGACAGGTTTATTCAGGCGAATCCCATAGGCTTCAATGTCAAAAATATTCCCGTTTTAATTCAATATCTAATAAACCGTTGATTATAATATTCTGCAATACAAATCGCTTTATTTTTAGATTTTTAGGACCTTTTAGGCATTTTCGGGATTTTTTTGCAAACATTTTTTTTCCGTTTTTTTTTTAAATCGTTTTTTCTTTTTTCTGTAACAGCCCTTTTTTATCATTCATTGGATCTTATATGTAAATTCCAGACATTTTCGTTTGTTTGCAAACAGCGTTTCACTTTTCAAACATTCAAGCGTACTGTTTTTTTTTCTTCACCTCCTTCGTCTGCGGTGTCGGGTTTTTCCGGCGGCTGCTCTGCTGTGATCAGCTCCTGCTCGGGTTTCTCTGGCGTCTTCGGCGGGTTAATTCAGATGTTTTTGCGGGTTTCGGTGTGCGTTCGCCCTTGTTTTGCAGTGAGTTTTCGGCGGGTTTGCGGCGACATTTCCCTGCATTATGGCGGCCCTGTGGTGTTTGCTGAATACACCGCAGGGTCGCCGAAATGGGATCGCCAAATCGCACCGAATTGAAGGGAACGAAAAGTCACCGCACGTGCGGTGACTTTTCGATTCTCTTTGAATAACCCTTTTTATATGTGACACAGCTTAAAATTTAACCCTAGCTTTTCTTTTAACAGCAAAATTTGATTAATTGGGGTTTTATCTAGTGATCCAAAATTCGAATTCATATCAACTATCAAATTGATATATATGAAATTTGAGTCGATTCAAAATTTCAAATTGATCCGAAACTAAACGAAACGAAATACGAAACAAAATTAGTTACGAAATTCCGAAAACGAAATGATTTAAAAACGTAACGAAACGGAACTAAACAAAACAAATTATTCAGCCATGCACATCCCTAGTGCGATTCTACTGGGGGCTTATTTATCAGTATTATTTGCGGTAATATGCTATGATTGTTTTATAATTTCATATCCTGTATAGACTCAATTTCATTTATTTATTAATAACTTACTTAGTAGAACTTTAATTAATAATTTCCCGCCTCGTGTTAAGTATAAGGAGCACAGAGCTCAAGCTAGCGAAAACACCTATACGCTAACTGATTTCTTTCAGGTTTAGCATCAGGAAGGTAATATGGGGGACATGCGTTAAAGTCACTTTTCCTAGCGTTAACGCTTACACATCCGAATGCTACCATTAGCATTCACTAGGGAATAGTGCCCCATGTCTTGTAAAATGTGCTTTTTGGCAATTGAACATCTATATTAGGGTTGTCAAAAGCAAATCCCCCAGATTTTGTTAACGTGCAATACCCTGAACACTTTGAATGCAATAGATGGCAAGAGAGTGATTAGACCTGTAGTTCAGCAACATCTGGGGGACCGGACTTGGACAGCCCTGCATCCATGACAAACACAAGCATTTTCAACGATGAATCTTCTCCTGCCGTCATCGAATTTTCGCTTTTTTTAAAATGCCAATGTTTGTTGCGGCTACAACAACTGCAATATATTATCCACCATTTCTTGGGACTGTGGAGAACACTTGTGCTTGTTGATTGACTAACTCCCTCAACTCTTCTTCCTGCAAGGAGTTAATCCTGCTCTTTACTTTAAATCAGGGGTGGGCAACTTAGGCTCTCCAGATGGTTCGGAACTACATTTTCCATAAGGTGCAGACAATCTAATGAGTGACCTGAGCATCATGTTGAGATGTAGTTTCAAAACATCTGGAGGTTGAAGGTTGATCACCCCTACTTTGACCCCTTCCGTGCAGGGGACGTGCTCAGCATGTCGTCAGTTTGGCTACCCCTGTTTCGATGACGTGCAGGTCGAAATACAGTCATCGCAAGGCGGCTGGAAAGGCTTGGAAATAATTAGATTTATTCGTACCTTTTCGGTTTCTGTTTGTTCTGTTTTGTTTAAAGAGTATTATGGCTGGAGAAAAATCGATGCATCTGCTTGCTCTTTGGCCATCTTGACGAACAGAGACGTTGTAAAGACTGCTTATCTTTGCTGACTCTGCTTTGTATGAGGATCTTGTTCTGTTGCCGACTTTGGGCTCTATTTCATTCTTCGCGCAAACGTTAACGCGTGCGCAAAAACGCATTAACGCGAGGGGCAAAACCCTTTGCGCTGAACGTTGTATTACAATGTCCGCGCAAAAAATGCGCGTTAACGTCTACCGCGGGTGAACCTGCGCGAACCCTTTGCGAGCGTAATGTACTGCGCGCGTCCTATACTTAACATTGTGAGCGCAAATGCGTTTGTGCGCTGGTACGCGGATAGTATTACAATCTATGCGCAAAATTTAACGGACAACATTTGCGCGCATAATTGTAACGTCTTTAAAAAGCTGGTGTTAATGGCAAATCTGAACGTCCTGGCCGAAACCAAATACACCAGCCCAAAAATAAAAATACAGCAAAGTATAGTTACACATTCTACACATAACACAAAAAATGAGTGGTAGTGTCGCGCTAGATGGATATACTGTCAAAATACTGTCAGAGAGATGCTATGATGAAGTCCTGAGGACGGGACGAAACGCGTCAGCACCACGTCACTGAATGACTGCAGATCCACGCCTTCTAGACGCCACCACGGATGCAGACCGGGAGCTCCAGGCGGCTGGAAAGGATACGTGAGACGCGATTGGGATTTTTCTATGCTTTGTTGTGGGTGAGATCATGTCAAAAGCCCACTTGTTACTCTGTACGTATTTTATGTTTTAGCAGGATAACCCATCCAATAAAGGGTATAACACTATTGGATTTTCTTTTCTATATGTCTTTGGGATATATTCCCGATATTACATGACTCATTGAGGAACTGCATTGCTGTCTAAAAGCATTGCGTTATATAAACCATTCCTTCATATAAATTCCTTCATATAAATCGCGTCATACGAATTAATTTCAGCAGAAGCAGACGATATTCATCGCTTGGGAGAAATATAAGACCTTGGATGGATCAAACCATTAACATATAAGTACTTTTTTCCAATCTACTATTGTGAAATTTGACAGTATATCCATCTAGCGCGACACTACCACTAATTTTTTGTATTTTGTTCAATCTGATTATAGTGGATATCAAGGTGGTGTACGCAGCTCACTTTCAAGTCGCCTACTGATGACCGGGTCGGACTCCGGGAGACAAATAAACACACAAAAATACTCAAACACATAACTGTGGAATAATATATATATTTATTAGATGTAGGCCACAGCTAAAAACTCCACACTAAAACCCACCATAATAACATAACAATTCTAATAACAAATAAAACAATAATCCAGTGCTGAAAGAGGACTCCCCACAACCCCCACACAGTGGTGTAGCGTGGGGGGGGCTGGGGGGCCGTGGCCCCGGGCGCAGTTTTGTTAGGGGCGCATTCGCGCCCCTAAAACTGGCCCGGGGGTTGAGGGACCCAGATGCCGGCAGCGCGGGAGCGCCTGCCCGGTCTTGAACAGTCCGTCCTGTGAAGTGGATGCGGCTGTGTGCGTGCGCAGGCGGTCACGTGGTCCGGCTAATCAAGTGGTACTGAGTCTCTGTACCACCTGACTGGCCGGACCGCATGACCGGCTGCGCACGCACACAGCCGCATCCACTTCACAGGACGGACTGTTCAAGACCAGGCAGGTGCTCCCGCGCTGCCCGGCATCTGGGTCCCTCAACCCCCTGCCGGAGCTGGGCAACAATCCAGGTGAGAGCTGGGGGCAAATCCATGACCTGGGGGCAAATCCATGTGTGACCTGGGGGCAAATCCATGTGTGACCTGGGGGCAAATCCATGAGCTGGGGGCAAATCCATGAGCTGGGGGCAAATCCATGAGCTGGGGGGCAAATCCATGAGCTGGGGGCAGTATCCATGAGCTGGGGGGCAAATCCATGAGCTGGGGGCAAATCCATGAGCTGGGGGGCAAATCCATGAGCTGGGGCAAATCCATGAGCTGGGGGCAGTATCCATGAGCTGGGGGCAAATCCATGAGCTGGGGGCAAATCCATGAGCTGGGGGGCAAATCCATGAGCTGGGGGCAAATCCATGAGCTGGGGAAAATCCATGAGTGAGCTGGGGGCAAATCCATGAGTGAGCTGGGGCAAATCCATGAGTGAGCTGGGGGCAAATCCATGAGTGAGCTGGGGGCAAATCCATGAGTGAGCTGGGGAAAATCCATGAGTGAGCTGGGGCAAATCCATGAGCTGGGGCAAATCCATGAGTGAGCTGGGGCAAATCCATGAGCTGGGGGCAAATCCATGAGCTGGGGCAAATCCATGAGCTGGGGGCAAATCCATGAGTGAGCTGGGGCAAATCCATGAGTGAGCTGGGGCAAATCCATGAGCTGGGGGCAAATCCATGAGCTGGGGCAAATCCATGAGCTGGGGGCAAATCCATGAGTGAGCTGGGGCAAATCCATGAGTGAGCTGGGGCAAATCCATGAGCTGGGGGCAAATACATGAGTGAGCTGGGGCAAATCCATGAGCTGGGGCAAATCCATGAGCTGGGGGCAAATCCATGAGCTGGGGCAAATCCATGAGCTGGGGGCAAATCCATGAGTGAGCTGGGACAAATCCATGAGTGAGCTGGGGGGCAAATCCATGAGCTGGGGGCAAATCCATGAGTGAGCTGGGGCAAATCCATGAGCTGGGGCAAATCCATGAGTGAGCTGGGGGGCAAATCCATGTGTGAGCTGGGGCAAATCCATGAGCTGGGGGCAAATCCATGAGCTGGGGCAATATCCATGTGAGAGCTGGGGCAATATCGATAACGTGTCCACAGGTTGGGGGGGGGCGCACAATTCTTGGCTGGCCCCGGGTGCTGACAACCCACGCTACGCCACTGCCCCCACACACCTCCAAACCAACCAACCACCAAAAATCTTCCCAACTCCCAACCATCTGACCAAAGTAATCCTAACTAAAAAGGAACCCCTAGCCAGCACTGCCTACAAGCCCCCGCCGTGACAAAGGAGCCCAACAAAAAACTGTTCTAACGAAAAAACCAACCCACCTATGATTAAATAAAACAGGGTGGGGATTTTCACCACTCTACCTCAGGAGAAAAAGGCGGGAAGAGCCTCTCCTCACGCGCCTTAAGTACCCTCCTGTCGACTCCTCCCACACTGCTCCTGCTCAATCTCCTCACGCGCTGCAAAACCTTCTAGAAAAATCTTCCCTGCGTCCTGGCATCAGAGGCAACTTAAGGGCCCTACGCCCTATGTGCTTCAGGCCTTATGTATAGGTTTGGTTGGTATAAACCCCTTTGTATGTTAACACATTCTACACATACTCAAACAATAAAATAGAGAGGTTGTGCGTGTTTTTATTATTGCTGCAGCATATATACTCAGATTGATTTTGGCAGGCGCAAAAACTGAACGGGAGACAATTGTGGTTCTTAATTCTGATTGGCTGAATCGTGTGAAAAAACAGTCGGCACACCGATTTCTGCGCGCGACGTTAATGCGCACGCGTTTTTGCATGTCTTTTTTAAACACTTTATGTTTTGACGGATGAAAAAATGCACTCGGATCGTAATACCAGCGTTAATTTACGCGTGTTAACGTTTAACGCTTCGCGCACAAATTAACGTGCTGCACGAGCTTTTTTGCGCAAGGAATGTAATAGAGCCCTTTGCCTGTTAACCTGACAATTCTCTCTCTCTGCCCCCTGTGTACTGTATACCCTTCCTGGTGCTACACATGTGTTTTCCAGACCTGTCATATACTGTAGCGCAGCACATAAGTATTGCTCTGTTGTTTGCTGTGCTGGCTTTACCGATTCTGTGTATGTTGCCATATACTATATCGCAGTGCTATATTTTCCTAAGGTTCTTGGCCATTGGGGCTGTTCGCTACTGTTTGTGTTTAGGATTTGCGGTCCCGACCACTCTAAGGATTGGAGGGCTAGAGGTCTGTTTTATAGGGATCCTGACCAGATCCGTCTCGGAACGTCACAATTGCCTAGACATTAACTTGCCTACTTTTTTAACCCGAGACCTTGTTTATATTGTTTTTTTAGGGGGGGGGGTTCACCCAAATTAAGTCAGAGGATGCGGTTGATTAATCACGTCTTACCCCCTATTTCCCTTACAGATGGCATAATGCTCTTAACACTATCTGATGCCAGTAACTAATCTGGGCTGAATGTCACAGCGGGCACTGATTAGTTTTTTAGGATCACCGCCTTTTATTCGCTGCGTGCCGAGAAGTTTAATCCAGTGCTACAGATCAGAGCACCTGCTGTGTACTTTGGTATCTTTGCACGGCCATTGGAAACCGTTACGAATTCTAGAACTTTGTTTCTTCTTCCTTTTAGTCGGAGATGTACTTTTTCTCGCGCAGAACACATCATCAAGGACAATAACGCGCGAGGGAGCAAGTGTCTGAATAAAATGGTAATACGAATGAATTTAATTTATTCAAAGTCCTTTGAAACAATTTGAACAACTTGTTCAAAGCAGGATTTTTTTTTCCCTGTAATAGTTTTCTGTTAAAGCGACCGTTTCTTTCCTTTTTATGCAAAAGAGAGCACAGACAGTGTATTAATTCAGGCGTGCTTAAAATACTGGTAATGCTCTAGTTTTTAATGTTTTGAAGCTTAAATCACATAATAAAAGTGAATAAGCTATCCGCCCTATTCTTACTTAGTTATTCGATATTTCTATAGAGCCAACATATTCTGTAGCACTTTGCAATTGGGAAATACAAACATGAGACACAACAGTACATAAGGAACAGAGGGCCCTGTCTGTTGGATAACCGTCCAGCGTACAGAGCACTTTATATAGAGTGCTCTCCCACACATCCCATGAGCTTACAGGTTACTAGTTAGTTTCGGTGCGTGTGTGTGTATATATATATCTATATATATTTTCAGGGTTATTCAAAGAGAATCGAAAAGTCACCGCACGTTCGGTGACTTTTCGTTCTCTTCAATTCGGCACGATTTGGCGATCCCATTTCAGCGACCCTGCGGTGTATTCAGCAAGCACCACAGGGCCGCCTTAATGCAGGAAAAAAACGCCGCAAAAACCCGGCGAAAACTCACCGCAAAACCCGGCGAAGGCACACCGAAAACCCGCAAAAACATCTGGATTAACCCCGCCGAAAACCCTGAAAGAAACCCGAGCAGGAGCCGATCACATGCAGCGCAGCCGCCGGAAAAACCCAACACCGCAGACGTATGGAGTTAAAAAAAAATAAAACGTTTGCTTGAATGTTTGAAAAGTGAAACACTGTTTGCAAAGGAACTACTGAGTGAAAATGTCTGAAATTTACATATAAGATCCAATGAATAATAATAAAAAGGGCTGTTACAGAAAAAAGAACAGACGTTTAAAAAAATTTAAAAAAAAAAATCGGATAAAATTTTTTGGCCAAAAATTCCTGAAAAGGGCTTAGAATATATCAAAAAATCTATAGATAAAGAGACTTTTTACTGCAGAATATTATAATCAACGGTTTATTACATATTGAATTAAAATGGGAATATTTTTAACATTGAAACCTATGGGATTCGCCTGAATAAATCTGCCTCATGAAGCCACCGAATGGCAGGGCAATTCGGCAACCTTTCACTGCTGGTTTTTGTTCTCTGAATAGACGAAGCTATGGGGATTTCACTGCCCTCGAGCAGGCACCGAACAGGCACCGTATGTGCAGGGAATTCGCCAAGATTTGGCGAACTGCCTGCTCTCTCAATATCCTGAAAGGTCAAGAAAGGTAACCGAACGCTGATTTTTAGCGTTCGATTACCTTTTGGCAGCCATTCGGATCTCTTTGAATAACCCTGATAGTTTCTCTCCATCTTTATTCAGCTTCTGTGCTAGTAGTTATATTTGCTTAACTTGATTACCTACATTTTGCTCCCTTGCTCATGCTCTGTTGCCCCCCCAAACCATATGTTCTTATGTGCCCCCCCTGACCTGCCTCATTGACTTACACATTTTATGACAACTCCAAATTTCTGATCCCATGTGATCATTTTCTCTTTCAGAAAATTCACTTAGATTCCTACCCTACTCCACTGCTCACCTCGGAGCCACAGCCTCCAACCTCTATTTAATGTTCTTCTGGACTACGGAACTTGTTACAGCGCTTTATAAAAAGTTGTAACCGTAATAATCTAAAGCAGTGTTTCCCAAACCTGTCCTCAGGTCCCACTAACAGGCTAGGTTTGCCAGATATGTGAAGTCCAGCACAGGTGATAGGATTTTCTACTTAGTGATTGCAGGATTCAGTCTGCATTTCCCCAAAATAATCCTTAAAACCTGGCATGTAAGGGGGACCTGAGGACCAAGGTTGGGAAAAACTGATTTAAAGGAATTAAAGGGACATGAGACAAAATCGGAGCAGTGGGAGTGTGGAGCTGGAAGACTGATAAAGTGCAACAAGCAACTGCATGAGTAAAGACTAAGGCTAGGGTCAGACAAACGCATTTTTCGCATCGTCCGTAAAAAAGTGCATCCGAGCGCATGGATGTACTTTTTTTCACGGAAGACACGATAGCGGTCATACGATGCGCAATTTCGGCCATGATTTCATACGGATCCAAACCAGGAAACTTTGGGTGTCTGGACGTCATGTAGGCCGGACATTAGCAGCGTCTGACGTCTCCTAATCACGCACACACGCCGCTATGCGGACGCAGCGCACTCTGTACGTCAGTACTAGTGGTTCGACGTTCTTGCGAAAATGCGTTCGTTTGCCACTTGCGTTGCGCGGCCAAACTTTCGTGCAGCCGTACTTCGTGTGTGGGCCTGCGTTGGACGTCATTTGTTGCTACCACGGCCGTCATAAAGTGCGAGTAAACGCACGTTCGCACTGCGTTCGTCTGACCTTAGCCTTAGAGGTCTAATTTCATTGCTTTGCATTTAGGAGGTTAGTGAATAACCCCCTATAAGCTTGACGTTGAGAAAGTTAACCAAAGAGAGTATTGAAAGCACCTGGAAGTGATATCTATAAAAATAGGAAGAGGACTAGGTGGCAGAGTAAAGGCAAGGTGGTGATGCTGACTGATGGTGGCATCTGTGGGAGAGAGAATTCACAGTGTTAGATTTCAGATATCTGGAGCGAGTTTACAACACGGGAGGTCACAGGAAGAGGAACAGATTGGAAGTGGGGAATTACGAAGAAAAGAGCAAAGGAGTAAAACAAAAAAGAATGAACAGCCTAAATATGAATAAAAGCATACGTAAATTAAGAACAGTAATAAACATGAAAGAAAATACAATGCAGAGTAGTAAGTAGGAATCGTTTTGCTTGCAAAGTACCTTGGATTCTGGTTGCAGAAGAAAGATGATGACAATGGCTGGGATTAGTGTTCTTGGTTACTTGTTGTAGAAGAGATAGCTGGTGATAATGGCTGGGGGCATTGCGCTTGGTTGCGAAGAAAGGTGGGGACGATGGCTGGTTGGCGTCTTGCACTTGGTTGCCATTTGCAGAAGAAAGTTGGTGATGAGGGATGGAGGTATTGTGCTTGAATGCTAGTTGTGGTAGAAAGCTGGTGATGACGAGGGATGGAGGTTTTGTGCTTGGTTGCCATTTGCAGAAGAAAGCTGGTGATGAGGGATGGAGGTATTGTGCTTGGTTGCTAGTTGTAGTAGAAAGCTGGTGATGAGGATTGTAGGTATTGTGCTTGGTTGCTATTTGCAGAAGAAAGTTTGTGATGAGGGATGGAGGTATTGTGCTTAGTTGCTATTTGTAGTAGAAAGCTGGTGATGAGGGTTGGAGGTATTGTGCTTGGTTGCTATTTGCAGAAGAAAGCTGATGATGAGGGATGGAGGTATTGTGCTTGGTTGCTATTTGCAGAAGAAAGCTGATAATGAGGATGGAGGTATTGTGCTTGGTTGCTAGTTGTAGTAGAAAGCTGGTGATGAGGGATGGAGGTATTGTGCTTGGTTGCTAGTTGTAGTAGAAAGCTTGTGATGAGGGACGGAGGTACTGTGCTTAGTTGCCATTTGCAGAAGAAAGCTGGTGATGAGGGATGGAGTTATTGTGCTTGAATGCTAGTTGTAGTAGAAAGCTGGTGATGAGGGATGGAGGTATTGTGCTTGGATGCTAGTTGTAGTAGAAAGATGGTGATGAGGGATGGAGGTATTGTGCTTTGTTGCTTGTTGTAGTAGAAAGCTGGTGATGAGGGATGGAGGTATTGTGCTTGGTTGCCATTTGCGGAAGAAAGCTGGCGCTGAGGGATGAGGTATTGTGATGGGTTGCTAGTTGTAGAAAGCTGGTGATGAGGGATGGAGGTATTGTGCTTGGTTGCTAGTTGTAGTAGAAAGATGGTGATGAGGTATGGAGGTATTGTGATTGGTTGCTAGTTGTAGAAAGATGGTGATGAGGGATGGAGGTATTGTGCGTGCTTGGTTGCTAGTTGTAGTAGAAAGATGGTGATGATGGCTGGAGGTAATAATAGTTTCATGAGGCTCGTTATCACAAGTCTTTTTGTGCAAAATGTAAATTGTGCAAAACACAATGTGATGGAGGATGTGAGGAAATATAACGCATGACCTGCACATTGCAGAATACAATGCAATTGCAGTGGGATATGGCATAGCTAGGATTGTGAGGGCGATTGGGAGTGACTAGTGAAACAAGGAGGAAGTAGGGAGAAAGATCTTCATGTGGATTGGGTGGATTGATGATGCTACAAGATTAAGAGTCTGTTTGTCAGCAATGAGGAGCTCGTGAATTTTATACTTTATAAGGTCAATAGTTGCATCAACAAAGATAACAATTGGTGAAGCTACAGTGAAAAGGCAAAACGCTTTTGGTTTGAGTCTTTCAGGCTTAAGGATTTCTTAGCGTGTTTACATTTAAAATGTTACAGAATTGTGTGAGGCTTGAGTTACTATGCCATTATTCGTAGTTTTGTTTATTTTTTTTGAGTTTTCTAAAATGTGCAACCATCAGAATTACTATATATTATATAATATACAGCAAATAATAAAGTCTATAGTTGCAGAGGACATTTACACATTCCATCAATTCAGGAGAGATCTGATTACAGAGCTCATGTGCTACATTCCCCATATGCAGCAAAGAATTCTGGGTAGGATATGCAAATGAAGTCCACGTCTCACTTTTTTGCATCTAGGCTCTGTAATAACACAGAACCCTCATTGCCCAATGCCATACCATACTGGATGTTTTTTCTTTATTTTGTTAAAGCAAAGGCCAGGTTATGCAACCAGTCACAATCACCCATGTACAGCTGTTTCAGCCTTATTATGCCCTCATCAGCAGGAGATAGACTGTAACTGGTTGCTATTGATACTTAACTCCTAAGGTAACTCAATACTCATTTAAATTGTGGTGGAGGGCAAAAAAGTGAGATTAAAAGCCTCCACAAAGCAAATAATAAAGCTTATAGTTGCAGAGGACATTTACATATACCAGCAATTCAGAGAACCGCTTACAGAGCTCATGGGCCACATTCTCCATATGCAGCAAAGAATTCTGGGTAGGGTATGCAATTGCTAGACACCTTTATACTAGTACAAAATAAGGCTACATGGAATGATACAAAACTATCTTTATTCTGTTTTCTGTGTTTGGCTTCACAAATGTAGCGCTGCCAAGGGGCAGGAGGGCACCATTCTTCTGACATTTAAATGTAGCGCTGCCAAGGGGCAGGAGGGCACCATTCTTCTGACATTTAAATGTAGCGTAAGTGCCCAGGACTGTCTATACACACACAGCACTGCAGGAGGGTTATTTTACTAATTTACAAATGTGCTTTAAGGGCTAATATATATAGTTAATAAATACTATAAATTATCGTATTATTGTCCTGTTGGATTACTCAACAGTACTTTAAAATATGGTATATACAATTATAAAAGGGCTGGGATTTATTGTTTTAATATGGATGAATACGGTGTATTCGTTTGTACTTGATCCCGCAGGCCAAAACCTCTAATCTCATGGCTATTATTCCCAACACTGTAGATTTTTACAGATTTCTTGATCCTGACATTCTGTTTTTCAATTTTAGCACTAAGGGACAATCACTAACGGAATAACCTGTTTCAAACTCTATATAGTGGTTAATCAGTAAGGGGCAAACTTGCCACTGAAATGCACCAAATGATGGCCCCTATTACATTCTTCGCGCAATAAAAAAAATTGCGCTCATCCGTCCAGCGTTATCGCGTGAAAATTAACGTGGTATTACGATCCGAACGCATTTTCTCATCTGTCAAAAATTAACGTTCGAAACAACAATGCGCAAAGCGAAGAGTAGTACGCGCGGAGTAACGTAGCGCACGTAAATCAGTGTGCGGACTGTTTTTTTCGCGGGATTCAGCCAATCAGAATTAAGAACCTTAATTGACATCAATTTACCTTAATTGACTCACTTAAGTTTTTGCGCCTTTCAAAGTAAATCTGAGTATATATGCTGCAGCAATATTAAAAACACGCACGAATTACCCTTCTCACTGCTCAGCTTAGCTCCACTGCGCTTCCTCTGTCGCATTATCCAAGACCTGAACCTTGACCGATGGTTCCAATTAGGTCTTACACATATCCACCAGCTTTTTACAGCCTCTTCCATTAAAACCTTCCCGGACCTAACGCGTGAGTTTGCCCTTCCCGCTAGCGAATGCTTCAAGTACCTTAGGGTAAAACATGCACTGACTCAACGGGGCATTTCCTCCTTTGCATCGACGGATATTACGGCCTTCCACAGACTGTGTTTAGGTAAAAAAGTTCTGAAAAAGCCTTTGTCTTTATGTTATGATAGTTTGTTGTCTGCGAACCCTAATAAGAAACTGCCCTATATGATCAGATGGGACAAAGATTTGTCGTTTGAGTCCTCTAAGGAGGACTGGTTTTATGCCACTGAAACAGTATATAAATACACTAGGAGCACTAACTTGCGGGAATCACATCTTAAACTGTTATACAGATGGTATCTGACACCGAATCGTGTGGCTCATATAACCGGGCACTCCAGTGTATATTGGCGGTGCGGCACGAGTGTCGGATCTATCCTTCACATCTTTTGGCAATGTCCGCTTCTTGCTACCTTCTGGGGGAAAGTCTGTAGACTGATCTCTCATTGTACCGGAATATCTATGCCCCTGTGCCCTAGACAATACTTATTACATATGCTTCCGATTACTATCCAACAGCGCCATAGAGGAATTATATCGATAATACTTAGCGTAGCTAAAACTGTTATAGCACGTCACTGGCTTTCTCAAGCCAGTCCCTCAATGAGAGAAGTCATGTTATCATTAGAGAATGTTTATCTGTACGAGGAAATGTACCACAAGGCTGCTAACTCTTTAAGTGTGTTTCAAGGTATATGGGAAGGTTGGGAACGCTTTGTTACTTCTGGAAACCTGATATAAATTTTATAAATGGTATACTTAATGAGGATACAACATAAATATTGCCGTTCATGGACCTAACTGAGCATATGAATGATAATTTAATTTTTATTTTTTATTTTTTATTTTCTTAATTCCCCCCCCTTTTTCTCTTCTGTTATTTTTGTGTATTCTTCTAATTTGTGTGTTTTTTGTTATGTTCTAACTGGTATAAATTTCACTGTTTTAGTTAATATGGGAAAACTTGGTTCCACCGATTGCTACTCGCAAACCTTATGTTATTGCTAGGAATGTTCAATGTCGGATCCTGCGCGATCCTCCCTTTGTCATTATCTCAATATTTGTGATCTCTGGCATTTGTTTCTTATGTGTGAACCTCAATAAAACTTTATATGGAAAAAAAAAAAAAACACGCACGAATTCACAATTTTTTTTGTTTGGGTATGTGTAGAATGTGTAACTATACTGTGCTGTATTTTATGTTTCGTGCTGGTGTTTTTCATTTCGGCCAGAACGTTCTGATTTGCAGTTACCACCAGCTTTTCAAAGACGTTAAAATTATGCGCGCAAATGTCGTTTCGTAAAAAGATGCGCGTCGATTGTAATACCATCCGCATACCAGCGCACGAACGAATTTGCGCTCACAATGTTAAGTATAGGACGCACAAGGTTCATCACGCTCGCGCAGGTCCATCCGCGTTAAAAGATAATGCACATCGTTTGCGCGAACGTTGTAATACGACGTTCAGCGCAAAGGGTTTTGCCCCTCGCGCAAATGCGCATTTGCGCGCGCAAAACCAAATGCGCGAGGAATGTAATAGGGGCCTGTGTATTTCACTGTACGGTGAAATTTTGTGGCAGTTCCTCTATTCACTAAACTGTGAATTTGCCAAATGCTGGTGAATTGACAGCGAAATACGGTGCAGTTCGCCACAATTCAGCAATCTTCGGCAGCGGGGAAATTGTCCCATAGAGAAGAAATGGTTAATCTATTCACAGTACGCCGAGCTGCACTGAAATGTTAGTGAAATGCACTGATTTTCGGCGATTTAGTATGACAGGTTTAAACAAGCGAATCTCAAAGGTTTCAATGTAAAAAAAAAAATTATCTTTTTTTATTCAACCATTTATTCATGTATGTTTTTATATTTTTAAGACTTGCAGGGTTATTCAGAGAGAGGTGAAAACCAGGAGAATTGGCAGGAGAAGAGAACAATCTAGGTCAAAATAACCAAACCAGAAAAATTCTCCCATTTATCTCACTTTCCAAATAGGCTATTTTGACATGGAATTTTCACTTCTCCAGTCATTCTCCTGGTTTTCACCTCTCTCTGAATAACCCTGTAAATGTTTGATTCACAATTTTTTTTAAAAGGCATTCATTTTTATTCTGTAACAGACCTTTTTATAATTTTTAAAGGACCTTTTTTATTATTTAGACACATTTTAATGCATTTTTATTAATTTAAACACCTATTAGAAAAATAGCAGCATTTCATTTTTTATTCCTGCAGTTCGGTACACTTCAGGGACCCAGCGGTGAATAGTGAATTCACCACAGGGTGGGCGATATGAAATTGCGGAATTGCTCTGAATTTGAAAGCACTTAAAGTTCACTGAATACCGGAGATACTCGAGTATTGCGCGACCCGAATATAACGCGATGGATAGAGATTTATTATGTAAATGAGAGAATACTCAAGACTCGAATATAACACGAGGAGCAAAATTTTACTGTACCGGTAAACAATTAAAATCCTTCTAGGTTCTCTTAACACACTCCGGCTCCCCCTCAAGCAAGGGTGCTCTGCTCTAGAATGATTACAGTTGTTACTAAGTATGAAGTTGCCAGTCACCCATCTTCTTTACTAGCAATTAGATGGCCGGCGGAGGCGAGCGAGGTGAATGATTGGCTTAAACCAAGTGTGCCCTCTGGCCATGATGGATCCCACCTCTCCCGAATCCGGGAGATCCTGAAGTGTTTGCAAGCATCCGGGAGTCCGCATTCACTTCAGCGAGACTACCAGAACTTCCGGGAAAGTCTGGATCTAGAGCTGGGCAAGTTTTTATTTTTATATTTTACACGCGATGCAGATGTCTCGAATATAACGCGACCCCTCCAATTTTAAGGTAAATTTTTGTCACCAAAATCTAGCGGTATACTCGAGTATCTACAATGGTCTTTTTGACATTCACCTGTGAAAGTTGCAGTAAAATTTGCTACTTATTTTTTGCTCTGTAAACTGTAAAATGTATTCAAACATATGCTTTTTTGTCCTGGTCCTTGGTCATCGCACTCCTACATGTCTATGGGATTGATAACATTAATGACGTTTTTTTCCACTTGCAGGGTTATTCAAAAATCACCGAATTGGCCCCGAAATTGCACCGAACAGTGAATTTTCCCATATGATGCAATTTTGTGTCCCTTCGGCTAGTCAAAAAGTTGGCAGTTCACCAAATATTGGCGAATTGCCAACGGAATACGGTGATCTTCAGGGGAAGTGAAATAATGGTTAATACAGAGAACACCGAACAGCAGTGAATTGTCAGTGAAATGCCCTAATTTTTGGTGGTTTCATTCGACAGGTTTAAACAAGCAAATCCCATAGGTTTCAATGTAATAGAATTCCTCTGTTTTTATTAAATATTTATTCAACTGTTTATTCTTTTCATTTGCAGCAAAAAGTCTCTTTACTCATTTATTATTTTAGAACTTTTTAGGCATTTTTCGGGAGTTTTTCAGCTAAATTGTTTTCCGTTCTTTTTTTTAAATGCCGTGTGTTTTTTCTGTAACAGATGATTATTATTCTTCATAGGATCTTATAAATTATTTCCAGGCATTTTCATACAGTAGCTTTTTGGAAAGCGCCTTTTAAAAGTTGTGGGGTTTTTTTCTGTTTTTTTTAGCCCGTTCAGTGGCTTGTCGGCTTTTTCCAGCGGGGATTCGTCAGTTTTTTCGAATCAATTCAGCAGTTTTGAGGTGGATCGTCGGATGCATTCGGCAGTTTGGAGGCGGATTTTCGAATCGATTCGGCGGTTTTGCAGCAGTTTTTTAATTCGTTCGGTGGGTCAATTCGTGGTGAATACTGACTATATCATCTATAGTTTGTACTCACCCCGATCCAGTGATGCGTGCTGCTATGCTTTGCCCTCCTTTGGAAAAGCTAACTGGATGCTGTCACGCAGGGATTAGCAGTTGACTTAAGTGATGATGTTGATGTACTGACTTTTCATTCCCTTTGTGGACAGTCCATCAGGCGTACAGACTGAGCATAGGGCTGGTCTGTAGGATGGCTGTGTGCTTAGCCCGTGGTCAGACGAGCGTTTTTCAGAGCGGAAAGAACGTCCGTGAGACGTCAGACGTACGTTCCTTCCACTCTGCCCGCCCGTCCTATGGACGATTGCTCTTTGCAGTACCCGTTGAACGTGCGTCGGAGTGGTTCAACGGGGAGGCTATCCGCATGTCTGCTGTAGCGAGCGCAATTTCTGTGTGCGCTACAGCGTGTGCCGGCCCCGGTCGAAACGTCACAATGCCGCGATGGTGTTGGAAGGCACGTCCGTATGACCGCACATAGTGCGCTCGTCTAACACTGGCTTTAGAGTTGCACAATGGCCCATGGCATTCCACAGGGACGTGAGGGACAGCTAAACGTTGAGAGGGAATATCTTCCTTTTTTCAATTATATATGTCATTAAAAACATACTGACACATATAAAGTCTGAGATTCCCGGCCAAATGAGCCCAACTTGTTTCGGGTAGAACAGGTGCTCTTTAGTGATTGTTACATGTATCATCGGGAAACACAAAGAAGCAATTTATTTCAGAGAATTCAAGCTCGGAAAGCATTAGGTAGCTGGAGTGGCACCGGCAAAACGCATCTTGAAATTTGAGTATTTTATTCAATTTTAATTAATCCATTGGTAGTCAGCTGTATCTGGTGGCATATTTGCACTATCTATCTTGCTGACAGGTCGATGTTGGAACGGTGCTGCCTGAGAAAGAACACCATATGCTTTCTAATAGAGCCACCATATCACTGCACAAGTGTAGACGTGGCTGTACTGTGTGCGATCAGTGAGCTTCATTTCAAGGTACAGCGACCTGATGCTCCAAGGAGATCGTGGTGGCATTGATTGATGACTGGAAATGCAGACACAGAACCAGTATAACATTTCACAGCTCTGCATTGATATGAGTGTTACAAATGTATGGTTCATTTTTCAAACTACAGATCTCAAACCAAGCTTCATCATGGACATTCTGCCTGTTCTTTCCTTTAGAGGGTTTCTTCGTTGTGGACTGCATTTTGGATCTTGTTGACTACTGTTAAGACACAAGACACAGCCAGGCACCTTTCTACGTTTCTATTTTATTCTATTACAGTTACTGCTTGCACAATTTGGGGCATCTGAACTATTTTCTATTTTTCTATTACTTTTTTGGTATTTATTGCACTTTTTGGTGTTTTTTACAATATTTCATCTCTTTTAGGAGGCGCTGTTGAACACTGTCTAACAATAGGCCCTAACCCATTACCGCTTTTATATTTGCATTATTTGTTTGTTTTAAAATGTTTGTTTTACCAGACTGAAATCATTGCGACTTACTGAAATATATATATATATACACACATACATATTGATATGTCTGTAACGTGGCGGTCCCCTTACTAATAGAGATGTGCACCGATTTTTATTTTTTTTTCGTCTCGTTTCGTTCGGATTTCGTAACTTTTCGTTTCGGACGATTTTCTTTTCAGCTCGTTTCATTTCGGCTCGTTTTTTGTATTGTCTTTTTTTCCATGATTTCGGACATTTTCGTGTTATCGGATCGGCTCGTTTTTCGTATCAACTTTTTTTTTCGTGATATCGGAAATTTTCGTGTTTATCTGAACGTCTGTTCTCCTCGTTTCAAAGTGTCTATTCCTTTTGACTGAAACTAATGGTTTTTCGGATCCGATAATTCTGTCGATACGATAATTCTGTCGATACGGTAATTCTGCCATTTCTATAATTTTTTTATTAAATAAAGATGCTTTTTATCTTATGAATATGCATTGCACAACTTTATTTAATCGTATTAAAATGGTATGAAAGGAACAAAAATGAAAAAAACAATTTAAAAAAACCAAAACTGACCCAAATGGTCTGACTTTAAAAATAAAAGCCAGAATAAAAGGTTTTAGAACGGAAAAAAAGCTGAACAAAATTATCAGAAACGAAAAAAAAAAAACAGAAAAAATAAAGTGATTTAAAACGAAAAAGAAATACAAAAAATAATGCAGCATATGAATCTGCACACTGCGGGGAACAAGCGCCTCTCTGCGCGGTATCATTAATGCAGCATATGGATCCGCACACTGCAGGGAACAAGCGCCTCCCTGCGCGGTATAATTAATGCAGCATATGAATACACACACTGCGGGGAATAAGCGCCTCTCTGTGCGGTATAATTAATGCAGCATATGAATCAGCACACTGCGGGGAATAAGCGCCTCTCTGTGCGGTATAATTAATGCAGCATATGAATCAGCACACTGCGGGGAATAAGCACCTCTCTGCGCGGTATCATTAATGCAGCATATGAATCAGCACACCGCGGGGAACAAGTGCCTCTCTACGCAGTGTAATTAATGCAGCATACAGTCAGGTCCAGAAATATTGGGACATCGACACAATTCTAACATATTTGGCTCTATACACCACCACAATGGAGTTAGAATGAAACAAACACAATGTGCTTTAACTGCAGACTGTCAGCTTTAATTTGAGGGTATGTACATCCAACTCAGGTGAACGGTGTAGGACTTACAGCAGTTTGCAGATGTGCCTCCCACTTGTTAAGGGACCAAAAGTAATGGGACAGAATAATAATCATCAAACTTTCCCTTCTTAACCCCTTAACGCCGCGGGACGTTGCATGACGTCCTGGCGGCGGGCGTGCTTTGAAGACGCGGGGCGTACAAGTACGCCCCGCTCTCTTCAATGGGGTCGCCTCGACCCCTCCCTGCAGCCTGCATGCGCTGACTCGTGGCACGCGTCATTGGCTGCACATTTCAGGCTGTTCCCCTACAGCCAATGACGCACGCTGCGCGCCAGCTGCGGGGAGGGCTCAGAATCAGTGGCGCGCGATGGCACCTGTCGGTGAGGCGTACCTGTACGCCTCGCCGGCGAAATCGACCCCTTAAGGGTACCACCCGTGTGTCCTTAAGGGGTTAATACTTGGTTGCAAATCCTTTGCAGTCAATCACAGCCTGAAGTCTGGAACGCATAGACATCACCAGACGCTGGGTTTCATCCCTGGTGATGCTCTGCCAGGCCTCTACTGCAACGGTCTTCAGTTCCTGCTTGTTCTTGGGGCATTTCCCCTTCAGTTTTGTCTTCAGCAAGTGAAATGCATGCTCAATGGGTATCCGAGGCACCGAATCGGCCCGATTCGTGAAAAAACGAATTGGTCTGAAACGAAACGCACATCCCTACTTACTAAACTAATGAAAACAAAAACGTGTGGTCACACAAAAGTATAATACATATCTTTTAGAGTATCTCTCTCCCCCAGCGTCTCTTCCTAATGGCGCCGATGATATAATAAATGTAAAACGAAAATTGGGGAATGAGCTCTATAAAGAGACAAAATAACACATCATGGTGAGGTAAAACACTCAAATCGGGTACATAAAGGCCCCCCTTTCAGATTGCACTGACAGAATACAAGAAATTGTGTGCATATAGCTTAGTTACCGCTCCCTCGGATAAGTACAGCCAGACTGAACACCCCGCCGTCACAAGAAGTATACGCCAGGCTAGTTCCAGTTGCGGTAAAGAAATTTAATTAAAAGAATAAAAGCCAACGCGTTTCGTCCAAACATAAACTGGACTTCATCAGGGCAAAAGAAAATAATACATACAGGTCAGGCGATACATTTAAATAGTGTCCCAAATTAGTAATAGCGCCTCTCGGTTCCAATTTCGTTCTTTACATCCGGTATTGCAGAAGATGGTTTCCAGAAGTTGCGTTGCAAACATCACATCCGGTCTCTTGGAAAATTGTCACCGGAAGTTGCGTCGCGGGACATCCTAGCCTCTCAGGCAGGGTGCGCAAAACGGAAATAGAAATCCTCTGTACTCATTTCGCTTCTGGGAACAGTAGTTCAACTGGCAATGACAGAATCAGAAAGATATATCAGTGAACGAAGTGCGCAGATGCAGAAGTATCACTCGTCTGGAAAAAAAAAATGCGCTCTTTACTGAGGAATAAATTCCATCTAAATAACAAAAAATAAATAAAGCACCCTAATAGAAACAGCATTTCATGTTGCTAAATGGCATTTAAAAACTAAATATAACAAAAAACAACAAAGCAGAGATCAAAACAATAAGAAAGCGAGTGGACCAAACAAGATGCGGTCTACAGACAACCTTTAATATCCATGTCTACATTAAGGCCTCCCCTTTTCCATGTGCCCATCTTATGTATCCACTCGGTCTCTCTCCTTGCTAATACTTTAAGCTATATGCACGCAATTTCCTGTATTCTGTGAGTGCAATCTGAAGCCCTTTACAGTATGTACCCGATTTGAGTGTTTTACTGCACCATGATGTGTTATTTTGTCTCTTTATAGAGCTCATTCCCCAATTTTCGTTTTACATTTACTAAACCAATGGTCAGGCCCTCGCTGTCAGCATCCCGAAGGAGTACTGATTCTGGCCCTAAACAGACTAAGTCAATAGATGGAGCTCCTTGCAGGGTGAACACAAAACTGTGGATGACTTTATTTACAGTTTACAATTACACAGACAGGGGGAGGTGCAGAATACAAAGGTAAAACACGTACCAGAGTTTCCATACTGAATAGCCTCCCAGTAGCCTCCCCCTCCCACACACACGCTCTGGTGTAATGGGCAATGGCTGGGGAATGTGGCAGGGAGATCTGGTTCAAGCCAGTTCCTGGGAGGTTGTTGTTGGAAGCAAGAAGAAAGACAAAATAATCCATTACTTACGGATACACATAGGGAAACCAGCACAGTTTATACCACACAACACTCTACAATGAATACATAAGGGGATAATAAGACGCCAGGGAATACAGCACAGAAAACACAAACACCCTACACCTAGGATTTTATGTACAGGGTGATTTTAACTTCGGAGAAAATATAAAAAATCAGGCCAGCACCTCCCAAACGCATGTCTAGGTCATGTACCCCAAGTCCAAAGTGACTACCGTCACAGTTTCCTTTAAAATTTCCATAGATTTTTTTTTCCTATTAATGAGACCCACGTGCCCGGCTTTATGACATCTCTTTCTGAAGCCACTAGGAAACACTAAGCTCCAGTGCAAGAGTAGAATCTATTAATGAGGAAGAATAATTATTGAAATCAAATAAAGATGTCTGAACATCATACAGTGAAGATTTTAATATTGTAATTTACAACTTTATTATTATTGAATTATTGTGGATTTTTGCAGCAGACGGGTGTTATAAATTATTAATTGTGTTGCTATTCGGAGAAGCGCTGAGTACTTTTTTTTATTAGACTGTGTGTGTTAGGTGACTTCTATCCATTAATAACCTGTGGTTTTCTGATGCAGACCTTTAGAAAAAAGGTTTTAGAAAAATGCTCCTCAGCTAAAAGAAAACAAGATGATCCTGTACCTTATGTTTCTGCAAATAAAAATTACGTAATTACATTAAACTTTTAACAAAACGGTTATATCACGTGCCTACAGCTAAAATGGGGACACCAAGGGGAAAAATTTGCGTTCGTTAATCTCCCCTTAGAGTCCCTGCTTTACCTGTAGATAACGGGTCAGGCGATGAGTCCAGCAGCCTGCCCCGAAATGTCCGCTAGGGTCCAGGATGCTCGGGGTAGTGCTAAAGCGCAGTGGCGTAGCGTGGGTTGTCAGCGCCCGGGGCCAGCCAAGAATTGTGCGCCCCCCCAACCTGTGGACACGTTATCGATATTGCCCCAGCCAGCTCACCTGGATATTGCCCCAGCCAGCTCACACATGGATATTGCCCCAGCTCACACATGAATATTGCCCCAACTCACACATGGATACTAGGGATGAGCCGAACACCCCCCGAGTTCGGTTCGAGCCCGAACCCAAACTTCCCATTTGTTCGGGACCGATCCCGAACCCGAACCCCCATGCAAGTCAATGGGGCTGAAAATTCGGTTCTTTAGAGTGCCCTCCAAGAGGGCATATATGCTACATATTTGCCATAAAAGGTGTATGGGGTCCGGGTAGTGCCCTGGGGACAGGAAACAAGGACAAAAAGTAAAAAAAAAAACGTTTTTAAAGGGACAGTGAGTTTCCATGAAATAAGGGTTAAAAATAAAAATGAAAAAATCCTTCAAATATCGTGCCTAGGAGGTTCCCATAACCTGCCCGTGAAGTGGCGGATTTCTAGGATGTATAGAATATGTAAAAACCAAAAAATGACATTTCAAATGACGGTAAATGCTTTTCCTTTAATCTATCCATAAACAACTGCTTGGGGCGACAGTCTGTATGAAAAGAGGAGACATTTTCGGACACACAGAAAATGTTTACTGATTTTTTGGCAGTGAAAAGCAGCAGGAGAATAGAAACTTCTAGACCAAAAAGACGATTTGGAAAGTGAGATAAATGGGAGAATTTTCTCTCTTGGCTATTTTGACCTAGAATTTTCCAGTTCTCCAGTATCTCCAGTTTCCTGACCTCAGTTTTCTCTGAATAACCTGTCAGGGTTATTCAGAGAGCGGTGAAGAGCAGGAGAAATGACTGGAGAATGGAAAATTCTAGGTCAAAATAGCCAAACCAGAAAAATTCCCCATTTAGGCTAGGGTCAGACAAGCGAATTTTTAACGTGCGTTTAGGCACACTTAATCACGGCCGCACTAGCAGCAAATGACGGGCAATGACGGCCAATATACGAAGTATGGTCGCACGAAAGTCCGGCTGCGCAACGCAAGTGGAAAATGAACGCATTTTTTCGAGAACGCAGAACCACTAGTACGGACGTACAGAGTGCGCTGCGTCCACTAGCGGCGTGTGTGCGTGATTTGGAGACGTCAGACCCTGCTCATGTCCGGCCAACATAACGTCCAGACACCCAAAGTTTCCTGGTTTGGATCCGTAAAAAACCACGCACAAAAATGCGCATCGTATGACCGTTTTCGCGCAATCCGTGAAAAAATACGGCAATGCGTTCGGACGCACTTTTTGACGGTCACTGCGAAAAATGCGTTAGTCTGACCCTAGCCTTATCTCACTTTCCAAATCGGCTATTTGGTCCAGATTGTTCTCTTTTCCTGCCATTCTCCTGGTTTTCACCTTTCTCTGAACAACCCTGAGAGAGAGGTGAAAGCCAGGAGAACTGGCAAGAGAAGAGAACAATCTAGACCAAATAGCCGATTTGGAAAGTGAGATAAATGGGAAAATTTTTCTGGTTTGGCTATTTTGACCTAGAATTTTCACTTCTCCAGTTATTTTCCTGCTTTTCACCGCTCTCTGAATAACCCTGTGAATGTTTAATCCCGAGGTGAAAAATAACATTGCTTTAGATTTTTTTTCAAACACCAGTTAAATGCAGCATATTAGGATGTTTTTAGGGAAATTAATTCTCAAATCTCAATCAGAAGCAGACACCACCCCACCCTCAGTATATTGTACAATGTATCAAATTGATTACCAGACTAAAAACACCTGGTGTTATGCCCGTTTGTGAACAGAGGTCATTTAGAGTTGATAATCTTTCCACGTAACATTAGTTTTTAAATCAATATCTAATAAAACCGCTGCTTATAATATTCTGCAGTGAAGAGTCTCTTTATTTCTAGATTTTTTAGTATTTTTTTAAGCATTTTCTATACTTTTTTCAAAATTTCTTTTTTTTTTCGAACCCGAACCGAACACGCCCAAAAAGTTCGAAATTCGCGAACTTTCGAACTGCCAAAGTTCAGGTCGAACTCCGAGCCGTTCGAACCCGAACAGCTCATCCCTAATGGATACTGCCCCAGCTCTCACATGGATATTGCCCCAGCTCACACATGGATATTGCCCCAGCTCACACATGGATATTGCCCCAGCTCACACATGGATATTGCCCCAGCTCTAACATGGATATTAGACATGTGCACAGCACAAAATTTCGGTTTGAACTAATGGATTAGTTCTAAAACACAATTTATTTAGTTGCTAAAGAAATTCGTTTTCAGTTCTTTAGTATGAAAACTAAATTCATTCATCTTAAAACCAGTGGATACTATTACTATTGTAGTGGCTCCTCAGAGGGCTGAGATCCCTGCTTGTTACAGTATCTCTCACTCTCAGCACAATGTGTCAGGCAAAGCTGTTACAGTAACTGACTGCTGCTCATCACAGCGTCAGAGTTTCAGTAAAACTAGTAAATAATATTTTTATATATAAGAGGTTATAACAATATTATTTCCTTGTTTTACGGAAACTCTGAATGCTGTGATGAGCAGCAATCAGTTACTGTAACAGCTGAGCCTTATAATTGTACTGAGAGATAATATAAAAAGCAGCCGATATCAGCGCTCACAGCCACTGGATTTAAAGGGCTCAAACAAATGCTCCTCTCTGTATAATGTATAGAACATCCTCCTGCATTAATTAATACCCCTCTCTGTAAAACGTATAGAACATCCTCCTGAATTAATTAATGTCCCTCTCTGTATAGAACATCCTCCTCAATTTATACATTTCTCTGTATAATGTATATAACATCCTCCTGCATTAATACCCCTCTCTGTATAATGTATAGAACATCCTACTGCATTAATTAATGCCCCTCTCTGTATAGAATATCCTACTGCATTGGCATGTGGAGGGTGCAGAACTTCAGAATGCAATGCTTATCCAGCACAGGAGAGGGAACTTTTACTTAAACTTTGTATCTCTGTGGGGGAGACAGACAGGATTATAAAAGCAGGGGAGAGGGAAAATATTAACGTAAATCGGTCTGAAAGTTCAGAGACGAGATGACTGATGCAAATTTATTTTTATAATGAAATAAAAAACTTTAAATCCAGGGAAAACATTCAAATAAATCACACTGAAGGCTCAAAATGACAGAGTAACTGTGAGAGCTGGATGCTAAATGTATCAGACGTAAAAAAACCTTTATAACAAGCAGCACTGGGAGAGGAGAAGGAGTTTATATAAAATGTGTATTATAGATGAGAAAAGGGGGATAGTGCTTCTGGATAATATAAAATGTATCAGACCTAAGCCCCTATTATGCAGAGCGGGAGGGGAGAAAACACACATTTTATAAAGTCCCTCTCTTCTCCCAGCGCTGCTTGTTATAAAGGGGTTTTTACTGTCCAGCCCTCCTCTATCATTAGCTTTCAGTGTGATTTATTTGAATGTTTTCCTTCTCCAGCTGTTTTTATCATCTTAAGTAAAGGTTTCCTCTCCTGTGCTGGCTGTCTGTGCTGCGAGTAAGTATTCTGGAGCTCTATCACTGTCAGATTTTCGGGTAGGGGTCGGGAAGGATTACACATACAAATCTTTTATGTAGCTTTGCGATGTTGCGCTCTTCATTGCTGGTCTCCTTCACTCATCAATGTAATATCACAAAAAGGACTGAAACTAAAATGTAGTGCATTTTTTTTTAGTTTCTTTCGTTTTTTGTACTGAGCAGTTTTCGTATCTCTTGAGTCATACGAAAACTAAATTATCCCAAAATTCGGACTAAATCGTTTTAGTCCTAAAACGAATGCACATGTCTAATGGATATTGCCCCAGCTCACACATGGATACTGCCCCAGCTCTCACATGGATATTGCCCCAGCTCACACATCGATATTGCCCCAGCTCACACATGGATTTTCCCCAGCTCACATGGATTTTTTTTTCCCCATCTCACACATGGATTTGCCCCAGCTCATGGATATGCCCCACACATGGATATGCCCCAGCTCACACATGGATTTGCCCCAGCTCACACATGGATTTGCCCCCGCTCACACATGGATATGCCCCAGCTCACACATGGATTTGCCCCAGCTCACACATGGATTTGCCCCAGCTCATGGATTTGCCCCAGCTCATGGATTTGCCCCAGCTCACACCTGGATATGCCCCAGCTCACACATGGATATACTGCCCCAGCTCATGGATATACTGCCCCAGCAGCTCATGGATATACTGCCCCAGCAGCTCATGGATATACTGCCCCAGCTCATAGATATTGCCCCAGCTCATGGATATACTGCCCCAGCACATGGATATATTGCCCCAGCTCATGGAATTACTGCCCCAGCTCATGGATATACTGCCCCAGCACATGGATACTGCCCCAGCTCATGGATACTGCCCCAGCTCATGGAGATACTGCCCAGCTCATGGATATATGCCCCAGCTCATGGAGATACTGCCCCAGCTCATGGATATACTGCCCCAAGCTCTCATAGATATATGCCCCAGCTCATGGATACTGCCCCCCAAGCTCTCATGGATATGCCCCAGCTCAGACCCCAGACCAGACATGGGTCGGCTGTTTGAATGCTCTATCAGCATTCGGACAGCCGCCCCTGGAGCTCCATCTCCGGCATACTTACTTGCCTGAGCGGCGCAGGGAAAGTGTCCTCGCTACCGCTCGTTGAAGGACCCAAGCCGCGATCACGTGGGACTCCCACGTGACCACGGCTTGGGTCCTTCAACAAGCGGAAGGCAGGTAAGTATGCCAGAGACGGAGCTCCAGGGGCGTCTGTCCGAATGCGGATAGAGCATTCGAACAGCCGCCCAAGCCCGGGCCTCAACTTTTAGGGGCGCAAATTTCTTTTGAAATTGTGCGCCCTTAAGAAAATTGCACCCGGGGCCGCGGCCCCCAGCCCTCCCCACGCTACGCCACTGGTCGAGAGTAATGTAGCACAGTGGTGTCAAGATTCTCCCAATGAAGATCTTATTAAGAGCCAAAAGGAAGATCCCGTAATTGGAATCTTTTACAAATATATTGAAAATCCTAGTGATAATCCTTTACCTGAAGAGAGTCCTGACCAGACTGAGGATCTTCGTATTTTAACCCTTTCGCTGCTGAGGCGTTTCACGCCTACTGAGGTAATTTTTTTACCGGTTTTGCTCATCTTGTTTAAACGTGTTTTGAAGGCTTATTTTAGTATATGACCCAGACATATTATATATCGTTCTTTCCGGCAGACTCGGCAGATTAATAATATGTCATTATTATATGTATACGTCATGACCTGTCTGTATATTATAACAAAAAATGCAATAAAATATGAATTTTCAATAATTTACAACATGTAAAGTGTATTTTTTTCACATTTTAACATGCGAGCAATTGCGGTTATATTTTGTATGGGGTGCGCTTGTTAAAAAAATTAGAGATGGGGTCTCGTTACGTTTTTTTTGGGGGGAAATTACGCGATTTTTAACAAACGCACCGCATACAAAAATCGTTAGTGCAGCATCATTGTTCACATTATAATTGAAATGGGAAGAATATTGCTGCATTAACAAACCAAAAAAAAAAAAAAACTTGTTTATTTTTTTTTTATAATTTTTTTTAAAATATTTTTTTATTTTTATTTAAAATTTTTATTTTTTTTAAAAACTTTTTTCACCTTCGTGTTTGGTATCGTTGGAACGGCCATGCTCTGGCCGATCCAACAGTATCAAACTTTAACCCCTAGCTGCCACGGATCGGGAGATAGGGAGTTCATTGGAACCCCCTATCTCCACCGTTGGTGGCAGCTAGGGGTTAACTCCAGCACTGGCGTCATCGTGCTATGCATGATGACGCCAGTCCTCAGGGGGAGTTCCCGGAGGCTTGGCCGACATCCAAGATGTCGGCCAGCTCCGGGAAAGGATCACGAACCGGCGCTTTTCAGCGCCGATTCGTGATCCGGCTCCCCAGGGGTTAATGACAGCCACCGTTTGGAAGGGCAGGCTGTGCCCTTCCAAGCGGTGCCTGTATTAACCCCCTGCTCCCCAGCGATCGGGAGGGAGAGAGGTCTGAAGGACCTCCCCCCCCTCCCTTTCAGGCGCCTCCTCCGCACATGCGGGGGGGCGCCTGAATTAGATGTCATCACGTCGCCGCGATGACATCTAATGTCCCCGCCGGGCTCCCGAGTGCTGGGCTGACATCCAAGATGTCAGCCCGCACCGGGGGCGCAGCAATCCGCCGGAATCCGGCGGATTGCTGCCTCCTGTGCTAGGACGCGCTGAGCGCGTCCGTAGCACAGGAGAACCACTTGGCTGGACGCGCTGAGCGCGTCCATAGCAGCCAAGTGGTTAATGAGATCCAAGGCCCAATTCAGTATTAAGGATGGTCTATTGATCAGAACATCTAAGCATGGGATACAACAATGGGTAGTTCCTACTGCCTTTAGAGGTTTAATGCTGCAACATGCCCACGATGCACCCACTGCGGGACATCGAGGTGAAAAGATCACCTATGAGTTATTGCGGGATTATGCTTATTGGCCCCATATGTTACAGACGTCCAACATATTGCCATGGATGTCTAGTATGTGCCCAATTTCAACCTCACGGCCCTAACTCATCGCGCACCTCTCCAGAGGAAAGGTTTCTCATTGCCATGGTCGATATTCAGATCGACTTTATTTGGTCCTGTCACAAGATCAACTAGGGGGGAACAAATATATGTTAACAGTTACCTGTCTATTTAGTAAATGGATAGAGTGTTTACCAGCTCCTAATAATATTGCTGAAACATGTGCAATTTTTCTTATTAACCATATATTTTCCAGGTTTGGTCTACCTCAAAGGTTGGAGTCTGACCATGGTAGCCATTTTACAAGTGATGTAATGACAAGAATGTGGAAAATGTTAGATGTCAAGCGTAAGTTGCATATTTCGTATTGTGCCGCGTCTAGTGGAAGTGCCGAACGAAGTGTCAATTGTAAATGTCCTAAAGAAATTTGTAAAAGAATCAGGAAAGGACTGGGACGTAAAGTTGCCCTTAGTGCTCATGGCTATTAGAGCCACGCCAAGTACCGCGACTAAGATGTCACCATTTGAGTTAATGACTGGAAGGAAGATGGTGTTACCACAACATCTATTGTATCGCACTTCAGATCAGAATTTAATAAATGCTACTCCCACACATCAGTATATAGAAAACCTACGTCATCATTTACAGCAAACATTTGCTTTTGCACAATGGAATCTAGAGAAGGCTGCTGTATCTATTAAGACTTATTATGATTTTAAGACTACCAAAAAGGAGTATGAGATTGACGAAAAGGTGTATCTGTATAATTTTAATAGAGATCGAGTAAAAGAGAGAAAGTTTCTTCCATCCTGGAAAGGACCATACTCGATAATTGATAAACTGTCTCCTGTGGCGTATAAAATAGAGATACCCAAAGTAAAGGAGAGTATTGAAAAATGGGTTCACATTAATCAATTGCGTGTTTGTCATCCTAGATCTCACCTCAGGATGTGTGAAAATGGACCAGCTGAAGACATTTAACTGGTATCATGTGAAGTGATGTTTTAATTAACATGTGATTCTTCTTCCCAGCATTCAGATGTTTAACTCAAGCTAGTAGATAGACTAGATCTGTAAGGTTAATTAAATGTAATCAGAGATCAGAGTATCTATAGGGAATTTGAGTGAAATAGGGATGAGCCGAACACTCCCCGAGTTCGGTTCGAGCCCGAACCCGAACTTCCCATTTGTTCGGGACCGAACCCGAACCCGAACCCCCATGCAAGTCAATGGGGCTGAAAATTCGGTTTTTTAGAGTGCCCTCCAAGAGGGCATATATGCTACATATTTGCCATAAAAGGTGTATGGGGGTCCGGGTAGTGCCCTGGGGGACAGGAAACAAGGACAAAAAGTTTTAAAAAAACGCTTTTAAAGGGACAGTGAGTTTTCCATGAAATAAGGGTTAATAATAAAAATGAAAAATTCCTTCAAATATCGTGCCTAGGAGGTCCCCATAACCTGCCCGTGAAGTGGCAGATTTCTAGGATGTATAGAAACACTTAAAAACAAATAAATGATATTTCATATGACGGTAAATGCTTTTCCTTTAATCTATCCATAAACAACTGCTTGGGGCAGCAGCCTGTATGAAAAGACATTTTAGGACGCGCAGAAAAAGTTTGGTGTTTTTTTGGGCTAAATTATTGTGAAACTTATGCAGGCTTTGGATGAAAGTAACAATAGGTGCTTTAAAATTGGGCTTTTAGCGTCGGCAACAGTGCCGTCACACCGTAACCCCTCTGAGGATATGAATCTGATAAAGGCGTCAATGGCAGTGCACCCAGATATTGTGCCTTTAGTGCCAGGCATGCAAGTACTATCATACAGTAACCCCTCTGTGGTATTGTGGAAGAGTGCAGGGGTGGACCATGCAGTCCTATATTGGAAAGTGTTTTTTTTATCTGTTAATGGGCGTCAGTGCACCCAGATATTGTGCCTTTAATGCCAGGCCATCAAGTATCATCAAACAGTAACCCCTCTGTGGTATTGTGGAAGAGTGCAGGGGTGGACCATGTGGTCCTTTATTGAAAAGTTTTTGATCTGGTAATGGGCGTCAGTGCACCCAGATATTGTGCCTTTGGTGCCAGGCCAGCAAGTATCATCATACAGTAACTCCTCTGTGGTATTGTGGAAGAGTGCAGGGGTGGACCATGTGGTCCTATATTGAAAAGATATGCATCTGGTTAAAGCGTCAGTGCACCCAGATATTCTGCCTTTGGTGCCAGGCCATCAAGTATCATCATACAGTAACCCATCTGTGGTATTGTGGAAGAGTGCAGGGGTGGACCATGTGGTCCTTTATTGAAAAGATATGCATCTGGTTAAGGCGTCAGTGCACCCAGATATTGTGCCTTTGGTGCCAGGCCAGCAAGTATCATCATACAGTAGCCCCTCTATGGTATTGTGGAAGAGTGCAAGGGTGGACCATGTGGTCCTATATTAAAAAGATATGCATCTGGTTAAGGCGTCAGTGCACCCAGATATTGTGCCTTTGGTGCCAGGCCAGCAAGTATCATCATACAGTAACCCCTCTGTAGTATTGTGGAAGAGTCCAGGGGTGGACAATGTGGTCCTATATTTAAAAGTTTTTTTATCTGTTAATGGGCGTCAGTGCACCCAGATATTGTGCCTTTAATGCCAGGCCATCAAGTATCATCATACAGTAACCCCTCTGTGGTATTGTGGAAGAGTGCAGGGGTGGACCATGTGGTCCTTTATTGAAAAGTTTTTGATCTAGTAATGGGAGTCAGTGCACCCAGATATTGTGCCTTTGGTGCCAGGCCAGCAAGTATCATCATACAGTAACCCCTCTGTGGTATTGTGGAAGAGTGCAGGGGTGGACCATGTGGTCCTATATTGAAAAGTTTTTTGTTTTTTTAATGGGCGTCAGTGCAGCCAGATATTGTGCCTTTCATGGCAGCAAGTGCCTTCACACCGTAACCCTTTTGTGGTATTGTGGAAGAGTTCAGTGCTGGAGGTTTTGTGAATGCAGAAGAGGACATCCCCTATCTATTCCATTACTTCAGCATCAGGGGATTGATAGCTGCTGATCCAGGACTGATTCATTTTTATAAATGTCAGCCGGTCTACAGAGTCGGTGGACAGACGCACTCTTTTGTCTTTGACAAAACCTCCAGCGGCACTGAACATCCTTTCGGAAAGCACGCTAGATGAAGGACAACCTAGTAGCTGCATAGCATATTGGCTAAGTTCTGGCCAGTGATCAAATCTCAACACCCCGTACGCCAGTGGATCATCTGCTGATAAGGTATCCAGGTCTGCCCTTGCCCCTAGGTAGCCCTGCACCATATGGTGAAGACGCTGGCAATGGGTGCCTACATTTGACGTCCCTGGGCGTCGAGGACTAAAAAAAATTAAAAATGCATCAGTCAAGCGGCCCTGGCCTTCACCGCTATTCCTCTGATCACCTGCAGTCTCAGAAGCACGTGTGTCAGCACTTGGTAATCTAACAGTGCCTGGAAAGGTGTTACACAAGTTTCGCTTTAGAGCGTCCTCAAGTTTTGTCATCCTGTGCTCCCTCTGTGCGGGCAGGATGAGCTCTGAAACTTTACCCTTGTATCGTGGATCAAGAAGGGTTGCCAACCAGTAATGATCCCTCTCCTTGATAGCACGAATCCTGGGGTCCTTTAGCAGGCTTTGCATCATTAGGGAGCCCATGCAGCGTAGGTTGGAGGTGGCATTGGCTGCCGAGTCTTCCTGGTCAATGAGGATGACCATATTGTGCACTTCCTCCACCCAGCCACGCACAAGCCCTTCTGTTTCTGGGCACACAAAACCCTGCCTTGAGGAATCCCCACCTTCAATGCCCCCACTACTTAAATATCCTCCTCATCCTCCTCCTGTCTGATCTGAGTAGGACCCGCTGGAATGCTGTCTGCAGAAAGACTGGGGCCTTGAGAGCTAGGGAAGGCCTCCTCTTCCTCCCGTTGCTCTGCCTCTAGAGCCACATCTATAATTCCCCGCAGAGTGTGCTCCAGCAGGAACACTAAAGGAATTGTGTCACTGATGCATGCACTGTCCCTGTCAACAAGCTCCAGCACAGAGCCCCGTCTTGGATCTGTCACGTCTCGGCCTTGCCCCCTGCTGGTGGTAGCAGGGATTCCTGTTTTTGTTTTCAGGCTGCAGGCCATCTGTTGGGCTTATTGGTCTGTGGTCACATGACCTGTTCTGCCCTATATGTAGGACCAGGATTCCCCTTGATCTTTGGACCAGGATAGTCTTTCTTGCCTAGTCCCTGTGTGCTGTTTAACTTTGATATTCATGTGTTTAGGATCTCTCTCTTGTCTGACCCCTCAAGTTATGATATTTCGTGTATGACCTTTGGCTCTTGTATTTGGATCTCTCTTCTGTCTGTCCCCTGTACCGTGCTTATTTATCCGTGTAATACCTGCATTCATTGTATGTCTGGTTTATGTTTTATACACCTTGCAGACCTAGTTTAGTTAGTTTTTCGAGACCACCTTTCAAGGATCTCAGTCAGGGCTTAGGGATCTTTTTAGTTTCTGTAAATATCTTGGTTTGTTCCCTGGAATCTGTATACCTGCCCTAAAGGCTTCAATCTCTGCAGATTGGGGGCTCCCCATCACCCTATAGGGGGCTCATCGTTACATTATCCTGGTCCCATAATAGAAGCTGGCAGGTATGTCTCATATGTATGAAGCTGTATTGAACTTGGTGCTTGCTATGATGAAAGAACTGCAGAGGTTAATGGAGGCTCTGAGCCTATCACCTGCTGCAGCTAACGATGCAGCACCACCCTGCACTACTTGCAAACCCATGTCTGAGAAGGAAAGACGCAGGTTGTATGGTCTCTGTTTTTATTGTGCAGATCCAAATCACACTATTGAACATTGTGTATTAAAACCTGTTAAGCAATGGCAGGGGAACCATGTATCAAGGTATCGCTATGGAGGTACTGGTGTGTCCTCCATAGGCATCCAGACTGGCAGAATAGCCACCTCAAATCTGTTGAATCATGGGATCAATATGCCCTCGTCTCACAGTGAGGTTGCAGTGTCTCCGGTTGGGAATGCTATGCCAGCCATGTCTGTATCCACTGGCACGCTGCCAGCCATGTCTGTATCCACTGGCACGCTGCCAGCCATGCCTGTTCTCACTGGTAATAAAAAGCCAGCCATGCCTGTTCTCACTGGTAATAAAAAGCCAGCCATGCCTGTTCCCACTGGCAATGAAAATCCAGCCATGCCTATATCCACTGGCACGTTGCCAGCCATGTCTGTATCTACTGGCACGTTGCCAGCCATGTCTGTATCTACTGGCACGTTGCCAGCCATGTCTGTATCTACTGGCACGAAGCCAGCCATGCCTGCTTCCCCTGGCACGAAGCCAGCCATGTCTGCGTCCCCTGGCACAAAGCCAGCCATGTCTGTTCCCACTGGCAATGAAAAGCCAGCCATGTCTGTATCTACTGGCACAATGCCAGCCATGTCTGTATCTACTGGCACGAAGCCAGCCATGTCTGTTTCCCCTGGCACCAAGCCAGCCATGTCGGGTACTGGTAATGAGAAGCCAGCCATGTCGGGTACTGACAATATGTCACTCGTGATGCCTCAGACTGGCACCTTGCCAGTGGTGTCCGGGACAAGCTGTATGTCAGCAATGACAGCTGCGCCCAGGTTAGACGAGACAGCTGTGGCCACGTTTTGTTATGAGGCCGACGTGCCTGGATTGGCACATGAGACCACTGTGCCCTTGCCCCACAGTGAGTCCAGTGTTGTCCCCACCATTGTCAAGCCTTGTGAGGTGGTCACCAAGTCTACGTCTTGCTCAAAGAGAAGACAGGAAAAGTTGATCAACCCTAGCCAATCTGGTTCTGAAACTTCCACGCTCTGTTCTGGTTCCAGTGATACTACACCCTCTAAGTCCGAGGTTGCCTTACTCTGCAAAGTAATCAGGGAAATCCGGCAAGCTGGTGGTTTAAAGGGTACTATAATCCCCAAATCACATTGTGTTCCCAAGGGAAATATACAGACGCCCTCTGGCTCTTTGATGCGTGAGATGCACTGGGTAGTGCTCCAGAGACACCCTGGCATTCTGCAAGGGCTGTTGGAAGAGTCTGATTCAGATGATCCACAATATACTCCTCCTGGGGAGAGGTGTAAGACTGTTGTGGCGCCAACTGTACCATGTCCTGGTGATGTCCCATATCCCGAGAGTTTACCAGTCATGCACACACCCTGTACTGTATCGGTCGGGCCATGTCTACCTGTAGGGTAGTTAAGCCCATGTCTAATGGCAAGGTCATTGTCTCTGGGGAGGACAGTAAATCCACTGTGTCTAGTGGTTCCACTGTGAGATGTAATATACAATCTCAGGGCAAGACTACTGTCACTGGATCTGGCAGTACCTCTATTGCCTCTATGTTCTATGGTGTGGACAGAACTCCTAGATCACTGCCCAGGAGATGCAAGAAGGTGACTAACCGTAACCAACCTGGGACTGATGATTCACTCCGTTCAAGGTCCAAGGTACTCATGCCGTCGGACCCTCGGGTACGAGACTCTAGCCCGGTTGCCGAGGGTTGTGTACGGGCCTCTAATGGTGCAGTGATCTGCAGAGAGGACCTGGAGGTTTATGAAAGAGCTTTGCTTGCTCAGGCACATACTGACTACTCTGAGTCTGAGTGGGATTCCAATGGGTACTGGTGACTGTTGGTCTTATCCATTTTCATGCCGTCCATGTTTTCTTGGGTGCCCAGGAGGTCACCCGTAAGGGAGGGGGTTATGTCACGTCTCGGCCTTGCCCCCTGCTGGTGGTAGCAGGGATTCCTGTTTTTGTTTTCAGGCTGCAGGCCATCTGTTGGGCTTATTGGTCTGCGGTCACATGACCTGTTCTGCCCTATATGTAGGACCAGGATTCCCCTTGATCCTTGGACCAGGATAGTCTTTCTTGCCTAGTCCCTGTGTGCTGTTTAACTTTGATATTCTGTGTATGACCTCTGGCTCATGTGTTTAGGATCTCTCTCTTGTCTGACCCCTCAAGTTATGATATTTCGTGTATGACCTTTGGCTCTTGTATTTGGATCTCTCTTCTGTCTGTCCCCTGTACCGTGCTTATTTATCCGTGTAATACCTGCATTCATTGTATGTCTGGTTTATGTTTTATACACCTTGCAGACCTAGTTTAGTTAGTATTTTGAGACCACCTTTCAAGGATCTCAGTCAGGGTTTAGGGATCTTTTTAGTTTCTATAAATATCTTGGTTTGTTCCCTGGAATCTGTATACCTGCCCTAAAGGCTTCAATCTCTGCAGATTGGGGGCTCCCCATCACCCTATAGGGGGCTCATCGTTACAGGATCCCTCCCAGCTGCAATCAGAGTTACCCAGTGTGCCGTGAAGGAAATGTAATGACTCTGTCCATGCTTGCTGGACCACGTGTCTAAAGTGACATGCACCTTGCTGCTGACTGCCTTTCACAATGACTGGATAACATTGTCTTCCACGTGCTGGTATAGTGCTGGAATCGCCTTGCGTGAAAAGTAATGGCTTTTTGGAACCTGCCACTGTGGTACAGCGCATTCAGCAAATTCACGGAAGGGAGCAGAGTCCACCAGCTGGAAAGGCAGCAGCTGCAATGCGAGTAATTTTGCTAAGCTGGCATTTAGATGCTGTGCTTGTGGATGGTTTAGACTATATTTTTTCTTTCGCTGCAGCAGCTGCGGCAACGTAATCTGACTGCGTAAATCTTCAGCTACTGGGATTAGGCTTGTGCACCGATTATTTTTTCGGTTCGATTTGTTCGGATGTTTAAACTTTTCGATTCGGTTCGATTTGTTCGGATGTTTAAACTTTTCGATTCGGCTCGTTTCGGTTCGGCTCGACTCGTTTTTCGTGTACATTTTGTTTTTAGGAATATCGACCATTTTTCGTATTTTCGTGTCACTTTGCTCGTTTTTTGTATCGACTTTTCGTGATTTCGGAAATTTTCGTTTTTTCGGAACGTCTGTTCTCCTCCTTTCAAAGCTGTCTAACTCTAATCGTTTTGACGTAAACTACTATGGTTTACTTTTATACTTTATATATTTTTTTATAATACATTTTTGGTTTGTTTTTCGGATCCGATAATTCATTCTGTCGATACGATAATTCTGGCGATTCTATCGTGTTTTTTTTTAATTAAATAAAGATCCTTTTTTTCTTATGAATATACATTTCACAACTTTATTTAATCACATTAAAAAATGGTATGAAAGCCAAGGAACAAAAAAAATGAACAAAACGATTTAAAAAATGCTAAACTGACCCGAATGGTCTGACTTTAAAAATAAAAACCAGAACAAAAAGGTTTGAAAACGGAAAAATAGTTGATCAAAATGATCTGAAACGAAAAAAAAAAATGATTTACAACAGACAAAAAAAATTAACCCTTTCGCTGCTGAGGCATTTCACGGCTTCCCTTCACGCCTGTGTGCGGTCTGCTGCTGAGCTAATTTTTAACAGTTTCGCTCCTCTTGTTTAAACGCGTTTTGAAGCCTTATTTTATAATATGACCCAGACATGTTATATATCGTTCTTTCCGGCAGACTCGGCAGATGATTCATAATATATCATTATCATATATATGTGTCATGTTATTTACCGGTTATTTTACGGTGAGAACAATAAAGCTGTGGAATTCTCTGCCTGTTGAGGTGGTTGGGTCAGAGTCTGTACAGACTTTTAAAAAACGACTGGATGACTTCCTGCAGACACAGAATATTAAGGGTTATAATATTTAATATGTGGGTAAAAGCTTCTTGATCCAAGGAGAAATCTGACTGCCATTCTGGGGTCAAGAAGGAATTTTTTCCCAGTATGTTGCATATTGGCAAGCATTCAGACTGGGTTTTTTGCCTTCTTTTGGATCAACAGCAGTAGGTTATGTGGGAGAGGCTGAACCCGATGGACGCATGTCTTTTTTCAGCCTATGTAACTATGTAACTATGTAATGTCCTGTCTGTATATTATAACAAAAAATGCAATAAAATTAGAATTTTCAATGTTTGTTTTACAAGGTGTATTTTTTTTTCACATTTTAACTTGCGAGTGTTTGCGGTTATATTTCATGAGTTGCGTTTGTTAAAAAAAATTGAAAAGGGGACTTGTTATATTTTTTTGGGTGAAAATTACACTATTTTTAACAAACGCACCCCATACAAAAATCCTTAGTGCAGCATCATTGTTCACATTATAATTGAAATGGGAACAATATTGCTGCATTATTTTTTTTTATATTTTAATTTTTTATAATTTTTAACATTGTCATGTTTGGTATTGTTGGAAAGGCCATGCTCTGGTCAATCCAAAGATACCAAACATTCAGTGGCGTAGCGGGGTTGTCAGCGCCCGGGGCCAGCAAAGAATTGTGCGCCCCCCCCCAACCTGTGGACGTTATCGATATTGCCCCAGCTCACACATGGATTTGCCCCCAGCTCATGGATTTGCCCCAGCTCATGGATTTGCCCCCCAGCTCATGGATTTGCCCCCCAGCTCATGGATTTGCCCAAACTCATGGATTTGCCCCCCAGCTCACTCATGGATTTGCCCCCAGCTCACTCATGGATTTGCCCCCCAGCTCACGGGGATTTGCCCCCAGCTCATAGATTTGCCCCAGCTCTCACATGGATTTGCCCCCAGCTCACTCATGGATTTGCCCCCATCTCATGGATTTGCCCCCATCTCATGGATTTGCCCCCCAGCTCACTCATGGATTTGCCCCCCAGCTCATGGATTTGCCCAAGCTCATGGATTTGCCCCCAGCTCACTCATGGATTTGCCCCCCAGCTCATGGATTTGCCCCCAGCTCATGGATTTGCCCAAGCTCATGGATTTTCCCCCCAGCTCACTCATGGATTTGCCCCCCAGCTCACTCATGGATTTGCCCCAGCTCACGGGGATTTGCCCCCAGCTCATAGATTTGCCCCAGCTCTCACATGGATTTGCCTCAGCTCTCACATGGATTTGCCCCCAGCTCACTCATGGATTTGCCCCATCTCATGGATTTGCCCCCATCTCATGGATTTGCCCCCAGCTCACTCATGGATTTGCCCCCAGCTCATGGATTTGCCCCCAGCTCATGGATTTGCCCTCCAGCTCACTCATGGATTTGCCCTCCAGCTCACTCATGGATTTGCCCCAGCTCTCACATGGATTTGCCCCCATCTCATGGATTTGCCCCCATCTCATGGATTTGCCCCCATCTCATGGATTTGCCCCCAGCTCACTCATGGATTTGCCCCCCAGCTCACTCATGGACTTGCCCCCATCTCATGGATTTGCCCCCAGCTCATGGATTTGCCCCCAGCCCTTACCTGGATATTGCCCCAGGCCCCAGCTCCGGCGGGGGTTGAGGGGACCGGGACCCAGATGCCGGGCAGCGCGGGAGCGCCTGCCCGGTCTTTAACAGTCCGTCCTGTTAGGTGATGCCGCGCAGCCGGTCACGTGGTCCGGCCAATCAGGTGGTACAGAGACTCCGTACCACCTGATTAGCCGGACCACGTGACCGGCTGCGCACGCCGCGCACGCCGCGCAGCCGCATCACCTAACAGGACGGACTGTTAAAGACCGGGCAGGCGCTCCCGCGCTGCCCGGCATCTGCGTCCCCTCAACCCCCGGGCCAGTTTTAGGGGCGCAAATGCGCCCCTAACAAAACTGCGCCCGGGGCCACGGCCCCCCAGCCCCCCCCACGCTACGCCACTGCTAAAGCGCCATCCCGAACATTCCCTCCATGAAGTCCATAGGACTCCATGTAGGCTTCTCCTGCGGGTCACAGGGCTGGCAGGATCTTGCCTCTTGTGAGATCCTGCAGGTCCGCGGAGTGATCGCGGAGGGACTTTTTTCCCCAGTCTCACTCTGCTCCCAGTGGGCAGAAGCGGCGGATCGGACTGCCGTTCTCGCCGCAAAATGAGAGGTGAGTATTTGTTTTTTTTGGGTGGTTTCAGCTGGTGCTAACAGATTCTGCAGAAGCTCTAAGCTGTTGCAAACTATTTTAGTGTACGGTTCCACACCACCGTCATCATTGAAGGCTAAACCTGGTGCTGCTCCATCCCTGAAAACCTAGATGCACCCCTCATGACATACTCAACCCTGTTTTCCCTGTTTGTCAGCAGGAGATACAGGTGCACGCAATCAAGGGCCCAGCACTTCCCTACTAAAGGGCAAAGCACCTATAGAGCTTTGCTTTTGCATTGTTGTTCATTCAGTATCCTGTTTCCAAGCAAGCCTATCCTGTATCCTGACCACCGGACCCCTGGGATTACCTCTGGAACCCACCTACATAATTACCACTCTGAGACTTCGCTTTGCCAAACCCCTCTACTGGATCTCTTTTTACCAAACCACTGCCCGTCTACTGGACTTTGCTTTGCCAAGCCTCTTTGCCGGATCTCTTGTTACCGAACCCCTGCCTGTCTACTGGACTTTGCTTTGCCAAAACCCCTGCTGCATCCATTAGTGCTGAACCCTTGCCTTATAGCCCTCCAAGCTTATATTTTCCTATATTTTGGACTTATTATTATATTCAGTTCCCCTGGTTCTCTAGTTTCTTGTTTCATCCCTTCAAAATACATATTTTCCTCCTAGCCTTATTTGTCCTTCAGTCCTATTCCTGCCCCATCCATCTATCTACATCTTATTCAGCCCCTTTCCAGTCTAGTCCGTAGTTCTGTGTTTAGTCACCTTCTCCCTTACTTCTGTATGTATTGATCAGCCCCTTTTCTGTTTTGCCTCTTTATCTCCAGCCACTCCTCATAGTTACCTTATCTCATATTGCTTTTGTTTCATTCATCCTGTGTCCTGTTTAAATTTTTTTTCATTTATTTAACGTATACCTGCCTACACTCCCTTTGTTCACTGCATATTGGGCTCGACCATGCAACCACGTAAACTGGAACCTGACATTTAGTTAACGACAGCTGTTTGTAATTAGCATTAGGACTTTGTGATGCTAACTCTTTGCTTACTCTTTGCGTTCCCCATGTTAAGTATAGGACGTGCAAAGTACAGTAAGTGCTAATACCGATTCGCTAACGGGTTGTTGTAACGCAATAGCGATGAGGAGATGATACAGCTGGAATGCTATCACGTCAATTAACCTAGCGAGAATGCTCATTTATTTGAGCGCTTTCATTAATGAGGTGATAGAGCCCAACTTTTTACTTTTCAAAACAATGTCTAAAAGTGAGGAGTCAGGCCGAGCAGAACGCGTGGGAAAGCAGTTCCCCCACTTTCTGGGGGAACATTGTTCCCCTTTGACCCACACATTTAAAAGCTTTTATTAACCTCTTTATAACGGGTGGATGTCGTCCTTTCCAATGATACCAAATTTAAACAGGTTAAAGATTTATTTAAAAATAAGATATCGAAATAATATTTTTCTCTTTTTTTTTATAAAGCAGCACTATTATTCAATTTATAATTATAAAGAGAACAGTGATGCTGTGCTAACTCACCTTCTCATTTCCCTCACTGCCAGCAAGTGTGGAGCTGGTAATGCAACGCATTGTTTCATCGACAGCCTAGACCGTGTCACTGCAGTGATGTCACATTTCCCCATTCCAGCCCTGTCCCCCTGCCCTCTGTATTCTTTATGCCTATGTTTCCCATATGTTTCTATATGTGCTTTCCCTGGATTGCAGCTCAGGGGTTAAGTGGCTTCCTCTTTAGCTCTCCTGTTGTTGATGTGGGCTGATCACCTCCCTATATATTGCAATGGGCCCTTATCCCATTGCTCTTGCAGTCTGGTTTCCTTTCAGTTCCTGATTTCCTGCAGAGTGTTTGTTCCTGAGAGCTCCCTACTGTTTATTCTGTTCAAGTTTGCGTTTTCTTGTTTACCTTATTTTTTTGGTCTTGTCTCCTTATCTGTCTGCTGTTTCTTTAGTTAGTCCAGGTTCTAGTTCATGTCCAGTCATTCCCGTGTTTATAGTTCTAGTGTTTCTCCTTTGTCTGGTTAAGTTATATGTCTGACTGATTACCTGGTTCTGACCCTTTTGCCTGGCAGACTCGCTCCCGGTTCTGGATCCCTGGCATCTGTATAAGGTATATTCAGTTTTTTTACTCAATGGTCCTGATCTGTAGAAAATAGACGGCTGATGTCTTCCGATGATAGATGGCTGATTAAGTCTTCCGTTATCCACATCAGCCGTCTATTTTCTACAGATCAGGACCTTCTTTTTTTTTTGAGAACATATTTTTACCAGGAAGGATACATTGAGATTTCTCTCGTATACAAGTTGTTACTATCCAAGGTCCTGATCTGTAGAAAATAGACGGCTGTTGTGGATTACGGAAGACTTAATCTATCCAAGGTTCCGACGTGAAAAAAATAACTAAAATAAGTAAATAAAAAAATAAATAAATAAAATAGATGAAGTGTTTCACCATCGACTACTGTCCAGCGTGCTGATTCTGAACCTTGGACCGTCACCGATAGTGAAACATTTAATCAGACTATTTCAGCAAAGAAAAAAACAGACCTCGTTATTACATTTAGGCTAGGGTCAGACGAAAGCATTTTTCCCCGCGAACGTGAAAAAGTGCGTCCGAACGCATTGACGTATTTTTTCACGGAATGCGCAAAAACAGTCAGACGACGCGCATTTTCTGGACGTTATGTTGGCCGGACATTAGCAGCGTCTGACGTCTCCTAATCACGCACACACGCCGCTATGCCGCAGCTGCGCACTCAGTACGTCAGTACTAGCAGTTTAGCATTCTCAGAAAAATGCGTTCAAGTTCCACCTGCGTTGCACGGCCAGACTTTTGTACGGCCGTACATCGTATATTGGCCGTCATTGCCCGTCATCTGCTGCTAGTGCGGCCGTAATTATGTGCGCCAGAACGCACGTTAAAAGTGCGCTGGTCTGACCCCAGCCTTAAAAATAGTTAGAAACCCTAAAGATTAACCCAAAACTTCCCAAAAAATGCCAGAAAATTCAAAAAAAATAATAAAAAAATGGCATATTGCTGCAGATGAAACCAAAAAATTTTTAAGAGATATTTAATAAAAAGTTAAAGACGCAAATAATTTTTTTCATTGAGAAGTATGGAGGGATAAAGCCTAGTCTTGTTTAAAATTTGTTAGAAACCCTAAAGATTAACCCAAAAATTCCGGAAAAATGCCCAGAAAATCCTAAAAAATTTATTTAAAAAATGGCATATTGCTGCAGATGAAACTAAGAAATGGTTAAGAGAAATTTAATAAAAAGTTAAACGCAACTATATTTTTATTTTTTACATTGAAAAGTATGGAGGAATAAAGCTTAGTTTTGGTTAAAATTAGTTAGAAACCCTAAAGATTAACCCAAAAATTCCTGAAAAATGCCCAAAAAAACCTAAAAAAAATAATTTAAAAAATGGCATATTGCTGCAGATGAAATTAAGAAATGGTTTAAGAGATATTTAATACAAAGTTAAAAACGCAAATAATTTTTTAAATTGAAAAAACTATGCTGCATTAATTATACTGCAGAAAAGAGAATTGCTGCCCTGCAGTGTGCAGATTCATATGCTGCATTAATGATAGTGTAGAGGTGCTGCCCCGCAGTGTGAGGATTCATATGCTGCATTAATTATACTATGGAGGTGCTGCCCTGCAGTGTGAGGATTCATATGCTGCATTAATTTTACTGTAGAGTGCTGCCCCGCAGTGTGTGGATTCATTGAACCCAGGACGTACTTGAAAATGAGAGAAATCTCAATGTATCCTTCCTGTAAAATACTTTTATAAATAAATAAATACATAAATAAATATGCTGCATTAATTATACTGTAGAGTGCTGCCCTGCAGTGTGCGGATTCATATGCTGCATTAATTATACTGTAATGGTGCTGCCCTGCAGTGTGCGGATTCAAATGCTGCATTAATTATACTGTAGAGTGCTGCCCCGCAGTGTGCGGATTCATATGCTGCAACTATCGAATTTGAAATGAACTATCAAATGGATATCGAGTAACTATCGAATTGATCGAAATGATACGAAATTACGCAATCAGCAATAGAACCGAAAAACACGATGTCCAAAATGACCGAAATGGAACAGAAATCACGAATGGAACGAAAATGACTTGCGATTTTACAAATTTCATGTTCATAAGAAATAACGAAATTATTTTGTTCGGATCGGAAATTATTTCTTATCTGACGTATTTCGGATCCGATCCGATTCGGAATATCGGGCGAATCCGAAGCACCAAATCGGTCTGATTAGTGAAAAAAAACCAATCGGTCCGAATCTAAATGCACATCCCTACTTATCACCTTTAGCAGATGCTGACTGGTTGGACCACCAGGGAAAAAAGATAAGTTGGTTGTTTGGTAAGGGCTTGTTTATTAGGAATAACAATATCCATGGGAAAAAGGTGGGCATAGGACGATGTCTACACTGGAAACAAAAATCAGGGGCCCGATCACAACCTGGCCATTATGGACAATGCTTGTGCTGTACAGCATAATGGCTTGAGCGCTTTGCTAATTTTTTTACCCATCCTATTCCATCTGAAATGCAAATACAGCTCACGGATGTTGCGCCAGGTTACTGTACATTAGAATGTACAGGAGACGTATGGGAGATACTAATGGAAGATGCTAATGTGGCCACAGCAGATGGATAACAAGCTATTCCAACTTGCTCGTTCCCCATCTGCGTCTGCTGTTGTTCTGCAAAGAATGATGTTTCTCAAACCCTGGTGTTAAGTGATTTTGCTTCAGCACAATCAAATAACACACAAAACTAAACCCACCCAAAATTCCATACTCCTCTCAGATCCCTCGGTGGTGAGAGCATCGCGATCCTCTGTTTCCTCGCTCCACAGGCACAGGAGCACTGGGAACAAGTGCTTCCAACTCAGAATTTCTCCACATATCCCTCCACTGCCCACCTGGATCTCATTCGAGCGTGCTCTCCTCCGTCTTCATGGAGTGCTATGGACTCCTGGAGCAGATAACACTGCAGTGTTTAGCCAGGATGGTGTTGTCTCCCTATGGCTCGTCAGTATTAGGACTGAAGCTGCCGGCATGTTGGCTCGTTCACAATACGGACGTCAAAGGCGAGCCGCAAATGAAAAATGGCAGATGCAACTGTGTTCCATTTGCCTCTTGCCTTTGACGTCCAGGTTGTGATCAAGCCCAGCATTTTCCTATAACAAGTGAAGGTTGTGGCAGAAATCCCCTACGTCAGCTACATTAAATAGGTTCCAAAATACAGTAGAAGCTATACTCCATCATCGAAGGTTCTAGCAATCCCAAAGCCACCAACAACTACAAGAAATTTCTCCAAATGGACTGGAGGACTGGTTACTCAAGGATTGGTATGAAAATGAGCTTTAGTACGGAACTGCAACATTTCACTTGAGAAACGTCCTCTGTGCAGGACTGGGCACTGGACACACTCAGAAAAGGGGGGTACTCGGAATGTCAATTCTAATTATTTATAAAGCACCAACATGTTCTGCAGCGCTGTACAAAAAAACCCATAATAATTAACAAACAAGTATGACACAATGAGACCAATGAGAAAAGAGGACCCTCCTCATCTCCTTTTTTATGATTTGCCCCCTCTTTCTCATTGGGGGGGCAAAAGATGTCAGTAAGGAAACTTAACGAATCAGATCCTGTTATTAACCCTTAACTGTTACATATGGTTGAGCTGTTTCGTTATTGATCAGATTTGCAATGAGCTGTTTGATTGTGTTTAGTTTGCGCTGTATAATTTGCGTATCGTGCAGTTCATTTTATTCAGATATCAAAGGATAAAAACACCCACAGAAATATTTATCGCAGCAGACCTGGAAAATCAGTGCATCAGTTCTTGTATGACCAAAACCTCTTTATTCCGATTGTGATAAACAGACATAAATAAGAAGCCTAATTTACATTTTGTATCTTTTTTTCTGGGAATTTAAAGCAAAGTAACTGCATGAATTTTTTTCTCTAACCAAGAACGTAAATAGTTCATTATGAACATATTTGTATTTATTATGGCATGGTCTTCTCTGCCTTGGAAAGTCTATTAACGATTAAAGATCCAATTCCGAAATTGCCGTTACAGAGCAATAAATCCGATTTATCATTACTTATTTTTTTTTACGCCATAGTTTCATTACTAAAATATTACTTACAGTGTTCGTCCGTCCCTCCCTATTATACGTCACTTTATTACTCTTTATATTGCTTTACATCACAGATATTCAGTACAGCTTGTGATGTTTCTTCACGCTCTTTTCTTATTTATTTTTTTAATCCGGCAACTATAAGTCGTAAGTACCACCTCTCTCCTCCTTTTTGGGTATTTTGAGGGTTTTTTCCAGTTGCGGGGGGGGGCAGCTTAACACTTTCACGTTCCCCATTAAGAAAAATAAATTGCCACAAAAAATAATTTGTTTCTTTGTTTTTACGGATTTCGAAACAATGATGGAGAGCGGGTGGAGCGCAGGGCCAGGTGTTTTGTGTTGGCAGCTTGCTCCCTAATGACTTTGGCTCTCATTGAGCAGCTGCCTGCCTCCTCCTTTGTATGGGCCATTGTTACATGCACAGCCCTTCCTTCATGCACATGCTGCCTGGGGCAGACCCTGGGAATCAAATCAACTTGCTTATCTTAGAAACCTCCAAACCTGACAGTGGGGAGGATGCCTTGCATCTGCCTGGGCTCAGTAATTGTGAGCCTCCTCCCGCCCTGCCATTGGCTGCCTCTGTGCTCAGTAATAGGTTAAGCAGAGACATTGTAACTCCATCTGTCCCACTAGTCATTGTTCTGTGTGTCACTGTGCCTGCCAGCCTGGGAGCATTATACCTCAATAGAGTACCGGACTTTCCGCTAAAAAAGCCCAATGTCTCTGTGTTCCCCACCAAAAGTAAGTGCATGGATTTTGACGCCTTAAAATATATTTGTTATATATTTGCTGAGTTATGTTTATATTTGCTTTACTTCTTTTTTACATCAAAAATGTAAAACATCAATTTTTTTTACATCAGTTCTTCTTTTAAAATAATGTGCAATGTTTGGTCGGAGAAGATACATTGTTTCTGCATCTTGCTTTTGTTTTTGCTTCGTTGTTTGTTATTTCTTTGCTGTTTGCTTCGCCGTGCAATGCGTTTCCTCTTTAAATCGGGAGCCCGGATGCTTCGCTAAAGCAGGTGCAAGATGCTTTGTTTTTTTTGTTTTCTTTGATACTTTGCTTTTTTGGGTGTTTTTCTTTTTTATTTACTTTCTTATCTTAGTATTTTGTTGTTTATAGAGATGTTTTTTTTATAAAGGGATGGAAAGCCAGTTTGTGGCTTGCAGTATACACTGCGCAGTAGGGATACATGAATTGATTTAGCTCATGGTGAGAGGGTTGATAGGATAAGTGCTATATATATATGTGTGTATATATATTTATGTGCGTGTTTGTTCCTTACGCATGGGTGACAGGCAGCTCATTTTGTACAGTGTGCAGATGTTGAGCTGAAATGTCTTTTTTTAACTCTGTCCATGTGACTTGCTCAGTGATGCTGTGAGGAGGTGCAGCAGCCGCCTCTCCATGCACAGGGATTGGAGGCACTTCTGGGAAATGAATGCAATGTATACAATCTCTACATGGATACTGCACTACATGATTTTGTTTTACATGAAATGCTGCTTGTAAGTCTCTGCAGTAACATTATTATTTGTGCTATTTAGCTAAATCAAACCAAACGTCCAAGATTTTTTTTGGGACAATATGAGAATTTTATGTTTGCATTAAATGATATGTTTGTTGTTAGAATTTTTAGCTCTGTTTGTAACCAATTAATATTGTTTTTATACATATATATATAAAATACATAAGTCATTGACTGATTCAGTGTGCAGTGCATGTGCGCATGTATGCAGTTATATATATATATATATATATATATGAGTGTGTTTATATATAGTTTATAATGGTTGTGTGTGTACATATTGTGTATATATAGTTTAAGAGTGTGTGTGTATATATAATATTTATATAGTGTATATATAGTTTGAGTGTGTGTATATATATATATATATATAGTTTATGAGAGTGTATGTGTATATCTATAGTGTGTATATATAATTTGAGTGTGTGTGTGTGTGTATATATATATATATATAGCATGAGTATACTCACTTTACACTCTATATACATACACATTATAAAAAATATATATACAAACATTATAAACTATATATGTATATGTATTTACACTCATAATTCTCTGTAAATACATATACACACGCTCTCACTATAAACTTGATATATATATTTACACACACTTCACATTCTATATATTGACACTCGCTGTACACATTATACACAATGACTATCCGCTATATGTGCTGTACTCATTAAACCCTATATACTCATCACTACGTACTGCTATACTTATTATACAATACATATGCACACACTAATTATATGTTATATATGTTACGGGTAAAGCCCGAAGTGCGGTCAATCCTAGGATTATACACACACCCTGCTATACACTATAGATAGATACATATATATAGTGTATAATGAGTGTATATGCTGTATATATAGTGTAAATACAGTGTATAGTGTGTGTGTGTATATATATATATATATGAGTGTGTATATACACCTTTGTGATAGTGTGCCTATGTAGTTGTGTGTATAGTGGAATATGTGTGGACTATAAATGGAAAAAATAATTATTACTTTATTATTCAGTTATTCAATAAATGATAATGTTCTACTGCGCCAGATAAAGGGAAATAAAGTAGGTGAAGCAGATTTGTAAGATATATATATATATATATATACGTTACATTATTTATTCACATATTTCTGTTCATTTTCCTCTGCGGTTGTTTTTATGGCTATATTTTTTTTTTTATCCCCAAGCATCTGCAATCTAGCTTCTGTAAAGTAGCACGCACTCACAATACACCATTACATCTAATGCTTCAGATTTGCGTTTAAAAGGGAAGCAAACCTCGAGGGCCTTTTGAGGCCTCACTTAGCAGATGAAGCAGCTGCACAAAGGGTTAAGAGAAAGGCAGCCCTCGGACCACATGCCCCATTATTTGAACATATGCATGGGCCTATTGAAAGTTTTCTGGAGATGGGCAGGCCACCAGTTGCTGAGCTCCTGCAGCTCCAGTAGACATCTGTTGCCCCAGAGTATTAACCAATCTGTTCAATGGGACATCTTTTCTTTGTTGGATGAAGGTTTGCAGACAACAGCACTCGCTGGAATACAATGGTAATTAAATACACAGAACCAGTGCCAGAGGTATTTATTACATATTCATTATTTTACCTGCATTGTCCTTGAACACTGGATAAATGCGTTTACCAAGAAAAGCTGTCGTGTCGCTGCTTCAAATTGAATTAACAATCAGGAGAACCAGTGGGTCGGCAAACTGGAACGATCTCCAAAGCACGTCTGGAATATTTCATTTTCCTTTTTTGTTTTTCATTCCGTGAAGCCGACGCGTGAAAAAGTGGACAGATTAAATGCGGGTCATGCCGCTGCGAACTTATTGTTTTTGAGTCCCTTTTCAAATAAAAATTGGACGTCGCTGGAGTGGAATCAATAAACCTTTTCAGGTTACTCATAAAAAAAAGAGAAAAATCTGGACTCTGGGTGAATTACGTGTGAAAATTGGGAGGTAACCAACCTGGAAAAATAATCAGAGTTTTCCCACTTTGACTTAATCTCTTATTTATTCTTTCCTTATTTCTGTCTTAATCAATAACTTCTTATAGTCTTGAAATGGCGAGTAAATCTTAGACCCAGTGACTTTCTTAGAATAGCCGGGACAGGTTTGCAACTTGACTATATCTGGTTAAATGTTATTGTTGTTTTAATTCCTAGTTTATTGTGTTGACCTCCAGTTCCAGAAGTTTAAAGCTGTCCCATGATGGTCAATTAAATCAATGAGCGACTGAGGATCGTGGGAGTTGTAGTTCCAAAACATCTGGAGGACCAAGACTGATGACCCCTGTAACTATTTAGGCTGCTGGCAGACGAGCGTAGTGTTCACGTCCGTGATTGCGCCTAAAAGTACGTCCGTGATAGCATGACAGGAAGCCCATTGGAGCCTGTTACACGAAGTACGTCCGCACTGAACTGCGGACGCACCACGGCCGCGGCCCACGGACGCAAGTTAGGCAAGAACGTACAACCCCTAGAACGGCCGCACAAAGTGCGCTGCGTCCGCAACGTCTGCATAGCTTTGTGTGTGAGTGATGGAACGTGGTCAGACGGACTGCATTTATACGTCCAGCATTTTTTTCACGGACAAAATGGTTTTGCTTTTTAATTTATTTTCCCTCCTACATCTGTCAAAATATACATCAGTGAATAAACCGACTGTGTGGCCACTACTGCGTCTTCCGTACTGACGTACGTCTGTGTGCACGGACGTACAGTCCGTAGAAATCACGCTCGTCTGACCCTAGCCTTAGCTGGAGATTTCATACTTTGAATATTACATCCACCATTGCTCCTTTATTGATCTATCTCCCACACAGCCCCCATGCATCCCATTATTTCTCATACTCTGCTATTTACCCTCCCCTCTGTGTGTCACCCACTCCTCAGCGCTTGAGCAGAGTCCTCTTTTTCAATAATTAACAGTGTGTCTACCTTGTTTGTTAATTTTATGTTTGTTTTGTCCTACCCTTTGTACAGCGCTACGGAATTTGTTGGCACTTAGCAAATACAATTAGAAGCATTTATAATCTGCCGTTGTACAACAAAGTCTAAAATAAAATAAATTCTCAAAAGTTCACTGGCAGATTTAATAGTGTACAACCGATATCTGTGATACATGAGGGGTTATTCGCATGTTCGGTGACCTTTCGTTCCCCGCACTTTGGGACGATTCTAGTTCGCCGGCCCTGCAGTGTATTCAGCAACCACCGCAGGGCCCCCTGTAGCGTAGGGAAAACCCACCGCAAACCTGCCGAACACTCACCGAACATTCATGAAAAGCACGCAAAAACCCCACCGAAAACGCCGGAAAAATCCGACAAGCCGACGATCACAGCTCAGAGTAGCCGCCGGAAAAACCCGACCAGATGACGAACGTTGTTAAAAAAACAAAAAAACAGTTCACTTGAAAGTTTCAAAATTGAAACACTGTTTGCAAAAAAACTACTGAATGAATATGTCTGGAATTTTCATATAAGATCCAATGAATGATAATAAAAAGTCTGTTATAGAAAAAACAAAATACGATATAAAAAAAAATGGAAAAAAAAATGTTGCTGAAAAAATCCTGAAAAATGCCTTAAAGATCCTAAAAAATCTAGGAATAAAGAGGCTTTTTACAGCAGAATAAAATAATTAACGGTTTATTAGATATTAAATTAAAACGGGAATATTTTTAACATTGAAGCCTATGGGGTTCGCCTGAATAAACTTGCCGAATGAAACCACCTGGCATTTCAGCAGTTGATTGGGCAGATGCTGGCTGGTCCATGTCAGACATGACTTCCTTCATGAAGACCTTTGATGATATAAATGAATTTGGTTGAGAATGTCTGGTTAGAATAAACTGTGTTTATTATCAGGGCACCCATCCGGGGGTAACAACCCATGATATGTTCAGGGGACCAGTAGCTCAGGGGGCCCTGGCCCTTAAAAAACTCTGTGCCACTTGACGAAGTTCCTCATATGTGAGGGTCCCTCCATGCCACCCTGAACTGACTTACCAGGATACCAGGAAATATCCCGGTGGGCCGGGGCACCTGTGGCCGGTAAAAGCACCCTAGCTAATCCTTGAGTGATTAGTATGGTCTGCACTAGGAAGTGTTGCAGAGCAAAAACTCTCCCACCAGGAAACCCATTTTATCCACCATTTTATTGGAGTTAGCCCACTCTCTGTATAAGAAGCAGAGTCAAAAGTTTTTATTTTATTAGTTTATGGAAATAGCCAGATGAAGGATGGGGAGGGGAGGGCAACCAGTGATTCAGTAAGGGGCCAGAGATTTCTGATGGTGGCCCTTTTTATTAAATGTGGAAAGATTCCCACTGATGAAAATAGTAGATGCTTGTTTGTGACAATTTCCCCCAATATGTTTGTTCTTGAACTATGACAGAATCAAACAGGAGATATAGCAGTGTGAATCCATCCAACACAGGACATGTCAGTCCATGTTCAAGCTCTAGGAACACTAGGGGCCCTATCCCACAGCTGCCACTAAGGCTAGGGTCAAACGAAAGCATTTTTACACGCGAACGTAAAAAAGTGCGTCCGAACGGATTGATGTATTTTTTCACGGAATATGCGAAAACGGTCATACGATGCGCAGTTTCGTGCGTGATGTTTTACGATTCCAAACCAGGAAACTTTTTGCGTCTGGACGTTATGTTGGCCGGACATGAGCAGGGTCTGACGTCTCCAAATCACACACACACACACCGCTAGCGGGCGCAGCGCACTCTGTACGTCCGTACTAGAGGTTCTGCGTTCTCGAAAAAATGCATTAATTTTCCACTTGCGTTGCGCGGCCGGACTTTTGTGCTACCGTACTTCGTATATTGGCTGTCATTGCCCGTCATTTGCTGCTAGTGCGGCCGTGATTAAGTGCGCCAGAACGCACGTTAAAAATGCGCTGGTCTGACCCCAGCCTAAAACGGAGACAGTAATTAAAACGATGCTTGCAGATTTGACTTAATATCTGTGGATTTATGGAATCCTTCGTGTCCCAGCCGCGAGCTTGCTCTCACAAAATCGCTCAGTGCCATAATTGAATCGTGGAGGGAGAGTAGGACCTAATTGTTACCAGTCCCACTCTGCTCCTGGTGAGAGGAAGCAGAAGCAGTCGATCACGCCGCCATCTTACCATGGAGTGAAAGGAGAGTAAGGGATTTATCGGGGGGGTTCACAGTGTGTTGAGAGATTTGTCAAATGCACAATGACTTAACATCAGATTTTAGGAGTCAGTATTTCTTATAAAATTTCTAGCTACAGATTAGAAGAGTGAGCACTTTGGATTAGCTTGTGCTTTAACTCGCAGGCGCAAATTAACATCTCCTATATAAAGTGTAGGAGACGTCAATTCCAGTAGAAACATGGTATACTCGAGCCGCAAGACCAGCTTGTGCCAACAGTGGAACAGCGATTCCCGGCATAAAGTCGTTATTTATAAAGTCTCCAGTAGTTCTCTTAATGGCATCTGTGGAATAGAGCTTGAGATGTTTGCTATAAAGTAGAAAGTTGGAATGTGAGCTGACAGTCTAGAGAGTTTGGTCTCTAAAGATTTACGTCATAGTTAAAATGTTAGTCTCACCTCATCGTGTCACTTCATTGTGACCCTGTCCTATCCCTCTCCCCTTATTGTGCCGCTATTTCATGCCTTTTACTCCATTGTGCCCTCTCACCCCATTGTGCCCCTCTCAAATTCCCCTCATCTCAAAGTACTCCTGTCCCATCCTTTCACCTCATAGTGCCCCTGTCCAATCCCTCTCACCTTTATAGTGTCCCTGTCCCATCCCTTTCACCTTGTGGTGTCACTGTCTCATCCCCTCACCTCACAGTGCCCGTGTTTCATCACTTTCTCCTAATTTTTCCCTATACCTAATCCTTTGCCTCCTCTTTCTGGTTCTTCTCATCTTTGTCACCCACTTTGTGTCCCAATCCTATCCTTCTCTCGGATGGACCTGCTTGGTGTCATCACAATCAACTTTTCACTTTTTAGGGGAACGGGTGTAGAGATGCAACTCAATAGCCCCAGTGTTTATCCAGCACTGTAATTGCTACGTGACATATTCAATTACTTAAGGTAACTTTTCTGTTCCAGAACCTCACTTTAAAATACAATATTCTGAACCTGTCTTGTTTTTATCAGCAGTACCGGCCTCCTTGGCTGAGTAACTACCAAAACAGAAATAATATAATTCCTTAGGCTCTTTCCATCACCAGTTTCCCAGTTTTCTCCCTGCCTCCGACTTCCCTTCTCCTTGTACGGGAGGGTACGTGACTCATCTTCCTACAAGCCGAGAGGCATATAGTAAGTGCAGTGCTGCTCAGATGAGGTCTGTCTAAACCAGAAAGATGCACAGTGAGACAAATGACAAAACTCTGAGCAGTGCCAATCTCAGGACGAACCTGTAGAGCCACTTACCACGTTAATGTAATCAGGTACATCAATGCATCGTTAAAGACAAGCAATTTCCCACTGAGATGTAAAAAATATATGTGTATGTGTACTAGCAAAAACCACAAGACCCTAAAATGGTATAAATTAACATTTCCCCGTCATTGTATAGCAAGGAAAACCTTGGTGTGCAATGCGCTGAGCTCTGCAATGTACAGACTTTAGATCTGGACTGGAATAAAGTTGCTTATGTATGGATATATAAAATTACATTGAGGCTTATTATGCCATGTGCCTAATGAGTCCAATAAAGCTGAACGAACAGGAGACGGAGAGCCCAGTCAAGGTTGTTTCATTCTTCCATGCATGTGTTCTGTAGATTGTAGTGGCCGCTACCTGGTGATGCCTGGTTGAGCAGGCCTGGGCGTGCCTGATAGGAGTGTTGCTCTACATTGTGAAATTGTATATTATTATTATCCTTATCATCTTTTATATAGCACCAACAGTTTCCACAGCACTTTACAATAAGCAAAGGAAACGTGACACAAATAAACAAACATAGGAATAGAGTCAAGGGGCTATATTACAAAGGTGGCGCTAAAATGGGGGTCCCAATGGGGAAAACCTGCGCCTGATGGTTCCCCCATCACTATTTTAGCTCCATATTCCGGGGCAGGCACTAATTCAGCAGCCTTCCCCAGAATGTAGTGCTACCCTTGAGGATACTCTCGGTAGCACTTCAGCGCCGCCGCGTGTATCACCTCCCAGAGTCCATTAGACTACGTGGAGGGTTGTTCTGCTGAGCCGCGAGCCCTGCACAATTGAGCTCTTGCGAGATCGAGCATCGTCGCGGAGGGAGACTGGGGACTCTTTGTCCCCAGTCTGAATCTGCTCCTGGTGGCCAGAAGCAGCGGATTGGGCCACTGTTCTTGCCGCGTGATGTGAGGTGAGTTTCTGATTTATAGGGGGCGTTTAGCAGGTGCTAAATGATTCAGCAGAAGCTATATCATTTAGCACCAGATTATGGGTGACGGAAAATATCTGTTTAACCCATCGGTGCGGTAATTAGCTCTTGGACTTTGTAATACCATACTTATCCTACCGCTAATTACTGATTGCGCTCCCCATGTTAAGTATAGGGTGCATGAAGTACAGTAAGTTCGCGGAAGCTAGTGCAATCTCCGATGCACAAACTGATTTTTTTTCACTGTTCAGCGTTAGGAAGGTAATATGGCTGGCATGTGTTAAAGTCACTTGTCCTGGCAATAACACTTACATATCCGAACGCTACCGTTAGCATTAACTATGTATTAGGGCCCAAGCAGTATGGAGGGCTCTGCACATAGAAGCTTCCAATCTAGATGAATGGATATCCATGGCCGGACTCCCAAACCTTATGGATCTTAAAAATAAAAAATATAGGTGTTGATCACAAAATTCATATTGCGGAAGATTTTGTTCCTTTTTTTTTTTTTTTTACCCATCTCAGAATGGATATAATAATATGTCAAAGTACAGCAGCCTCACCGAAATATCACCGACATTTTGATGCTCTGCTGTTCGCCACACTTCGGCGAGTTAAATTCGCCAGCCCTGCGTTCAGCATTCACCTCAGGGTCCTTGAAGTGCAAAGAATTGATCCGCCGAACGCATCTGAAAAAATGCCACAAAATCGGTGATTCGTCAGACAACCGCTGCAAAATCGCTGAATGAATGGGAAAACTGCCGAAAAAACGTTGCATGAATCGGAAAAACTGCCAAATGCATTCGACGATTCGTCGCACAACCGCCGAATCGATCCGAAAAAAGCCGACGACCCGCCGAACAAGGGTAAAAAAAAGAAAAAACACCAAATTCAACAAGGCGTTTTCAAAAAAAGCTACTGCATGAAAATGCATGGAAATAATATATGAGGTCCTATGAATAATAGTAAAAAGGTCTGTTAAAGAAAAAAACAAAGTCATTTTAAAAAAGATCTGAAAAATTATTTCGCTGAAAAAATGCCTAAAAAATCTTAAAAAATAAATAAATAGACTTTTTGCTGCAGATGAAAAGAACAAATGGTTGAATAAATATTTAATCAAAACGGGGAAATTTTTTTCTACGATTCAATTTATTCAAGATTTTCACAAAACAGAAATGTATGGTTCAGTGACAGAATGACGATGGCGGATGTTTTAAATTTTTTTTTGACAAAGTACTGTATTTTACCAGGAAGGATACATTGAGATTTCTCTCGTTTTCAAGTATGTCCTGGGTGGCGAGTATGTACCGTTAGGTGTCTTGCCCAAGGACACTTACTGGAGAGGTGTAAGAAGCATATGAAAAAGCAGCACATATGGGCAAAATGCAATACATAAACATCAAAAGATGAGAAACCAAACTGCAAATATACAGAAAAACAGTAAACCGGTAATCAAACAAATGAAAACCAAAAACCAACCAAAACACAGAATCAAACCATGAAACGCTGTACACTCGGTCTACGCAGGGCAGCTTTCGGAGCGGACTATGGTAAATGTGGGAATAAGGCCAGGGGGTACCTGGGAGTCAAGCCATGGGGCCCATATTTTAGTACAATGAGCTACGGTATCATGCAATTGGGCGATCAGACATTCCATTCGATAGAGGTACCAAATCTTGGATTTTATTTCCTGCCAGGGAAGGGAGAGAGGTTTTCCAGGATCTAGCGATACAGATTTCGGGAAGATGTGCAAACCTGATGGACCAATTAGAGGCTGGGCGCACCAATCTGTATCGCTTGGAGGGGCTGTTGTGGGGGGCCAGGAGGGGCCAGGGGCACACCCAGCACCAGTGTCAGTAAGTCAAAGATCGAAGACCACAAAAAACAGGGAATTTTTTTAACATTGAAACCTATGGGATTCGCCTGTTTAAACCTGTTGAATGAAACCACTGAAAATCAGGAAAGTTTCACTGACATTTTGGTGCTGTTCGGTGTTGTCTGAATAGATTAAGCATTACTTCCTTATGGGGATTTCACTGCTGCTGAAGATCACCGTATTTTGCTGGCAATTCACCAATATTTGGCAAAATGACATGTTTTTGAATAGTCGAATGGCCACGCAATAGCGCCATATGGGGAAAGTCACTGTTCGGTGATATTTCAGGGCCAATTCAGCTCTTTGAATAACCCTGAAAGTGCTGGCACAAATTTACCTGCTTACCGTTTCCAGTTTACCAGCAACTACGGAATAGGGCCCAAAATCGGCCAAATGAGAATTCAAATCCCTCTGTAAGAATGTTGGTTCCCACGTAGTCCTTCTCGACAACCCCATTCCCATTCTATGGGTATAGCAGTTGTAGCACAGACACATCATCCATCTCCTGGTATCTACTTTACGTTCATACTGTTTAAATTGAATTGTTATTTTTCTGTTGATTTATATATACTAAATGTGATACTGACATTCCTTTTCTTTCAAGTTAAGACATTTTTTTCCCTCTAAAGAAGAAAGTAAGATATGTTTCAAAGACCAGTTTACAGTCATAGATAGTTTGACCATTTATTTTAGCCTTTGAGGCTAGGGTCAGACGAGCGTGATTTCTACGGACTGTACGTCCGTGCACACGGACGTACGTTAGTACGGAAGACACAGTAGTGGCCACACAGTTCGTTTATTCACTGACGGATATTTTGACGGATGTAGGAGGGAAAATAAATTAAAAAGCAAAACCATTTTGTCCGTGAAAAATGCTGGACGTATAAATGCAGTCCGTCTGACCACGTTCCATCACTCACACACAAAGCTATGCAGACGTTGCGGACGCAGCGCACTTTGTGCGGCCGTTCTAGGGGATGCACGTTCTTGCCTGCCTTGCGTCCGTGGGCCGCGGACGTTGTGCGTCCGCAGTTCAGTGCGGACGTACTTCATGTGTCAGGCTCCAATGGGCTTTCTTTCATGCTATCACGGACATGAACACTACGCTCGTCTGACCCCAGCCTTATACATTTTTTTTTTAAGAAAGGATTTTACCAGGAAGGATACATTGAGATTCCTCTCGTTTTCAAGTATGTCCTGGGTGGCGAGTATGTACCGCGATACATTGATGTGTGGTCGGGGGCGTGGCTGGATGCTGAAGTGAAAGTCCTCAGAGAACAGGAGCTCCGTCCTGATTGAGACTTTCAGCTGATTATTCACCCTTTTCATGCCGTTTTCCCCCTCTCACCACGGCCCCAGTGAGTAAGTCTAACAGTCAGCTATTTTGTAAGCACTTTTCTAGGACCCAGACCTGATCACTACCTGAGGCACCTCTGTGATCTCTGGCGGGCCTGAGGAGCCAGTGGCCATCTTGAGGCCTTGCAGCGGCCTTGTTTCCCAGCACCCTGCTGCCCTACGCCCTGCTCTTCTGCACCCCTGTGGAGTTCCCACTACGATGGATGTGGCTGTGGGGATGGAGGATCCTTGTTGCCCGGCCTTTTCGAGTACCCGAGTGTCGGACGATGCTGAGACGAATGGAGGGATGGGAGTAAGTTAGGCCGCCCCACCTGCAGGAACAGAGGCAGTGATTGCGGGATGTCTGCTGTCTAACGCAGCGGAAGCCATGATGGCCTTTTCTGACCCGGGTTGTTCTTTGGTGACAGCCCTGTTTCCCCCATGGTTCCTGCGGAGCCAAAGAAGTTGGTGATGTTGGGGCTCCCTTCGAGGACCTTAGACGCAGAGTGCTGTGGGCTCATGCCTCGAAGTTGTGCCGGTGATATTGGTGGTTCTGCGCCCTTTACGGTCTCACCTACTACACTCAGGGCCCCGTTCCTCGATACGCACTGAAGAGACCCCCCCAACCTATTTCTTCTTTTATTTTTCCATTTTCAATTTTTTTTTTTACTTTCTGCTGATTTTTCCATTATAATATCTGAATTGCTATCTGAGTGTGTTTTGGTACTTGCTGTCTTTTTGAGTACTTTTTCTGCATGTGTTTATTATTTTTCTTGATACTTCTGAGACACTGTGTGGTGGCCCTGCGCGGCCATCTCTTTTTGCTTGTCTTCTTGTGACGGACCTTTTTTGACCCCCCCCCCCTTTTTTTCGTTGGCACTTCGGTATTGTCTCGGGGTGCGCCTTCGAGTGCCCTGGCCTCGTGACTTTAACCTTCCGTGGCCTCCTACTGTCCTTTGGATTCCTGGGAGTGAGCCAGGAACGTCACGTATATGGCCCATGCTATCCCTTCTCCCTTTTCCCCTCTCTTTTCATTATTTCTTTTTTTGGTCTCAACAAATTTTTTCTCTTTCTTCCCCTTGTGCTCTTGAGACACCTATTGAGGACATTTCTGACTTTTTGTTATTTTTCTTTGATGCTTGAATGGGATTTGATTATTTTTGTTTCTGATTGCCTTTTGCTGACCCTTACAGAAAGTGGTTTTTATTTTCTTTAATATCTCTGAGACTTTGTATGATGGCTCTGTGCGGACGATTTTTCATTTATTTTATCCGGCTTGCTGTAATGCTGACATGCTTTCAATATAAATATTGTAAAATAATAAAAATAAATGTGTTGTCAGCACACTTTGCAATGTATAAGCACATACAGTATATCATGAAAACATCTTAGTCAAAGTTTCAAAAGTCAATATATTCTCTTTATTATTCATCTTTCCATTGTTCCTACATAGTGGAATGCTAAGAAAATCAGTTAGGGTAAATATGGCTCCGTGATGTAATAATCTATTTGTGTTACTGGTTTTGAAGGAAGGGGAACACAAATGTTTACCTGTAGATACTCGAGTATACCGCTAGATTTTGGTGACAAAAACTTACCTTAAAATTGGAGGGGTCGCGTTATATTCGAGACATCTGTATCGCGTGTAGAAAAAAAACTGGACTTGCACAGGGATCCCAAGTCTCCCAGAAATTCCGGTAGTCGTCTTGAATTGAATGTGGTCTCGCTGACGCTCGCAAACACTTCAGGAACTCCCAGATTCAGGAGAGGTGGGATCCATCACGGTCAGAGGGCATGCTCGGATTAAGCCAATCATTCAAAATCGGCTTAAAACTGAGCATGCACCCTCGCTCCACGATGCGGTGGTTGAGCCTGCCTGCTGGAGCTGGAAGTGAGAAAATGACACCTCTCGGCGTGCTAGTGCTAGCTATCGGTGAATGATTCACTGCGTTGGTCACCTTGCTCTGCCGGCCATTTTATCGCAAGTAAAGAAGACAGGTGGCCGGTGGCTTCATACTTAGTAACAACTACAATCATTCTAAAGCAGAGCACTCTGGCCTGAGGGTCAGCCTGACTGTGTTAAGAGAAGCTCGAAGAATTTTCATTGTTTACCGGTACAGTATACTTCTATAATTTTTCTCCTCGCGTTATATTCGAGTCTTGAGTATTCTCTCATTTCCACAATAAATCTTTATCCATTGTGTTATATTCGGGTCGCGCTGTACTCGAGTATCTACGGTAGTTGAAGTTGAAGTGAAACAAGGCATCGGAACTGCAAACAGGTTGTGTGCTGTAAAACATACTTTAGGAATTAAAATGAACTAAAGAAAACAATATTTTGGATGGACGTACAGCGTTCAGGTAACATAAATCAATTTTGATAAATTAATCTTGTAAATAGGGAGAAATTACAATTTCCGTTTCCTCTACAATACTCATACTATCACAATGCAGAGCAGCACTCCCATCTTCAAGGCCAGGCAGGTTCCACCACAATCCATGACGTTAACACATCCAAAACAACACAACTACATCAAGTGTCACCTAGAAAACCTTGTTGGAAAGGGCTTTTTACCCAAACGTTTCTGAAGTTGTGTCCAGTTCTTCTATCCCGTACAATACTCAACCAGGTACATGTCTTTGCACAAGTAATGCACCTGTAAACATGTAACATAGTGACTATATTACTTACATATTTATTTTCTCTGTTAATCTGTATATTTGTGTTTTGTTTTTAATATCTTGCATTTATTACTTTGTATTTCTGTAACGACTGTAACATTTCAATGTTCTTGAAGCCAGGACATACTTGAAAACGAGAGAAATCTCAATGTATCCTTCCTTGTAAAATAAATGGCAAATAAATAAGTCAAGATTTTCCTGTCTGCCTAACCACCATACTGTTACTAAGCCTCCGACCTGACTCTGAAACTGACATTTCCAATTGTGCATGAATCCAATGTGTGTTTATTGTTGTATTAAAATAGTCTTTGTCGTTGGAAGTCATTGGGACTTGGTCATTGTTACTAACAGGGGTTACTCAATAAGCGCTGAACTTGCCACCGAATTGCACCGAATGGTGAATTTCACTGTACGGTGCAATTTCGTGGCAGTTCGGCTATTCGGAAAGCTGGCAATTTGCCAAATATTGGCGAATTGCCAGCGACATACGGTGCAGTTCGCTGCAGATCTGGGCTGTATTAACAAAGGGGCTATTGGAGCTGCAGCTCCAGGCCCATGTCCCATAATAGGACCAGAGACCACTATGTTTGTATTTATGGTCATTTAGACCCGTATATCTCCGGAACTGTAGCAGCTATAGGGTCATTGACATATCATTGGAAAGGGAAGAGCATGACCTTTTGCAATGATACCAAACATGACCAGGTTTTATGTAAGAATAAAAAAAAATCCTTTATTTTTATAGTTCTAGTTTATAGTTTGCAGTTATAAAGTGAACAATGATGATGCCCTAACTCACCATCTCATTTCCCAATGCTATCCGTGAGGCCGCGAGTAGCAGCAGAGATGTACGGCCTACACACTTTAAGTAGGGGCCAAGTTGCTGCACTCATGGGTTGTACTTTCCCCCTAGGCCAAAAGTTGCCAGTCAGCCCCTGTTAATGGCATATTGGTAGGTGAGAAGAAAGGGCAGAGACACATACCCAACTCTTCTGCCCCAGGCCCAAGTATGTCTTAATCCAGTACTGCCGCAGATTGCCGCAATTCGGCGACCTTCAGCAGCGATGACATTCCCCCATAGATAAGTATGGTTAATCTGTTCAGAGAATGCCGTACTGCACCGAAATGTTGGCAAAATGCACAGATTTCCGGTGGTCCAGTCCAACAGGTTTAAGCAGTCAAATCCCATAGGTTTAAATGTAAAAAAATATTGCCGTTTTAGCATTTTTTTTATACAACCATTTATTCTTTTCATTTGCAGCAAAAGTCTTTTTTATTTATTAGGGTTTTTTTTAGGCATTTTTCTGGATTTTTTTAGGCGAAATTCTTGATTCCCATTCTTTTAATGGCGTTTTCTTTTTTTCTGTAACAGACCGTTTTATGTTTTTATAGGACTTTTTATTGTTTCCAGGCATTTTCATACATTTTTTTTTACCAGTTCGACGGCTGTTCGGCTTTTTTCAGTGGTCTTTCACTGCAGAGTCGGTGAACCGAAATCACCAAAGCGCACCGAATAACCCCTTAAGAGTTGATGATATTAAAGGGTGAAGCTAATTATGTAGATAACCTGCCTGTCACCTTTGGACAGTTGACTAATATTTCAGCTCCTCCATATAATGTCGCTGTGGGTGGACAGCTGCAAAATATCAATATTCGTGATCTAATCACAGAGGACATTGATAACCTCAGCGGACAAGGACGGCCGTTGGTATCTCGATTGATCATCGATTTTGTTTTGTAATCTAATTTTGTATTGTAGTGTCGGTCCTGCATCTGTCGTATCCTTATCATGTCGTTATAATGATGATGTGACTATATCAGTAATGGCACGAAGAGCTAAAATAGTCAGCGATTTCTGTGAATTTTAAGAAGTCAGTACAGAACATATTTCTCAGGCAGATCTCCTCCAGGCACACATCTGCAGGTCGCAAGCTTAGCTGAACAGGCATAGCATGCTAATTAGGAGCATATATACAGTAATACCACCACAACTAGAGACTCCTTGTCTATATATTGCATGTATATATATATTCCTATCGTTAGATAATCCAATGCAATGCCATCGACTGTTCTAATTCGAATTATTTAAAAAAAATCTGACAAGTAAGTACCAAATATAGCGGAGAAATGCATATCGTGAAAGCTGGTAGGGGATGAGTGATACAAATTATCTACCCGATTTACCTACGGTTTGCCTGCTTTGACCCAGGCGTTGAGAGTCTGTGGACTTTTTCTATACCACAAAGCTAGGAGGCAGTTCTGACAGCTGGCTGGTGTTCTTTGATGTCACAGATCTATCTACTGCTGAGGTGCTAATATAAATCCAGCGCAGAGGTAAGGTTCCCATAGGAACTGCCATGATTAATTCATTCCCTTGGCTTCGTCCACGCATATCGTATACTTACTGCTGGGCACAACATTTGCTGTCCATGTGCTGTTCTCAAATGGATGGTTTTAAACGGCTGGGGTCGTGCGGATTTAATAAAGTGAATAAAAAAAGTGGGGGTCTGTCACACATGTGTAAGTCGATGAGACCTCTGTATCTTTTTTTTTGTTGTATTTTCTATGGAAATGTCATAGTTGGAACAACGGAAAGGACCTTAAAACCAATCCCTTACACATTATACTATGGTAGAGAATCTGATGGAGCTTTAGAAATAATGAGAATAAAATAATCAACAGTTCAGTTATTTACATTAAATTAATGGTATAGAACTAGGGCTCAATTCCATCCCTGGTGTAAAATACCAGAGCCGTTTTAGTCCATGGGCTAGATCAATGGTTCCCAACCGCGGTCCTCAAGTCCCCCAACAGGCCAGAATTTAAGGATCACCTTGGGGGAATGCAGACTGAATCCTGCAATCACTGAGCAGCAAATCATATCACCGGTGCTGTGCTTCAGATATCTGGAAAACCTGACCTGTTGGGGGTACCTGATGACCAGGGTTGGGAACCACTAGGCTAGATCGCAACTAAGCCTAAACATTTATTGGCGCCATCCGTTACCTCAACGGTTCCTGCTGATATTACAACCACGAGTTTGGATGTTTTGGCAGCTTACTGTAAATAGACGGCTCCTATACTTTATATACTTTGTATAGGAGCTATTAATTTTCACCTAGAAGGAGAAGAACAAGCTATTCCGATGTAGCTATATCTTGTCCTCTGGAGGCGTTATTAAATGACTTTCAAAGGCTGAGTTAAGTGCAATCTAACGTTGTTGATAAATCCCTTACCTCAATGAGATCTCACGGTGCAAGGGGTTGGAGGATCTGCAGCTTCCTCTGCCCGCAAGGAGCGAAAGACTGGGAACAAATGGTTTCCAGTGTCTTTCCGCAGCTCCCACTCACCCCTGCTCAAGTGAGCTGTTGCAGAGCTCATGCAGGGCAGTGCCAAACTAAACCGAGTCCTATGGACTTCAGAAGCCAATACCCATAGTGGTGCATGCCTCCTCAGCAGGTATCAGTCAGTGGTTACAAAATATTCTCTGCTGCTGATGCAGTGACTCCAGTATATAGCCGTTAAGGACATGTCGCTTATGGGAAAAGGCTCGTACAGCTTTTACCGTTTTGCGTCTTGCGTTTAATGGCTTTTAATGGCTAGGATGTAATCTGGCGCAGTGGTGTTGCTACGTCTACAACAGATCTGGTTGAGTTTACACCAGGGTTGGAAAACGGCCCATAATGTGTTTTGTATTGCAAAAAATACAATTCCTAATGGCGCATATTATCACAAATGTTTGTATAAGTATGTTTCCAAATAAACCAACACACAAAATCTCCAAAAATCGTACTTTGGGTCATGCAAGTGAAAACCTTTTTAATTCATGCATATAACATAAATAACCGTGATACTCATCAGAATATATCCCAGACCAAGTCCGTATTGTGCCTGTAGAATAGGGTACATAAACAACTTCACAACGTGCACATCTTTTGTGCCAAAAACATGCTTTTAGTGAATCCAAAAATGTGGGGGGAAAGATAGTTATACAGTATTCAAAAAATGGAGGTCCGTCTCTTTCTCTACTCATGTGTCGCTCTCCAGAAAAAGAAAACAGAAAAGAACAATTGTGCAGCAGATCTCACTAAAAGATCTAGACACTATCAATATCTGAGCGGAAACACACTCACATAACGCAGAGCTATATTGATCCTGGTTCTAAGTGATTTCGAATCCGGCCATGTTAAAATCCATGGGCTAAACTCCATAGTGAACGCTAACTGTAGAGTCCGGATGAATACCTGTTAATGCCAGGATAAGTGACTTTAATGCATGCCCCCATATTACTTTTCTGACATTAACCCATTAAATATCCGTTGGTGATTGCGCTAGCTTCCGCGAGCTTACTGTACTTTGCGCATCCTATACTTAACAGGTGGAGCGCAATCAGTACTTAGCGTTAAAATAAGTAAGGCATTACAAAGTCTTAGAGCTAATACAGCAATGTGCAAACCGAAATTTTACCTAAAAGCTGGTGCTAAATGGTTCCACTTTTCACTAAATCACTTAACACCCCCTAAACCCCTCCCCCAATAAATCCAATAGCCACCTCTGGCCCGATCCGCCGCTTCTTGTTGCCAATGACAATGGGACACATACAGGGTTACTCAGAGAGCGTGAAAAGCAGGAGAATGACTGGAGAATGAAAAATTCTAGGTCAAAATAGCCAAACAAGAAAAATTCTCCCTTTCATCTCACTTTCCAAATCGGCTATTTTGACCTAGAATTTTTCATTCTCCAGTCACTCTACCTGCTTTTCACGCTCTCTGAATAACCCTCATAGTTTCCAGTCTCCCTCCACGATCACTCCAAGGAAGCTTGCGACCCAGAAGCGCAACCCCCCCCCCATGGAGTCCTATGGACTCCAGGAGGTGAAGCTTGCGGCGACGCAGAAGAGCTACCGCTAGTATCACTGTGAGTAGCACTGCGTTACAGGGAAAGGTGCCACGGTAGCGCCTGCCCCAGGTTCTCACACTAAAATGGGGACACTACAAAGAAACACAGGCCCAGGTTAGGAAGGGAATTTAGCCCATAATGGTTTAATATTTGCTGTGGAATAATTGTCCTGGATAATCTCCATGGGAACAGTCTAGAGTCCCTGGTTTTGCTCTCTGACCTTTTTCCAAGTGCCGCGGGTAATATGTAAGGCTCACTTATGATGCTCTTTTCTTCATTTATTATGCTAAGCTTGGTGCATTATCGGTTATGATGTAATTTGTTTACACTTATGATATATCAATCAGTTTCTGTATTATGTGTATTGTCTCTACCGGCATTTTGTAGCTAGAGGTCTATGTGCATCAGGGTATGATACCAATGTGGAATATTGTGGGGGGGTTGTATCAATAAACTTTGACTTTTTGCAATAGGAGTGCGTTTCTTTATTCACTTTTGTTCTTACTAATTGGGGGTTTTATAGGGAAGCCTTGTTTTAGGCGATAGCACCCTAATACCTCCATTTTTGTTAAACACTCTAGAGTCAGTCATTGACGCACACAGCACATTTCATCATTAGCTTGTGCAATCAAAAAACATGTAATAATTACACACAGAATGTAACTACCGTCTTCAGAAAATATATATTTTTAATCAGATGAGTCTCCCGTTTTATTTTCTGCGTCTCTTGGGCTGCAGCATACACTGTCAGTGTTCAGCCACACTACATGCATAGAACATACCAAAAAACTGTCCTCTGCCCTGTGAACCCCATTTATCCACACTAAACAAAAACACAGAGGTTTCTGTAAAGTGTAGCGGAGGAGAATTAAAGTAATAAAACTACAAACAAACTTTGGAAAACAGAAACAAGAGATGTAAAGAACCCTACTTAGGTGAACTGCAAAAATAACCCAAAACATTAATACCCCCCCCCCCACTCCTTATATCATTATATAAGGTATTTAACAGTAATGCTGTAAAATCAAGACAGGGTTAGATTCAGAGTCAGGTGTAAACACAACCAGAGCCGTTAAAATGTATGTATATTAATCATAGGAGACGTTAATATTCACCTCCGCGTGGAAGCGCAGGCTATTCCCATGTAGCTTTTGCGTCCACCCGGGAGACGGTATTTCACTGTGAAATATTGTTTCCTCGAAGCTGGAGTTAAGTGATTCTGCAATTGCAGAATCACATAACATGCTCTGAAGCCCCCCCCCCATTAATTCCCATACTTGCCTCTGAACCCTCAGTGGAGAGGTCGGCATGATCCGTGGCTTTCTCTTGTCACAAGCAGAGTGCGACTGGGAACAAATAGTTCCTAGTGTAGTTCCCGTGGTTCATCCACAGCGCTGGGCAAGCTCCTATGGACTCCACTAGCCAAAACTTGTGGTGGCACGCTGCACCCCTGCTGGTACTGGGTAGCCTTGTGCATCGTTACGGGGTCAGGCGCTAACAAAGCACCTACTCCGGAATTCAGATAGAGATGGGAAGAATAATCTGGAGGCGCACGTTATCCTAATTACCGTCTCCATTTTACTGTCAATTCGGGAATATGGCCCCTAGAATCTAGCCCAGTGTTACCACACTATGATTTATAGTAAGAATATTTAATTGTTACTAATTGTATCTCCCCTAAAAATGAGTAAATTAACCCCTTGGACACCTCTCTCCTGCAGTACTGTGTGTATAGAGCACCCTGCAACTGTCACACCATATTTAATCACCAGAAGACCACCAGAATAGGTCTGGCAGGTTGTGACTCAAACCACCTGTATGCTAGTGGCCCATGCTATGCCATCCCAAAGACCACACAGTTTGGATCAATGGTCAAGTCAAGTGGTCAGCAAAAGTTTCTGCCCCCCCAGTAACCATTGATGTGTTACCCCTCACTTAACCCAACACCGACACTCAAGATTGATATTAATGTATTAGTGATACTGTCTTAAGGAAAATGTATGATAAAATTATATTTATTGTGATTTAACAGGGAAACATATGATTCAACACCTATGTAAAGTGTGTGGGGCCAATGGGAACTTTGTTCTCTCGGAAAATATAGCAGAGGAACTGTGCTCATCAAATCGACCTCTGGTTGGGATCTCCAAAGCCACGCATTGTTGGATCACCAGCAATAACAGAGATAGGAATGGTGTAGTTAGATGGAATGATTTCTTTTCACCTGTTTTCTTATGTATCCATGTACAGCAGCACATGTTTCAATATTATAATCACACATATGGACATTGTGGGCCAACAATGCATCCTTTGTGAAATCCCTACACCTATTATGCGATCTATACAATACATTGCCGCTAGAATATATTTTTCTATTCGCTTACATTCTTACATTTTATTTTTTTTCTCCCGTTTCAAATCCCTTTATATAATGGTGCTTTTTTTTCTTTTTAATAATATCGAGAAAGGTTCGCTCTTTGTCACTAATGTGGCGATAATGTCTTAACAGAAGGAGCAGCTGCAGATAGGTCTTTGCGCCCAATTCCGCGGGGAATAAATAAGGGGCACAGATGCTAATAAGTGTATGCAAGGCCACCGAATTTGCATGTTGACCACAGGCCTGGAAGCTCTATCCATTTGTCCTAGACTTAATAATAAGGTTTCAGATTTCACATGCTTTTCATGCTGGAACCCCCCGCCCCCCCCCACACACACACACACACACACACACACACACACACACACACCAGCAGCTAAATCATGTGGCTAATAGCCGGCGTACGCAAGCATGGCCTGCATTCAGCCTTCATACAAAAAAAACGCTTCTAATCTTTTTTTAATATGTATATTTCGGATTTTGCCATGCTGTCATTAAAGAAATTTGAAGACGTCTATCAACTATACATTATCTCTAGCACGGGAGGGTTCATTGGTTAATGTCCCATCTACGACAGCGCGGATACATGCTCTACACGTTTAATAACTCACTTGATGAAGAAGTCACTCTTCCACCGATTCGCAGTCGATATAATGAATTGCACTATAGCTGGTTCATTATAGCATTTATGCCTCGGGATGACAGTGGAAACAAAGAAAAGCAAAATACCATTTCTGAAGATAGAATTTAACATTATTAATTATTCACAACAGTTACACATGTTAGGGATTCTCGTTTGAAGAGAATAAGCAAATAAAAAATATTCCTAAATCTACACTTTTAATTATGTGCTATTTATTATGAATATCTTAATAATAATAATAATTATAATTATTATTATTCCCATGTGACCTAAAGCTCCTTTTTCATTTTTAGTATATTTTTTACTCACATTTCTTCCTCATTTTTTTCCATAATTTATGTGCACACTCCTTTTTTAAATATATCTTTTTACTTATGTTTTTCTCATAGCTCTATATATTATAATATATATATATATATAGTGTGTTTATTATTGCAGAAGCCACTTGCACATCACAGCAAGTGGCTTCTGCAATAATAAACACACTTATTATAGTGTGGCGGCTTTTTGTCCTCCACCACAAGCCTTGTAGATACACACATTATATATATATATATATATATATTATATATATATATATATATATATATATATATATATATATATATAAATTTTTCCTCACAACGTTTTCTTTTTTTAAAATGTTTTCTACTTAAACTTCATATATATATATATAATCTTGAGAAAGTCCATAATAGGACTGAAACATTGATCCTTTGTAGGCACGTTAAAAGATGTGCGTGCTTTCTTGGTGAAATTATATATATATATATACACACACACATATATATATATATTGCCAAGAGTATTCGCTCACCCATCCATAAGCGAGTCAAGGCAGGTGAGCGAATACTTTTGGCAATATAGTGTATATATTATATGAGATTTTTCTTTATCTACAGAACCCTTTCTTTTTTAATATATTTATTACTTATGTTATCTATATCTATAATATATAGATATTTATATAAGTATCTATATATAAGTATATATACTGTATATACTTATAATATATAAATATTTGTTTTTCTTCACAAGCCTTTTTAACATATTTGTTGTTTCTCTCATATCTATAGTATTATATATAAATTTAACTTTTATATATTATATATATGTTTTATATATATAAATATTCACAACCCTTTATTTTTTAAATATATTTTTACTTACATTTCTACATATATATATATAATTTTATTTATTTATTTCCCTCTAGATTACTTTAGTGACTCCCTCCCACCACCACACCTCCCTTCCTCATTCTGCCACGGTGTAATAATCTAAAATTAAGAGTTGTCACAAACTTTTCGGTCCAGATTAAAAATGTTCTCCATTAGATATACTTCCTCAGAGCCCGCGCACGCTGCGAGGCTTACGGAACAATGATGTCGGAGTTCCCAGATTGGTTTGGCAGCTCCATTGTTCTGGAGGGGGGTAAACCAGACACACTCATGTCCCAGCCTTTTCCAGGGTCTTTTGTTCACACCAAATTAATCTTTCACTGGGATAGCTTTCAGGATGGTATGTTATAAGAGTTGGATCCTAGCAACCCTGGTTGCTGTGCAACACAGCCCCGGATAGTTTTTTTTTTTCTTGTTAATATACTTATTTTTTATTTTTGTGAGGCACGCTACAGGCTGTGTATATATATATATATATTACATAGTTACATATGTTGAAAAAAGACATGCGTCCATCGGGTTCAGCCTTTCACACATCACTTACTGCTGTTGATCCAAAAGAAGCAAAAACCCAGTCTGAAGCGCTCGCCAATATGCAACATACTGGGGAAAAATTCCTTCTTGACCCCAGAATGGCGTCAGATTTCTCCCTGGATCAAGAAACTTTTACCCACATATTAAATATTATGACCCTTAATATTCGGTTTTTGCAGGAAGTCATCCAGTCGTTGTTTAAAAGTCTGTACAGTCTCTGACCCAACCACCTCAACAGGCAGAGAATTCCACAGCTTTATTGTTCTCACCATAAAATAACCCTTCCTATGCTTTAGGCTGAATTTCCTATCGTCCAGTCTAAATGGGTGACCTCGTGTCATACAGGTAGAGCTTGTAAAAGGTTTATAATGGCTCCGTATATATTTATATAAGGTTCTCAGATCCCCTCTAAGGCGCCGTTTCTCTAAACTAAACAGGTTTAAGCTTGCTAGTCTTTCCTCATAACTTAACCCTTCCATTCCCCTTATTAATTTAGTCGCCCGTCTCTGCACTTTTTCTAGCGCTATAATATCCTTTCTTAAGACAGGTGCCCAAAATTGCACGGCATGTTCAAGGTGCGGTCAGACCATTGATTTATAAAGAGGGAAAATTATCAGGGTAATTCAAAGAGAATCGAAAAGTCCCCGCACGTTCTGTGACTTTTCGTTCTCTTCAATTTGTTTCTTTCTGCCGATCCCATTTCGGCGACCCTGCGGTGTATTCAGCAAGCACCACAGGGTCCCAGAATTGCACGGAAAAGTCACCGCAAACCCGCAGAAAACTCACAACAAAACCCGGCGAAAGCATGCCAAAAACCCCCAAAAACATCTGAATTAACCCGCCGAAAACGCCGGAAAAACCCGAGCAGGAGTCGATCACACGCAGCGAAGCCGCCGGACAAAGCCAACACCGCAGACGAAGGCAGTGAATAAATTAGCAAAACAGTTTGCTTGAATGTTTGAAAAGTGAAACGCTGTTTGCAAAGAAACTACTTAGCGAAAATGTCTGAAATTTACATATGAGGTCCAGGGAATGATAATAAAGAGGGCTGTTACAGAAAAAATAAGTAAACTTAAAAAAAATCTGAATTTTTTTTAAAAAATAAAAATCCAGAAAAATGCTTAAAATATCCTAAAAAAATCTATAAATAAAAAGACTCTTTACTGCAAAATTTTACAATGAATGGTTTATTAGATATTGAATTAAAACAGGAATATTTTTAACATTGAAGCCTATGGTAGTCGCCTGAATAAATCTGCCGAATTAAACCACCGAATGGCAGGGCATTTCTGGAACCTTTCACTGCTGGTTTTTGTTCTCTGAATAGCTGAAGCAGTGCTTTTTTATGGAGATTTCACTGCCCTCGAACAGGCACCGAACAGGCACCGTATGTGCAAGCAATTCACCAGGATTTGGCGAATTGCCTGCTCTCTGGATTGCCGAATGGCCAAGAAAGGTAACCGGACGCTGATTTTCAGCGTTCGGTTACCTTTCTCCAGCCATTCGGATCTCTTTGATTTACCCTGTATTTTTTCATCCCAAGAGTGAATTCCCCTTTTAATGCCAATACCTTGAACAGGACATACTTGAAAACGAGAGAAATCTCAATGTTTCCTTCCTGGTAAAATACTTTATAAATAAATGTGCCGGCTCGGTGGAGTAGAGGTAACATCACTGCTCTGCGTGGAGAGAGCCTGTGGAGACATGGGCTCAATTCCAGCAAAAGCACCTCTCCAGTAAGTGCCCTTCGGCAAGACACCCAACGGTACATACTCGCCACCCAGGACATACCAGAAAACGAGAGAAATCTCAATGTATCCTTCCTGGTAAAATCCTTTCTCAAAAAAAATAAATAAATAAACCTTGCTGCCCTTAGCAGCTGCTGTTTGACATTGGGCATTGTTACTTAGTTTGAAGTCTATCAAGGTTATTCAGAGAGAAGTGAAAACCAGGAGAATGACTGGAGATGTGAAAATTCTAGGACAAATTAGCCAAACCAGAAAAATTCTCCCATTTATCTCACTGTCCAAATTGGCTATTTTGACCTAGAATTTTTACTTCTCCTGTCATACTCCTAGTTTTCACCTCTCTCTGAATAATCCTGTATGATTATTCTCAAATCCTTCTCCTGCTTTGATTTCCCTAACTCCGTACCATTTAGGGTATAAGTTGCTTGTGTGTTCTTCACTAAAGTGCATAACTTTGCATTTATCTACATTAAATTTCATCTGCCATTTAAGTGTCCAGTCCCCCAATCTATCTAAATCCGTCTGCAGTGAAGTAACATCATGTTCACGTTGTATTACTTTTCCTAGTTTTGTGTAATCTGGCAAACACTGGCACATGACTTTCGATGCCTATTTCAAGGTCATTTATAAATAAATTGAATAGAATTGGTCCTATAACAGACCCCTGAGGGACACCACTTACCACTGATGTCCATCTTGAAAATTTACCATTTATGACCACTCTCTGTACCCTATCTTTTAGCCAGTTTTCTATCCAAGAACAAGTATTGTCATCTAGACCATTTTTTCTTAGTTTAAATAGTAACCTTTTGTGTGGAACTGTGTCAAAAGCTTTGGCAAAATCCAAGTAAATCACATCCACTGCGACCCCCCTGATCTATACTGACTCTTACTTCCTCATAGAACACAATTAGGTTAGTCTGACATGATCTGTGTTTCATAAAACCATGCAGATTTTTGCTAATTACATTATACCTCCCAATGAATTCCTGAATAACCCTGAATTCCCTTAGTAACCTCTCAAATACTTTCCCAGCCACAGATGTTAAGCTCACAGGTCTATAATTTCCAGGGAGACATTTTGAACCTTTCTTGAATATTGGGACTACATCAGCTTTTCTCCAATCTTCTGGTACGATTCCTGAAAGAAAAGAATCTTGAAAGGTTAAAAACAGAGGTTTACATATTTCAACACATAGCTCCCTCAGTACTCGCAGGTGAATTCCATCTGGCCCTGGGGTTTTATTCACATTCAATTTGTTTAGTTGCTGCAACACCTTTTCTTGAGTCAACCAATCACATTTTATTGCTAAGTTTTTATCAATAATATATATATTATTTTTTATCTTTATTAGTATTTTTTTCTTTTATTACCATTATCTTTTAAGGCTTTCAATGCAATCCTATTTGTTTTGAGCTGAAATACATAAATCAATCACTTGTATTGTGTTTCTGGCATGTTTTTTTTCTATATCTCTTTTGTTGTGATCATTTTTCACTTGGAAGGAGAAGTTGAAGATGTTATGATTTGATTTTTTTTTCTTATAGCTGCAAAGTATTCCCTGCTGCCCTTGATGATGATGATGCTGGTGTGTTGCGTCTGAATTCTAATATTCAAACTCGAGTGTTTGAAGGAAAACTAAAATGTTCAGAGATTTCGATCTCATGATGCAACACTTTGCAACAAAATCTGTGGATAAATTTACTTTATTGCTGTTGTTTATCTTCTACAGTATTTAACAGTCTGTGAGGTGGAGAACGGAGTGTTTAGATAAGGCAGGCAGGTGGTCTATTGTATTGCCGAGATAAAAGATGACAGCTATCATAAGATAAAACAGGGGAATTTAAAAGACTTCTAATCTACCGCCACCCGGTGATGTCCTTTGAATACAACCCACACAATACAATGATGTGAGTCGGTGATTGACCCATAGACTCCATTCTATGGTCAAAGCCACACAGTGAGGAGCGAGTGATGGAAAGATATGGGGGGCAGATTACGACAGAAAATATCACACAATGGATGCACCCAGTAACACATATAGAGTAAAATGTTTTCTTAACTAAACAAACAAGAGAAATACAAAGCACATGTACGATATCAGCAAAATAAAATAAACACAATAAGAACATTTCATGGTTTTGGTGGCCGTGTCCTTTTAAAGTGGCCAGGTTGTGTAGAGTGTCCCCTGCCCATCCCTCTAGCCCCGTTCGGATGAAATCAGCTGTCGGTCATTGGTGGCAACAACTAACAGGGAAAGCCAGCCCCCCAGAGAGAAGCAGCTGATGGATCGGTTCAATTGGTGCTTGTGCGCACAGTTCCAAACCATCGTTCTGCACAGGCCCTATGGAATTTGCATATGTAAAGTTCACAAGTCTTGAGTGAAGCTCGATTTGCGGTTCTTACACTATGCAATTTGAGCAGGGACAAACACTGCATAACAAAGCTGCAGTGACTTCCAGATTCGAAAAACACTGAGCTGATGTGGAGGAGCTGTGCGTGGCGAGGGAGAAAGGGTGAGTATTTTCACCCCCCCAAAAAAAGAATTAATACAAATATTGCATAATGTGTGCATTTTTATTAGAGTATCTCTTTAATCTGGCAATGATCTGATGCTCTCTGCAGGAGCTGGATTGCCACAGATGTAGACCACTCACACCAGTAAATGAGTGACTGCGTGTCACATTCGGGCCAGAATTATGGAGATCTTTTGATCTCCCTTGTTGACCTTTAATCCATGACCTTGGTTGCCTGATTTGCCCAATGATCAGTTGAGTTCTTGCTCCAAAATACTCAGCTCCCTTCATATACTTTTTAAATTTCTATCTTGGCAAACGTGTTTATTACTCATCCAGGCAACACGGAGAAATCAAAGTGTGCAGGATTAAAGCAAGCTCTGGGGATTCTTCTTCTGATTCTAGGATGATCTCTCACTATGTATAACGTAATTAAACGTGCATGTGTTCCTATGTATAATTTATTGCGGCATGCGCCCTGCTTTCATGCTAGGGACGCCTGCAGCAGAACACATTGATACAACATTCCCTGGCAAAGCACAGAGTATGTCTTAGTAAATGAAATGAATTCATTGAATGGCTGCTTAACAAAGAGCAAGTTAAATACATCACTCTGTATAAAGGGGTACTAGAATAAAGCAGATATTGTAATATATGTGATTAAATGTATTAAAGGGAATGACAGCCTTATTGAATTTATAGCGTGGAAAGGGGCACTCTAGGGTTAAAACAGAGGAATTAAACATTGACTCTTCTTGACCCCCTCTAGATCTCCTTTCTGTTTTACCCGTTCAGATAGTTGTAAAACTGGTTTCTTCTGCACGCCTACAGATGTGGCATGAATCCAGCTTCCTGCAAGCTGCAGCATGTCACCTGACCACAGGGAAGCTGGATGCACGACCCAGCATCTTGCCAATCCAATGGTTCTCAATGCAAGCGTATTGACAGCCATTGACAAGAGCTCGTTCTCGAATTGGGTCCCCTTCCTGGGCTTGATCCCTAAAGCTACAGTCAACACTGTGATCTGAGCTTCTGGGCAGAGTCCTTGAAGCCTGAGGGTGTTAGGGTGTTAGGGTGTTGAGGGCGTTAGGGTGTTGAGGGCACTGTGACCAATCAGTTTACACTGATTAGTTTTTCTTGATGGAAGCGTTTTATTTTGAATAGTGATTAACAATTTTCACTTTTCATAATAAAAATGTCTTAATATACATAAGATATGAAACAGAAAGAGACATATAGGTGTCCTTATTTACTTGCAATTAGTCCCCTCACCCATAAAGTGTCTTCTATAACAAGTCTATACATAGTGATAATTATGCGTCTGATAATTATTCGTCTGTTTGGCGAATACAGACACCCTTGTCACGCTTTTTTCATTCCAGTTATTAGACAGATACTGACACTGCGTCATGCTCTGTTCATTCAACTTATGTCAGTGAATGTGGCTGGGAATTGGTATTTGTGTAGGGTTTCTGCGTGGCTTGGGAGTGTGAGTGGCTGTGTGCGACGGAGTGAGCGTTGGGATGGCTGTTTGGCAAATACAGACACCCATGTCAAGCACTATTCATTCCAATTATGTGAGTGTGTGGCTGTCCATTTGAAATTGGAATGTGTGTGGGGTTGTCTGCATGGAATGGGAGGTTCTGTAGCTGTATGGAACAGGAATGAGTGTTGATTTGGCTGGTTGGTAGTTTCTCATTGCAGGTTGTGTTCCCCTTTAGGCAACATATATAGGTATCCAGGAATACCAGGCAAACAAATGTTTTGTCCAGTAGGAGCAGAAGCCCCTTTGATTTATAGTTATATTCTAAAATACAACATGCAGAATTCAGTGCACGCAACTCAGGGTTGTAGTCCTAAAATTATAAGTGTCTCTGCCTGTTGAGGTGGTTGGGTCAGATTTTGTACAGACTTTTGAACAACGACTGGATGACTTCCTGCAAAAACAGGATATTAAGGGTTATAATATTTAATATGTGATAATAGCTGCTTGATCCGAGGAGAAATCTGACACTATACTTTGGTCAACAAGGAATTTTCCCCAGTGTGTTGCATATTCAGTGAGCGCTTCAGACTGGGTTTTTCGGCTGCAAACTGCTGTAAGTCCTACACCGTTCACCTGAGTTGGATGTACATACCCTCAAATTAAAGCTGACAGTCTGCAGTTAAAGCACATTGTGTTTGTTTCATTCCAACCCCATTGTGGTGGTGTATAAAGCCAAAGATGTTAGAATTGTGTCGATGTCCCAATATTTCTGGACCTGACTGTACAATATATTCCAAAGGTTAAAAACACCTTACTTAGGTTTCAGATAGATGGGGGTTTAGTTACAAGATATATATTGGCCGCTGCTTTTATTTCTTCATTTCGTGTCAAAGTGCTTGTTAATATATGTAGTGATGTGAATGACTCAACCACAGTTTCCGAGTGCATTAAATGGATGATTCTCCATCTCTACCTCTATATTGATTAAGAGGTTTTCTACACCTTCCCTTCTCTATTCGCTTTGAGTTGTCATGAGAAACCTGTATTCTATAACAGCAATCACTGTTACTGTGTCTCTAAAACCTGTGCATTCCAGCCAGATGACATCCCTTGGGTTGGATATAAATTGAGTGTCTCTTATAGTTCTGTATGTAGAGTTCTTCATAATGAATATTTCTATGTATATGGGGAGGTTTTCCCCAATGACTTGTATTCTGCTTTGCATTTTCTGCAGTGGAGAATTTTAATGTCACTTTGCTGTCCTCTGTTGTTGATTTTCATCCGAAATCAGCCTAACTGCAACAATAACAAGCGTATCTTCTGCTGATGGGCCTAATGAGCCCGAAACTGCTGTACCTTATTATTATTATCTTTTATTTATAACAAATTCAGTGAATTCACTATTTATCGAATGGTCATTGTATTTTGCCGATATGGCAGGCAGTTGTCAGACATCGGTGATATGTGCAGAATTGGGCCAAATTGGTATCAGCGAATTCCACCGACCTGGAAAAAAAAATTCTCCTATTCTCCTAATAGGAGCTTGCATCAACAAAAGGTTGTAAAAATGTGTCCAAATAATAAAAAAGTAAAAATCTAAAAAAAAATCGACTGTTTTAAAAATAAAAAGGGTTTTAAAAAAAGGGTTTTAAAAAACTAAAAAATAAAGAAGGGTTTTGCAAAAAATAAAAAGAATATATGGTCTTTTGATCATAAGTGGACATTTATTACATTGAAACATATTGGATTCGCCCGTTTAAACCTGTCGAATTGAAACACTGAAAATCAGGCCACTTCGCTGACATTTCGGTGCAATTCGGTGTTCTGTGAAAAGACGAATCAATAGTTTCCAATGAGACAATTTCGGTGCTGCCGAATTGCACCATATTTCATTGTCAATTCCCCTGTATTTGGGGAATTGACAGCTTTGTGAATAGACAAATTTCCCCGAAATTGCACATATGGTGAAATTCACCGTTCGGTTCAGATGTTAGGTTATTGAATGAGGTTGTCTTTAATTTTTCTTCTTCCCCAATGCCAAGGTCTCCCTTTGCACTGTTATGGTTTGACAGCAGAAGACATCACTCTGGTGACTGGTGTAGACACAACTAGCTTCATACAGTTAATTGGATGCCTCTCAATGCTTCTGCATCACCTTCGCTGTACCTACCTAAAGCTAATCAAAATCACAGAATGCTGCCCGGCAGGAGCTGATTGACAGCTTTCAGGGAAGATACTTTGGAAGCCTGTCAGGATTCAACAACACAAGAATAGTGACAGAATCACCCCAAAGGGATTAAACCCTAAAAAATTGTATCAAAAAGAAAAAAGGTAACAAGTGGAGTTACCACAAGGGGTGCTCGAGTAAACAATCTTTATTGGATATGCACCACAGAAATAAAAACATATACTGTACATATGAGTGATGAGTCAGTCAGTCCAAGCAAACCTCCAGATTTACAAGGGTAACATATATCCCTGACAATGGAGAGGTAAAGGGCTAGCTGAATATTATGTGTCCACAACAGACAGACCCTCTCTATAGCTATACCTCGGCAGGTTAGGCTGCCTACTATACGCCAAGTTGTGTAGCACCCAGTGCAGCCCAATGAACTGAATAGCCAAGCCTCTCAGTAGGTCATCTAATCAAGTCCAAATTGACAAAGATAACATATATGGTTAATAGTTGAGAGGTAAAGGACTAGCTGAATATACACAGGGTAATTCAAAGAGATTCGAAAAGTCACCGCACGTTCGGTGGCTTTTCGTTCTCTTCAATTCGGTTCCTTTTGCCGATCCCATTTTGGTGACCCTGCGGTGGTGTATTCAGCAAACACCACAGGGTCCCCGAATTGCAGGGAAAAGCTACCGCAAACCCGCCGAAAACGAACCGCAAAACCCACCGAATGCACGCCGAAAACCCACAAAAACATCTGGATTAACCTGCCGAAAACCACGGAAAAACCCAAACAGGAGCCGATCACACGCAGCGAAGCCTCCGGAGAAAAGTCGAGACCGCAAACAGAGTGAAGTGAATAAATTAGGAAAACAGTTTGCATGAATGATTGAAAAGTGAAACACTGTTTGCAAAGAAACTACTGAGCGAAAATGTCTGAAATTTACATATGAGATCCAGGGAATGATAATAAAAAGGGCTGTTACAGAAAAAAGAAGTAAACTTAAAAAAAACAAAAATCGGACTTTTAAAAAAAAAATTAAGAAAAATACTTAAAATATCCTAAAAAATCTATAAATAAAGAGACTCTTTACTGCAGAATTTTATAATGAATGGTTTATTAGATATTGAATTAAAACGGGAATATTTTTAACATTGAAGCCTATGGGATTCTCCTGAATAAACTTGCCGAATTAAACCACCGAATGGCAGGGCATTAGGGGAACCTTTCACTGCTGGTTTGTGTTCTCTGAATAGCCGAAGCAGTGCTTTTTCATGGGGATTTCACTGCCCTCGAACAGGCACCGTATGTTCAGTCAATTCGCCAGGATTTGGCAAATTGCCTGCTCTCTGGATAGCCGAATGGCCAAGAAAGGTAACCAAACGCAGATTTTCAGCGTTCGGTTACCTTTCTCAAGCAATTCGGATCTCTTTGAATTACCCTGTATGTGTCCAAAATTGAGCGGACCCTCTCTATAACTATACCTCGGCAGTTCAGGCTGCCTACTATGCGCCAAAGTATGAGGGAATAATATATAACACACAATGCAGCCAAGTGTACTGAGTAGCCAAACCTCTCAGTATGCCATCTAGTCAAGACCCACATAAGAAATCTGAGTCCGCATGTCTTATATTGTTAAATATAGAGGGTACCCATGCCCAATAATGAAAAAGACAAGAAAGCCAGACTGACAAAAAAGACCAAGTAGAAACCTGTTAAAAAGTCATAGCACGCTCAACGCGTTTCACCCCTCATTGACATGGGGCACACGTTGTTTCAACAAAAGGGTTAAAAAAATCTGAAATATCTATTTTGCTGGAAAATGCCTAAAAAATCTTAACAAATATAGATAAATAAAGAGACTTTTTGCTGCAAATGAAAAGAATAAACGGTTGAATAAATATTTAAAACAGGGAATTTTTTCAAACAGGGAAAAACAGGGAATTAAACCACCGAAAATCAGGGCATTTCTCTGACATTTCGGTGCTGTTCGGTGTTCTCTGAATAGATTAACCCTTATTTCTCTATAGGGAATCCACTACCGCCGCAGGTCACTGTATTTCAATGACAATTCGCCAATATTTGGCGAATTACCAGATTTTTGAATAGTCGAATGTCTACAAAATTGCACCGTGCAGGGAAATTCAGTGATTGGTGAAATTTCTGGACCAATTTGGCTCTCTCTGAATAACTCCTTAAATGGCTAAAATTGCTGCATAACTTAGGGTAAGGAAGGAGTAATGTCTAACCCCTTTGTTGCCCCCCTTATGTTTTAATCTTAGAGTATGTCTTTAAAAAGCCTTTCAGACACCGGTACTGCCAGATTGATGTTTAAATAGAATTGTTTGACTGTATTATTTGTGATGAAATATAACAAATAGTGTAGATATAATGCAAGGTTTGACCCTTACAGGCTTCCTTAAATTCGCAGACCTCATCTTCTGAATGGAGCTTTATTTAAATATCATGTGTTAGTGACGAGGTAATCCATAAACACATTTACACAGCATATTGTTTATCTATAGCTAGCACGTTATTAAATAAAGATGATTCACTATTAATAGAGGATGGAACATGGTTTACCAGGCCTCCTCGGTCCTTATACTCTCAACAGGCCACCTAAGATGTTTAGGGTTTTTGAGGGTTTATGTACAGTGCTGCTTTCTTCTTTCATAAAGCCTTTTTATTTTCTAAGGTCAGTGTGTCCCTTCACACTGTATGAAAAGCTTAGAGCGCTGAATCAGACAAATATAAAACGTTGTGAGTAGGGATGTGCGTTTCGGGTTTCGGAATTTTCACGAAATTTCCCGATTCGTGTTTTCGGATGCGGCCGATTTTCGGAAAATTTTTAGATCAGAAAATGGCAGATCCGAAAAGTTTTTCGAGCCGATACGAAATATTTTCGGAATTTTCGAATGTACTTGAAATGTGTCAAATCGAAATTTATTGCTTTGAAACGAGGAGAACAGACGTTCTGAAAAAACGAAAATTTTCTAAAATACGAAAAGTCGATACAAAAAACGAGCTAAGTGACACGAAAATACGAAAAATGGTCGAAATTCCGAGAAAAAATGTACACGAAAAACGAGTCGAGCCGAACCGAATCGAAACAGAAATCGGTCGAAACGAGCCGAATCGAAAAGTTTAAAAATCTGAAAAATCGAATCGTACCGAAAAAAAAATCAGTGCACAAGCCTAGTTGTGAGTAACTAATAGGTAAGACATTACACAGACCAATGCAAAAAGATAGATATAGCAAATTATTGTGTAATTTTTATATAAATATATTATGTGTATATGTGTGTGTGTGTGTGTTTAAATAAGTTCTATATGTATATCAAGCAGGAGTGGAAAATATTGGGAGGGGACTGCGTAAACAACTTTCAATATTCATTTTTCAACTACATATTACAGACTTATTTCCCTGACTGCATGTCACTCTGCCAAAGCTACTTTAGGCGAAACGCGTAGAGCTATGAATGCTTTGTTTAAACTTTTTTCTGTCTGTTTTGTTCTATTTTCCAGCCTATGCAGCCTGCCCAGGTGTAGTTCACCCTTTATCTCACATTTTGGGAACGCTCCCAGACACAAACATTATCCAATACAATACTCTGGGTTACTTAAGGTAGCTGATACTTTTTTTTGATAAAATATTTTACCAGGAAGGATACATTGAGATTTCTCTCCTTTTCAAGTATGTCCTGGGTAACGAGTATGTACCTTTAGGTGTCTTGCCCAAGGACATTTACTGGAGAGGTGCTCTTGCCGGGACTCAAACCTGTGTCTCCACGGTTATAGAGCAGTGATGTTACCTGTACTCCACCCAGCCGGTACTTAAGAAGATGTCTCATCATATAGAAATATAATATTTTTTTTCTGCCTATCCTATAAATTACGGACCCTCGAATGCCCGTTTTTCTTTCTTCACGTTCTAGAAACTATCTATTTACCGAGACATACTGTATATATCTACCAAGAAAATAGCTCATGTTCGAGCCGAAACATCGGTTCAGTTTTAATTTGTTTAAATAAAAGTTATTTTTTATATACACGTGTGCAGCCTTTACAGTGTTGGATATATTGACCTTTTTCCGCGTAAGCACCGTGGCTCTACTTTTTTTATGGAGAACGGAGTTGCTGGGACCAAGTTCGTTTTATATATATATATATGACGTTTTTCATAAAAACACAGAAGGGGTTATTCAGAGAGAGCCGATCTGGCCCCAAAATGTCACCAAACAGGGAATTTTCCCGTAAGGTGCATTTTCGTGGCCATTCGCTATTAACAGAGCAGGCAGTTCGCCAAATTTTGGTGAATTGCCAGCAAGTGCCTGTTCGACAGCAGTGAAATCCCCCATAGAGAAGCAATTCAGAGACACCGAACAGCAGTGAAAAGTTGTCGACCTGCCCTGATGTTCAGTGCTTTCATTCGGCAGGTTTAATCAGGCGAACCCCATAGTCTTCAATGTTAAAAATATTCCCGTTTCTATTCAATATCTAATAAAACGTTTATTATTTTAATCTAAAGCAAAAGTCTCTTTATTTTATTTATTTTTAGGATCTTTTAGGCATTTTTCAGGATTTTTTCTGGTAAAAATGTTTTCCGTTGTTTTTTTTTTTTTAATAGCAGTTTCTCATTTTTCTGTAACAGACCTTTTTATTATCATTCATAGGACCTTATATGTTAATTCCAGACATTTTCGCTCAGTAGTTTTTTTTGCAACGTGCACTTTTGACACTTTCAATTGTTGTTTTTTTTTCTTTCTACCCATCCGGCGGCTTGTAGGCTTCCTTCTGTGGCTGTTCGGCGCTGTGTTCAGCAGCTTGCCGGCTGCATTTGGCAGCCCTCCAGGGGGTTTGCGGCGGCGGCCGGTGGGTTTGCGCTCGTTGGGGGCAGCATTCGGCGGCCGGTTCCCTGCCCTTCAGGGACCCTGTGGTGAATGGTGAATTCACTCCAGGGTGGGGAAATTTGATTCCACGAAGTCCGGGGAAGTGTGGGGAATGACAAAACCATTTTCTGGGATGACTTGTTTGGTTCGTTGCCTTTTCCCTTTTTCACGTTACGCTTGTTTACCTTCTAGCTCAGTGTTATTGTATTCTCTTTTGTCAGAGCGTGGCTTCGTCCTTGAATAATCTCTCTAAACAAATACTCACACGCACGTTTTGTGTCCACTTCTTTAGAATTTGAGACTGGATAAGATAGGAGGGTGAGGGGCATGTTTAAGATAGAAAATTAGTATGGAAAAACCAAAACCACCTGCCTCTAACAAAGGACCAATAGGGATTACACACTAACCATCGATCTGTCACTGAAAGAACGGTGGTTAAACTTCACCAAACTTTGGTGGATCAAATAAATAACATCGTTGAATTAATTGTTTATGGAACTGTCAAAGTAGTTTGCCGTTCTTTTCACCGTTCACCAAAGTAGTTTGCCGTTCTTTTCACCGTTCACCAAAGTAGTTTGCCGTTCTTTTCACCGTTCACCAAAGTAGTTTGCCGTTCTTTTCACCGTTCACCAAAGTAGTTTGCCGTTCTTTTCACCGTTCACCAAAGTAGTTTGCCGTTCTTTTCACCGTTCACCAAAGTAGTTTGCCGTTCTTTTCACCGTTCACCAAAGTAGTTTGCCGTTCTTTTCACCGTTCACAAAGTAGTTTGCCGTTCTTTTCACCGTTCACCAAAGTAGTTTGCCGTTCTTTTCACCGTTCACCAAAGTAGTTTGCCGTTCTTTTCACCGTTCACCAAAGTAGTTTGCCGTTCTTTTCACCGTTCACCAAAGTAGTTTGCCGTTCTTTTCACCGTTCACCAAAGTAGTTTGCCGTTCTTTTCACCGTTCACCAAAGTAGTTTGCCGTTCTTTTCACCGTTCACCAAAGTAGTTTGCCGTTCTTTTCACCATTCACGAAAGTTGTTTGCCATTCTTTTCACCGTTCACCAAAGTAGTTTGCCGTTCTTTTCACCGTTCACCAAAGTAGTTTGCCGTTCTTTTCACCGTTCACCAAAGTAGTTTGCTTTTCTTTTCACCGTTCATTCCACCATGGGTTCTGCAGTAGTCACTAGCATCATTTTCTATGGGGTCCTCACCAGTGTTTGCGGTTGGTATTCAGCTTAGATTTCACCGTAGTTTCCGTCGTTGTTGAAGTCGTCCAGTGTTTTTTTAAAGTTGTTTTCAGTGTTGTAATTTCAGATCTCAGTGAAGATCGACGCAGTAAAAAAGGTTATAAACAGATGTAGAAAACTGCTAGAGAACAGTCATTATCTATTCATTTTACGGACTGATAATGGTTACCATTGTTCATCGTTGCTCGCCATTGTTTGCGGCAACTTGTGTCACTGTTGAATTTTCTTTCTGAAGTCCCCCGTACAATAGTGAACATCTGCAGTTAGTGTATCACCCCTTATGTGTAAAGAACACTGTGTTGGAGGGTTGATGGAAAATGATGAACCGCTTGCTCAGGTCAGGTCAAGGCAGAGTCACTTGACACCAAAGTTTTACCATACAAGAAAGGACCTTAGATTGTAAACTGTCGAGCAAGGTCCTCTCTCCTACTGTTCTGTGTGTCTAACTTGGATGTACATTGTTATTCTGTCTTACCCATTGTACAGCACTACAGAACTTGTTAGCGCTTTATAAAAACTTGGAACCTTAACTCACCTTGCACGGAAAACGTGCTGTGCACTTAAAAGCAGAAATGCCTTTAGAAAGGTTGCAAGCTTAGAAAAACGACAGCGCTTTAATGTCCACTGACTGATGGAAAGCCCGGAAGGAAATGAAAAATAAGTCATTTTTAGTTGACTGAATTCTCTTAGTGTCTGTAGAATCGTTTCCTCTAATTTTCTCCACCACCACATGCGTCTTACCAATGTATGGAGTCAACCATGAAATATCAGGGTATTTGTGTGTCCTGCAGTGATTTGTACTTTTCTTCTTGCTCCGTTTCTTTAGTTGTCCTTCTGCTTGGGAAGGTTTTTTCATTTTTTTAATGATTTTTTTATGTTATTCAATTTTTTATTGTTCTTATTAATTTAATAGAGGAATATATTTAATAAAAATTCAGAAAATTTTTACGCTTTTGCTTGTTACTGGTCTTGACTTGTATAACATCTACGTATCTTGTAATATTGATCTTTTATTTTTCAAAATTCTGCACATCGAAGTTTCAAGGTTTTTATGATTGCACGCCTTGGATGCTTTTCAGTATATTTCCTCCGCTAGGTGGTTATATTCAGCTTTGAGACCTCCTATGGGCCAGCCTTTACTCTACCATGCCTCACGCCATTAGGAGGCATGAGACTGGGACTGGTTGTGTAAATCCATGGGGGTAGGGCAGCCAGTGATACGACCCGTCACCTTCTGTCCCCATGTAGGGAGAGGTATTAGCAGTAGGAAAAGGGAAGTGCTCATGCCACTGTACAGAGCACTGGTGAGACCTCACTTGGAGTACTGTGTGCAGTACTGGAGACCGTATCTCCAGAAGGATATAGACATCTTAGAGAGAGTTCAGAGAAGGGCTACTAAAATGGTGTACGGCTTGAAGGAGAAAAGTTACCAGGAAAGGCTTAATGATCTTAACATGTACAGCTTGGAAAAAAGACAAGACAGAGGAGATATGATAGAAACATTTAAATACGTAAAGGGAATCCACAAGGTAGAGGAAGGGAGTATATTTAAAAGGAAACAAAGTAGCAAAACAAGAGGACATAGTCTTAGATTAGAGGGGCAAAGGTTTAAAAGTAACATCAGGAAGCATTATTTTACTGAGAGGGTGGTGGATACATGGAACAGTCTTCCAGTAGAAGTGGTAGAGGCCAAAACAGAGATTGAGTTTAAGCAGCATGGGATAGGCATAAGGCTATCCTAAACAAAAGATAAATCCAGGTAAAGTATCCATGTAATTGGGCAGACTAGATGGGCCGAAAGGTTCTTATCTGCTGACATTTTTCCATGTTTCTATGTAACCCTCAGATCCCATACACGCTTCAGACCCCATGCAATACCCATAATCTAAACAGAGCTTATTGCCACCAAATAGTAAATAGTCCTCTCGATTGGGTTAACACTAGTTCTTCCTTCATTTATTGACAGATCAAGTGGTGGAGATGTCAGGCAGATGGTGGAGATATCAGGCAGAGGGTTGAAATACAAGGCACATGTAACTGGAAAGTGAACCCTGTACGATGGTTTGTGAATTAATTATTTTCTCTTCTTTTTCTTTTTCCAGGAATTCCGGTCCTTATATCACGGCTTCAGAAACAGTAACAAAGTGTCATCCGGTTCATGCAGCAACTTCATGGGCTTAAAGGATGATTTCGAGAAAAGCTTCGGCCACCTTTATGCGGAAAGCGGCGAAACCCACTTAAGTGCAATTGTTCCGTGGACTATTCTACGGAAGCCGAGCATGGATAAAGTAAATTCCAGGAAAGAGGACTCTGACAAAGACACCTCAGAAGAGACATGTAGTTCCAGTGGGGAATCGGAAGAAAGCACAAATTCTGACAATGAGTCCGAACTGTCCCAAAGACTCACAGTGGAACCTTGTCGGTTAACAAAGGCACACAGGCAGCTATGCCGATCCTCTTGTATCGAGCCATACATTTTAAAAAGGAACGAGATTTTGCAAGACCTAAAAACCGAAGAGGAACTTACAGGGACTAAAGAGATAAAAAAGCCACCAGATGTAGTGAAAGAATACCAAACCAAACTGGATTTTGCACTTAAATTGGGTTACTCTGAAGAACAGGTGCTGCTTGTTCTCAACAAGCTTGGTACAAATGCTTTAATCAATGACATTTTGGGTGAGCTGGTTAAGCTTGGAAGTAAGAGTGATAGTGAGCAGAATGGCATTGCAGGCAATCCAGTTACAAGGGATTCGTCATCTCTCGAATCACAGAGACCAGACTCTCCGTTTCAACAGGAGGTGATAGATGATACCGAAAACCTAAGGCCAATTGTCATTGATGGCAGCAACGTTGCAATGAGGTGAGCAGCTTTTTGGCCGGACATTAAGTCTAGTATGTGACAAACGCAAAATGGAATAAAGGTTGTGTTCTGCTGTTGCTAATTTCATACAGCTACGATGTCTCCTATAGTAAATATCTACTTAGAATATCTAGATCATGTGTTTTATGGGACAGTCGCAAGGAGACATTTCTTGCCCCATTCTTTGATATGATGGCAATAGCAAACTCTTTCTTGGTTTCTTCTCTGGTGTCCACAGAATGAGGGTGCCAAGAAAAGTGTTAATTTAGTCACCTAATAATTTTCATCAAAGACATACAGGGTTATTCAAAGAGATCCAAATTGTGGCCGAAAGGTAACTGAACAGTGAAATTCAGCGTTCGGTTACCTTTCCTGGCCTTTCGGCTATTCAGAGAGCAGGCAGTGTGCCAAATCTTGGCGAATTGCCTGCACATACGATGCCTGTTCATTGCCTGCTCAAGTGCAGTGAAATCCCCATAGAGAAGCAATGCGTCGTCTATTCAGAGAACAAAAACCAGCAGTGAAAAGTTGCCGAATTGCCCTGCTGTTCGGTGGTTTAATTCGACAGGTTTATTCAGGCGAATCCCATAGGCTTCAATGTTAAAAATATTCCTGTTTTAATTCCATATCGAATAAACCGTTGATTATAATATTCTGCAGTAAAAAGTCTCTTTATTTATAGATTTTTAAGGAGCTTTTAGGCATTTTTCAAGATTTTTTTGCGAAATTTTTTTTCCTTTTTTTTTTTAAAACGATTTTTCTTTTTTCTGTAACAGCCCTTTTTATTATCATTCATTGGTTCTTATATGTAAATTCCAGACATTTTCGATCAGTAGTTTATTCGAAAACAGCGTTTCACTTTTCAAACATTCAAGCGTACTGTTTTTTTTTTTCACCTCCTTCGTCTGCGGTGTCGGGCTTTTCCGGCGGCTGCTCTGTGCTGTGATCGGCAGCTGCTCGGGTTTCTCCGGCGTGTTTGGCGGGGTTAATCCAGTTGTTTTTGCGGGTTTCGATGTGCGTTCGCCAGGTTTTTCCGGTGAGTGTTCGTCAGGTTTGCGGCGGCTTTTCCCTGCATTACGACGGCCCTGTGGTGCTTGCTGAATACACCGCAGGGTCGCCAAAATGGGATCGCCAAATTGCACCGAATTAAAGAGAACGAAAAGTCATCGATCGTGCGGTGACTTTTCAATTCTCTTTGAATAACCCTGAGAGTTACAGTCTCGTTTTCATCAATGAAAAATTAAGTCTACTAAGTTATGATAATTAAAACTATACTGAAAATTACTGTCATTTGACTAAAACTATGATGAAAATCTATTTTTTTTTAAAACATAGTTTATTAGGTGCAAATAATACCTAAGTACAACAACTACACGCAGGCGTCGCAGCGCCTTAAAATAAAATTATAATCATTGATTCGTACCATTTTACAAAACACATCATAAATATCCAACTTTTATATATATATATATATTAGAAAAAGTAGAATAAAAAACAAAGAAAAGATGCGAGGGGAGAGAAAGAAGGGAAGAAGGGAAAGAAAGGGAGGAAAAAAAAAAGAATGATGAAAATCTATTGACATTTTTTTCAACTAGTAAAAACAAGATTAAAATGTTAGGGTGGGATTAATTTTAAGATAATTTTAGTCATAGCACTTTAACTGAATTGACGTTTAGCTTTAGTCATGTTTCAGTTGATGACTAAAACTCTTAGGCTAGGGCCAAACGAACGCATTATTCGCAGCAACCGTCAAAAAGTGCGTCCGAACGCATTGACGTATTTTTTCACGGAATGTGCGAAAACAGTCATACGATGCGCATTTTCGTGCGTGATTTTTTACGGATCGTCAATACACTTTTTGCGTCTGGACGTTATGTAGGCTGGACATTAGCAGCGTCTGACGTCTCCTAATCACGCAAACACGCCGCTAGAGGACGCAGCGCACTCTGTACGTCAGTACTAGCGGTTCTGCGTTCTCAAAAACATGCGTTCATTTTCCACTTGGAGTTGCGCGGCCGGACTTTCGTGCGGCCGTACTTTGTATATTGGCAGTCATTGCCCGTCATTTGCTGCTACTGCGACCGTGATTAAGTGGTGCGCCTAAACGCACGTTAAAAATGCGCTAGTCTGACCTCAACCGTACTGAAATCTGTTGACGTTTGACGAAAACTAGGATGAAAATCTATTGATGTATTCATCAACTAATAAAGACTAGACGGAAACAATGGGGAGGAAGTCATTTTAATTTAGTTTTAGCTAATGTCCTCTGATTAAAATGCCGTTTATCTTTAGTCATAGTTTACTCTACTAAATTAGCAATAGATAGAAGAAATTGGGGGTTGCAGGAAGGCTGTTTGATGGCAGGGACGGAGGGACAAGAATTGATAGTTCTTGCCAGTAAGAGACAATTGGAAAATATGGTACGAGAATATGCAACAATAGTTTTCAAATTTGTCCTTTGGCCTTAATGATGAGCAACATGGACTCCTGTTGAGTTTTGTTTCCTTTACAATCAATCCACAGTGTTTGTTTTCGCTCTTTACTTTATGCACCTGTGCTTCAACTAGGAACTCATTAGTTAAGAGTAATTAATAGAGTTTGGCAAGAAATTCCATCAGGATTATGCAGGACAGTTAGAAGTAGCTTAATTCACAAATAAGAGATAATCTGTTAGAAATGTATAAGAAAGGAAGCGGTTATATAGTATTAGGAGCTGTACACACACACCAATAAAACACATAACAACTATACCAAAAAGAGACGAGAGAAAAGGGAGAGGGAGCAAAAAGAAAGAATCAGCTGATGACTTGATGTCTGCAAAAGTGACCTTGGAGATTAGATGATATCACTTGTAACCAATTCTTCCATGTTTTTTATAGTTTTTCTTGTTACTTTCCAGATTCAAGTGTGTGTTGTTGGCAAGTTTACTAGAGCTTTGATTAAGGTTACCATTGAAGGCAGCCAACCACACCTCATTTACCAACTGAACTGCTGTCCGTTTTTCTGACTATTTTATGAGATTAAGATCATCAAATTATAAATCTCTTCACTGGCCTCCTTCCCCATCCATCCAACTTCTTGCCTTACTTTCTCCTCTTCCACGTCTTTATTTTTTGCCAGTTCCTGAAAAGAGGTTCCTACTCTATTCTTGTCCTATCACTTGTCTTCTTGACCCATCTCCTCGCACCTCATTCGGTCGGTTCCATCTGCTAATGTCACACCTTTGAATGAAATTGTCAGCCTCTCTCTCCTCCGGCAACTTCCCCTCTTCCTCCAAACATGCAATGATTACTCCGTCACTTAAAAAACGGTATCTTGACCCTGCTTCCTTGACTAACTATTGTCCCAATGAATGTCCGGTCTGTACCAAACATATGGATTTTCTTTGGCGTACCTCAAGTCTGTTTTGGGCGCCCTTCTGTTCTTAATTTATACCATATTCCTTGGTGATGCAATTTCTTCATATTATAGGCTGAGGACCCCCAGATCTAGCACTCCTCTCCTGTTCAATCTCCCTTGTGTTAGTTTGTGTCACCGCATGCCTTTCTGCTGTTTGTAACTGGATAACGACTTGCTTGTTCTAACTCAACTACTGAACAGCTTGGGTCATGGTCCATTTTTGCTGGTAAAATGGAGCTGCCAAAGAAAAATAATTACGCGAGCCGATATCCCTTAGTGGCCCCCTGGCAATGTCTCCATTCCAACCGAGCCACTCTATTAGCAGTTCAAGCTGGAATTTGTGGAAGCTGCTCCTAGATACTGGCAGTAGCGCTATCTCTGGTATCATCTCCTGGAGTCCATAGGACTTCAGAGTCAAGCATGATTTAGCACAAGCTCGTGAAGGAACACTGGCATTTATTTGTTCCCAGTGTTCTCTGCTTGCAGCCAGAGTACACAACCAATCATGATGCCTTCTGCTCTGCAGGATAAGAGGTAAGCTTTTATTATTTTTTGATGCAATTAATTGTGTTAACACATGGCTCCGCGAGGCGGTATTCTTTTCTGAATACCAGCTCGAGCTGAATACAGTGAGCACCTTTGGAGTAGCATTATTAACAGCTTCTGTACAAACTATAGTAGACAATAATGTACAGTGGGGAATATTTAATTCCAAGCTACAAGTGGCAGGCTTGGAATATCGGCTCAAGCCAATGACAGCAGGGTCAGAATAGGGTCCCTTGTATTTCCTTCCTCTAAAGCTTGGAAAAAAGACGAGACAGAGGAGATATGATAGAAACATTTAAATACGTAAAGGGAATCCACAAGGTAGAGGAAGGGAGTATATTTAAAAGGAAACAAAGTAGCAAAACAAGAGGACATAGTCTTAGATTAGAGGGGCAAAGGTTTAAAAGTAACATCAGGAAGCATTATTTTACTGAGAGGGTGGTGGATACATGGAACAGTCTTCCAGTAGAAGTGGTAGAGGCCAAAACAGTAATTGAATTTAAGCAAGCATGGGATAGGCATAAGGCTATCCTAAACAAAAGATAAATCCAGGTAAAGTATCCATGTAATTGGGCAGACTAGATGGGTCGAAAGGTTCTTATCTGCCGACATTTTCTATGTTTCTAAAGCAGCCCATCCTGTATCTGTCTCCATTCAGGTGAATGGTGCCACCTTTATTTCAACCTAACAGGCTCGCTGAATATGCCGCTTGACTCCCATCTCTCCTTCACTCCTCAGTTGCACCCCTTAACCAAATCCTCTTATTGTCACCTGAGCAGCAATCCACGCCTCTGTCTCTTTCTAACCCAGGACTTCACTAAAATGCTCACCTTATTATCTCCTTGTACCTCACCTCTCACTCTTGTCTTCGGGACTTTGACCGAGCTGCCTCCTATCTATGGAACTCTCTCCCTTGTGACTGTCCCTGTGCCGCCAGTCTTTCAAAACACCCGCTACTTTGGAAAGGCCTACAAGCTCCCTCCATAACCCCGCCCCTATTTTGCACCAACTCCAACTTCTTCTGACACAGCCCCCACATGTTAGGCCATTACTTATTTATAACATTTTGTATCGAACATTTGAATTCACCCTTACTTTATTTTATTAGCTCACGTGAGCAAGATCCTCTTTCATATCATTCTCTATGTGTGTCGCATTTGTTTCGGTTAATTTTATATTTGTTTTTTCCTTCCCATTGTACAGGACTGAGGTATATGTTGGTACATTATAAATAATTGTAATTAAGGTGGCATGTGACCTGCAATCCAGTGTTTCCGAAATCAGTGTTTGAGAATTTAAATAGCATTTTGGGCTCTATTACATTCTTCGCGCAAACGTTAACGCGTGCGCAAAAACGTACTAACGCGAGGGGCAAAACCCTTTGCGCTTAACGTCGTATTACGCGCAAAAAAATGCGCGTTAACGTCTACCGCGGGTGAACCTGCGCGAACCCTTTGCGAGAGTAATGTACTGCGCGCATCCTATACTTAACATTGTGAGCGCAAATGCGTTTGTGCGCTGGTATGCGGATGGTATTACAATCTATGCGCAAAATTTAACGCACAGCGTTTGCGCGCATAATTTTAATGTCTTTTAAAAGCTGGTGTTAATGGCAAATCTGAACGTCCTGGCCGAAACCAAATACACCAGCCCAAAAAAAAAAATACAGCAAACTATAGTTACACATTCTACACATACCCAAACAATAAAATTGAGGAGTTGTGCGTGTTTTTTTTATTGATGCAGCATATATGCGCAGATTGATTTTGGCAGGCGCAAAAACTTAAGAGGAGACAATTGTGGTTCTTAATTCTGATTGGCTGAATGGCGTGAAAAACAGTCAGCACACTGATCTCTGCGCGCAACGTTGCCGCGCGCGTGTTTTTGCGCATCCATTTTACGCACGTTATTTTTTTGATGGATGAAAAAATGCGCGAGGATTGTAATACCAGCGTTGTTTCACGCGGGTTAACGTTTAACGCTTCGCGCAAAAATTCACGCGTTCTGCGTGCGTTTTTTGCAGGAAGAATGTAATAGAGCCCTTTGTGTATTATTCTCAGAGCTCCCTGTGGATGAGTGCTTATTTAGTATCGGTTTCTTTGTAGACCCCAGCTGTCGCTGAATAAGAGGGAGAATGTCTAAATGTGGCATTAATTGACGTGCAAACTTAGCATCAGACGTTAATGGGTTAAATGTATTGTTACATATTCAGCCATTTAGAACAGGATTTTTCTCTCTTTCTTTGTTATTATATGTACATATATTTCTGCAGCGGTTCTTCTTGCATTCATCTTTATTCATGAAGCAGAATGATTGAAGTGCTAATAAGATTTTTCTTCACAGGCAAAGTTCATGTTTGTAATTACACGGAGCACAAAAAAAATATTCAGATTGACTTAAAACTACCAACACAATGTTATTCTCCTTTTTCTACATCAAATACTTTTTCTACTATGTGCGGATTCTTAATGTTTAATTGACTTTAACCCCTTCACTGCTGTGATCACGCATACACGATCAGCAGTAACAGACACAGCAGCCCAAGTTGGCGTTAACACTATAGGGGTTATTCAAAGAGAGCCGATCTGGTGCCGAAATTGCACCGAACAGTGAATTTCCCCATATATAGAGCAATTTCTGGGTCATTAGGCTATTCAGAAGCTGACAATTCACCAAATATTGGCGAATTGCCGGCAAAGTACAGTGCTGTTCGACTGTAGTGAAATCCCTATAGAGAAGCAATGGTTAATCTATTCAGAGAACACCGAACAGCAGAGAAATGTCAGTGAAATGCCCTGATGTTCGGTGGTTTAATTAGGCAGGTTTAATCAGGCAAATCCCTTAGGTTTCACTTTCAATGTTAAAAATATTCCTGTTTTTATTGAATATGTATTAAACCATTTATTCTTTTAATCTGCAGCAAAAGGTGTCTTTTCTCTTTTTCTTTTAAGATTTTTAGGCATTTTTTTGGGACTTTTTCGAAATAGCTGTTTTTTTCTGTAACAGACCTTTTTATTATTATTCATAGGACCTTATATTTAAATTTTCAGACATTTTCGTGCAGTAGTTTTTTTGCAAACAGATTTTCAAAGTCGCTGTTTTTTTATTTTTCACCCCGTTCGTCGACTTGTCTGCTTTTTTTTTGCCGGCAAGTTTGAGGTGGATCACAGGCGTCATTTTCTTCGCCGGCGGCGCAAAGGCAAACCTCGTGCTGCTGTGTCCTAAAACCTCCTGGGCAGTGCCTGACTGACATTTCCCTTTGCTCATGATTACCTGACCATGTACTCCATACTTAAGGGTGAAACGCCCTTTCCTGAATACTTCTGCATTTAACTGGTCACCAGTTCCCTGCTCCCATCGTGCTGTGAACCTCACCCTCCTGAAGCTCCTGCTTACCTCACCTTATACCTTTGCTGTTGGATATCCCATGGATGACTTATTGCTTTGGACTTTTTTGACTACGCTCTTGCCTGCTGCCCACCTCGACCCATGCTTGGACTCGCTTACCTGGACTTTGCCCATCATATTCCCTACCACTCAGCCCCCCTCCTTTTGGTTCTGTGTCATTGTCACTAAGTGTCCTTTTGTTTTCCTCTGCTACTGGTTTGTTTGTTTCTGTTGCAGTCACTCCTCTTCACTTCCTGCCCCTCTGTTCATAGTTAAAGCATCCTGTTTATTTTCATTCAGTTCCTGTTCTGTCCACCTGGTGTCTCCTATCCAGTGTCTAGTGCCTTTGTATGTCAGTCCCTTTCCTGCTTCGCCCAGCTACCAATTATACCTTATCCAGTGTTCCCCCTTTTGGTTTATTCCTGCTGTTGTGACTCCTTGTGTAATAAACCTTTTTATCCCGTATTGCTACCTCAGCTTCACTCTGTCACTGCATCCTTGACTCAACCTCGCCACCCCGTGACAGTCGGGTGCGTTCGGCTTTTTTTCGGTGGTATTTCGGGTCGCTCCAAATTTTTTCCGGTGGTTTTTCAGATGCGGTTGGCGGCTTTTCCCTGCACTTCGGGGACCCTGCAGTGAATGCTGAATTCACCGCAGGGTCGGGGAACTTGATTCATCAAAGTGCAGGGAATGAAAGAGCGCCGAAAATCCGGTGGAATTTTAATTTGCAAAAAACATCTAAGTGATACTCAGACAGATAAACAAGACTCTCTGATGTGAGTAAATGAACTGTTTGGCCTCAATTGAAAGCACTGTGTTTGGAGGAAACCAAGCTCCATCCCAAAGGTGTAGCATGTCGGTGGTAGCATCATGTTTTGGGGTTGTTTTTTAGCGTTAGGGACTAGGAGGCTGGTCAGGCTTGAGGGAAAGCTGAACGTAGCAAAATGCAGAGATATCTTTAGTAAAACCCTGAACCAGAGCAATTGTGACCACAGCCTGGGCCAACAATTCACCTTAGGGACAATGACCTCAATCACCCAACCAAGACAGTGCATGAGTTCTTAGGGACAAGTCTGTGAATGTCCGTGAGTGGTGGCCAGAGCCTGAACTTTAACTGCAATCAAACATCTCTGGAGAGATCGGAAAATGACAGTCCACTAACAGTCCCCTATCCAACCTGACACAGACTTGAGTCTGTAATTGATGACAAATGTGTGTCAACTAAGTTATGTTTGAGTCAATGTTATATTTCAGTTTTCTCTTCATACATTTGCAATGTTGTCAAAACTCTGTATTTTTCTTTGTCATGATGGCGTTTTGAGAGCATATAGATGCGCAAAAAGTCAGCAATTTTAGCTCAAGGCTGCAACAGAAATGAAGGGGGTGTGTATACTTTTTTGCATGCATTGTATAACACAATAGGATATTTCATAAAGTAAGGTGCTAAACGTTAAAATATATATCTTTAACCTCCCTGACAGTTATCCCGAATGTGTCTCGGGGTTAAATTTCACCGCTGAGAGCGGTAACCCCAAGACACTCGGGCTGTATACATCACCTCTCCGTGCGCTCCCTCGATGATCTCTGCAGCCTCCCCCGGCGATCGCGACCTCCTACTTCCTAGATTCCTTCTCGCAAGGAGGAAACCAGGAAGTATAAGGTCTTTGTCGCCGGAGGAGGCAGCTGGGGACATCGAGGGAGCGCAGGGAGAGGTAATGTATCCAGAGGCATCCTGAGTGTTGCTCGGGGTTACCGCTTCCAACATAAGAATTTAACCCCGAGCCACACTCGGGATGCCGCTGGATACATTACCTCTCCCTGCGCTCCCTCGATGTCCCCAGCTGCCTCCTCCAGCGACAAAGACCTTATACTTCCTGGTTTCCTCCTTGCAAGAAGGAAGCTAGGAAGTAGGAGGTCGCGATCGCCGGGTGAGGCTGCAGAGATCATCGAGGGAGCGCACGGAGAGGTGATGTATACAGATGGGGCAAACAAAAAAAAATTGACCACTTTCAGCAAAGAATTTGCTGAATAAATAGACCGCCAGGGAGGTTAAGTAATTTATATAAACTTTCCAATTACCTCTCCTTTAAATATTGGATAAAGCTGACATTTTCATTTAGCCCAGGCTTTGTAACTGTGGTCCAGACTTTATCCAGTATGTTTCCTTCTGCAACAATTTAATTTTGTAATTTTAAAGTTTGTAAATGATGATTGCACTCAAGAAAACGTTTTGCGTTTTTTGTCTTCTTCGATCTCTTTGTGAAGTCTGTGTACCCCACATAACCTAATTACAAAAAATTTTATCATGAAGGCAACAAATGCCGTACTGAATGAAATGTAGTATTTATTTTGAATATCTCATGCTAGATGTACATACTTTCTCCAGTCTGCTTTTGACTATCTGTAACACAGTCTGTACATCAGTAAGCTCCTGTTTTGTATGGTCCTTTTCTTTGGTGGATCAAGTCCCATGGTATGTTTTTACAAATCCATATCTCAGTTTTCAATATGGCCAATATCAAATTTTGGAAGAAAGTTGAAATTTTGGTGGAAAGTTTAGGGTCATAAATAAGCATATTTCAATATTTATGAAAAGCCTTAGGGTTCATTCGGCTGTGGTTATGATATGCAAAAGGTAACTATATTGTTGGTTTATCCTTTTTTTGCGCTAATGTCTGTACCAAATATTTCTGCAAGGCTTTTTATTAGGCTATTTGAACCATATTTTTTGTGTAGCCTTGTTGAATGAACATCTGTCTTGTCTTGAGTCCATTTTCTAGATGTTTCTTGGTCTAAGTTCTATCGGTAGACCCTCATATGTTGTGACATAGGTAGCCACTCTAACGTGGATCTCGATTTGAAACTTTCCACTCTTTCTAATGTATTGAGATCCATAGGTTTTTTGATAAAGATTGTATTGAATTGTTGTCCTTGACTTGTAAGTGCATTATCTAAAAATGACTGCACTCAGTTGCACTGTAAGTTTACATGGTTGATCCAGTTGATTGATAGACCGTATTGTTTTGAATAAACTTTCCTCTTGGTTGTTCCAAATCAAAAGTCATCAATAAAATGTGTAAACAACATAATGGAATCGTGAAAGTTTAGTAAGATAATACATAAAGCCATTGGCTATAACTGATCCCATATATGTTCCTGTTTTTTTGACCATAAAACAAATTTCCCAAATGTAAGCTTGGCTATGGCATCATCTGAAGAATCTGTAACATACATTCGATCATTGGTCCCTGACAGGTTTGTGACTTTAAATCCCAGAACTCCACTCTAAACACATATATAAGCTTTTAATTTACTTAAATTGCCATTAAAGATATAAGCCCACCTGCCATTGTCAATGCAATCCTCTTAAGGTGGGTCCTAACCTCAGTATCCAGCCTCACTTCATGCATGAAACATACCATAAAATTGCAATCTGCACTTTAAATCCCATATATCCACAATAACCAAAAACAGAGATTTTAGTTTACTTAACTTGCCATTAAAGTGTTAAGTCCACCTGCCATTTTCAAGGCAATGTCACATAGTATTTATTACGAAACATAATTGTACTCTGAGAATGGATAGTGACCAGGTGTCTATAGTTAAGTGGGAACAAAATACATTACGTAAAGACTTTGCAGCAAATTAGTTTCTTTCATAGCTCTCCTGCGGAATAATGGCAATAATGACAACCACAACCCAAAGTGGTCAGTGTCCCGAATCCTTGGATCTTACATTGGCTGGGGAAGGGGCATTAGGTTACCGACAACCAGATAATACTGAAACCCTGGCTATAGAAAAGGATATAAGAAAATCTGCAGCGCATGGGGCCAAAAACACCCCTGCAGGATGGAGGACCACTTGATCAGACCTTCTAGTTGGCCATACACCAATCATGCCTCTTCCTGCACTAGGTGTTAGAGAGCTGGAAGAGAAGAAGGAATGATGGCGGAAGACTTGAAAAAGAACCTTCTTGCTCCAAAATGTTTATTATATTGCAAAAATATTTATTATTTTAGGCATATGGCTTTTTTTGATGTGGAAAGCGCCCCTTATTGATATTCTACACTGTGTAGTTGGTTTTTTTAGGTGTATATTCTGTCCGTAAGAAGTGAATTTCCCTGGCCAGCTCCATCATCTAAATGAACATATCAGTTCTTGGCATAGTAACAGATAATGGTTTCATTCAGCACAGTGATTTCCAGAAATAAACCACTTCAGGATTGATTAATGGGAGAGCACTGTACACCATGTGATGTCTTCATATCTGTGAGCAGAATCCTACTTTTATTAAAAGGTCAAGTGTATCTAAATATTAAAAGAATAAAACGGAACAGTAGGAATTGTCAGGATGCTTCCCAGGCATGTAAGTTTGTGGTGTGCGTTTATGAGTCCAGCTGCTTTCGTAGAAGCCATCTTGGAGGAGGGAAAGGCAACTTTCATTTCACCATCGCAATATAATAGTGACCAGGTGTACTGTGATATTCCATCTAGGCATGACTATTGCATGGGTCTTAAAGCTCAATGCGACATCTTATGCAGTGATGAGATATTGCAGTTTGTACTGGTCGGAGTGTCACACAACGCCATTTTTCGTCCTCTGTGTGGGGGAGCTAGCTAGGGGACGTCACACATTGATGCCAGATTGGCTCTGGGCAGTCAATGGTCTGCTCAGAATTTAGAGGAGGGCTGTCCTGTAGGATGGCTTTTGGGTCAAAGCTGTGCCTCACCCCACGACTGTAGGGATTTGAGGGACAGCATAGCGTTGACAAAGATTAACTGCCTATTTTTAATTATATGTATTTGTAAAAAATACTGACACAGAAAGGGAATTTGTGTTGGGCATGGCAAGTGCACTTTAAAACTGTCAACCTCAAGTCGATCTTATCCTCATCTTCTTACCAGCTGCTCTAGAGATCTGCCTTTCATCCAGAATTACACTGGAGGGGGAATGCAATAGAAGGAGCAATATGAAGTGGCACTATCTTTGATGTTTTTATCCTGTGCCACCTGTGCTCCTGGAGGCTGATCCTTCGGACCTTGATGTATCATAGTCGTCTGAAAATTATTACAGCTATATATTTCCATGTAAATTCATTTCTTAAATGTATAACAAAATCCCTCTCAAAACCTCTATGTACCTATTCTGTGGTATAAGACAAATGTCAGTAGATACTTTATCGTTAGATGCTATATCGCTGACCATTTCAAAACTGCATTGCTGCGCTTCTAGTGCAAAGAGAAATATTACTGCAGACTCTCTGCCTATTTGCAAATTTATATAGATTAAAGGGACACTACCGCTTACATAACCTGTAGCTATATCACTTGTGCATTACAAATGATACCACATTATAGAACGCATGCTGCTGCTTTTATTCTTTCTTTCAAGAAAGATATAGAGTAACATGTAAAAAGGAAATAATTAATTTAGTTATTTTATCTCTCCTGTTTCCATATTTTGCATTATTCCCATGATGCAACATTTACCAGAATTTGTGCAAAAGTTTTACTTTACAGCTGTGGTTTATCTTGTACAGTATTTAACAGTTAATGAAGTGGAGGATGGACTGTTTAGATATGGATATGGCAACATGAGATCTATTGTGAGTCAGGCTACCTGAGATAAGGGTTGACAGCTGAATGAGATGAGGGAGCTTAAAAGACTTCTAATTACCCCTTGCTGATGTCCTTTGAATACATCCCACACAATTCAATAACGTGAGTCGGTGACTGACCCATAGACTCCATTCTATGGCCAAAACCACACAGTGAGGAGCAAGTGATGGAAAGATACTGTGAGAAGACAATTTACAACACAAAATATCACACAATGGATGCACCCAGTGACAGATATAGAGTAAAATATTTTCTTAACTAAATAAACAAGAGTAAAACAAAACACATGTAAGATATCAGCAACATCAAATAAACACCATTAGGACATTTCATTTCTTGGTGGTAGTGTCCCTTTAAATCCTTTGTGGGTCTGGATCTGAAGATTTATTGGTCACAGCCCCATCTTCTTCACTCCTACTGTACCTTTGACACATCTGTCAACCCCACAGTACACCAGGAGGACAATTCCTCTCACCTCCATTATGCCTTAGACCCATCTCCAGCTACCCTACGGTCATGGTGTCTCAATACCATCCATGCCAACCTTTATGTGCCTCTGCTCCATCTGACTCACGGTCATTGTGAGCCACATTTCTCTGATCTCCCATTGTGACCCTGCCTCAGCTTTCTAACCCCCACTGTGACCCTGCCCTGCCCCTCTGACCTCCCACTGTGCCCCTGCCCCTATGTTCCCGCTTGTGCCAGTTCCAAATCCATTTGACCCAAATTATGCCATTGCCCCATACCCTCTGACCCCATTGTGTCATGTCTCTCATACCCCATTGATCCTCTGTCTCATTCTTACAACAACAAGAAAGTGTTGCATGCTCAATTCCCATGAGGATGAGCTATGCAACTCTAACAGCCAACCCTGTAACCTCCTGTACAAAGAAAAAGTGTGTCATATGTGATCAACCCTGTATATGTCTAGAAAAATAATCAGATTTTTGGTTTTCTTCCAATGGCAATTATAAGCATAGACCCACCCGCCATGGCAAGGCAAATCTCTTGGGTGAGTCAAAACAAAAATGTGCGAAAATCAATAAACACAGAAATGTGAATAATTATTTGTGAAAAAAATTATAAACTCTAAAGTGAGATTTGTCTTGACACGGCGGGAGGGCCTATGCTTAGCATGGCCATTGGAAGAAAACCAAAAATCTCATTTTTTTTTGTAGGCATATACAGGGTTGATCAGATCACATATGATATACTTTTTCTTTGTTTCTGCCTCATTCTCATGCACCTCTTCGTGACATAATGAATAAGTAATAGTAAAGCATGTGAGTCCTCAGGTGTGACAGATTGCAGTGTAACGATTGGCTGCTCGATGATTCTTCTTCGTCTTGTTTGTTTGTTTTTTGCTTATGTTGTTTATTACTTTCTACAATGTCCAAGACTAGTGTAGCCTTTTTGCCCTGGAAAAAAGGAAATATGTAAAAAAAAAAAAGACTTTTTTTAAGGTAACTAACTTCCACCCTGCAGTTCTGATTGCAACACGTGCTGATCTTATGAAAATGAATCATTGCGCACATTATAAGGATCTGTTTCTAATGTTTCATTGTGCAGCAGTTAGTAAGTCACGCTGACTGGTCTGGGACTTCTCTCTCAGGGTAATTCAAAGAGAATCGAAAAGTCACCGCACGTTCGGTGACTTTTCGTTCTCTCCAATTCGGTTCGTGTTTTCAATCCCATTTCGGTGACCCTGCAGTGTATTCAGCAAGCACCACAGGGTCCCCGAATTGCAGGGAAAAGTCAATGCAAACCCGACAAAAACTAACCGCAAAACCCGGCGAATGCACGCTGAAAACCCGCAAAAACATCTGGATTAACCTGCCGAAAACCACGGAAAAAGCCAAGCAGGAGCCGATCACATGCAGCGCAGCCGCCGGAAAAAGCCGACACGGCAGACGAATGCAGTGAATAAATTAGCAAAACAGTTTGCTTGAATGTTTGATTAGTGAAACGCTGTTTGCAAAGAAACTACTAGGCAAAAATGTCTGAAATTTACATATGAGGTCCAAGGAATGATAATAAAAAGGGCTGTTACAGGAAAAATAAGTAAAGTTAAACAAAATTGGATTTTTTAAAAATAAACAGAAAAATGCTTAAAATATCCTAAAAAAATCTATAAAGAGACTTTTTGCTGCAGATTAAAATAATAAATGGTTCATTAGATATTGAATTAAAACGGGAATATTTTTAACATTGAAGCCTATGGGATTCTCCTGAATAAACTTGCCGAATTAAACCACCGAATGGCAGGGCATTTCGGGAACCTTTCACTGCTGGTTTGTGTTCTCTGAATAGCCGAAGCAGTGCTTTTTCATGGGGATTTCACTGCCCTCGAACAGGCACCGAACAGGCACCGTATGTGCAGGCAATCCGTCAGGATTTGGCGTATTGCCTGCTCTCTGAATAGCCGAATGGCCAAGAAAGGTAACCGAACGCTGATTTTCGGCGTTCGGTTACCTTTCTCCAGCCATTCGGATCTCTTTGAATAACCCTGTCTATTTCTTGCTTTTCGTGAAAAGTTCTCTGCACATACGTATGACTCTGAGCTCTGGGGGGGGGTCCATTCTTCAATTATTGCTATTATGTTTTACCTATTTCTTAGTAAATATCCCGCATAGAATTTCAGTACATTAAAAGCACCGACAGAATTAACGATGTTTATAACAAAGGCTGTACAGTGCATTGTTTGGTTATATAGCCTGTCAAATGCATTTATTCTCCTTTATCACAATTAGCCCTGCTGTTTAATACATAAATGTAAAATAAGCTTTGTATTCACCTGAATAATTATTCATTTCTGCTGTAGAAGACTTCAGCAGTTACAGGTTGCTCATGCAATCTCCTTTTAATCTACTGGGTTCCGAAAAGTGGTTTGAATACAAGAGTCACCTAACAAGTCAACATGTGATTGCATGGCACATGCGAGACGCACGGTGTGCTTCACGACTCCGCTATACAAACAAGTATATTGGGGGGGGGGGCAGAAATTCAATCCTTTAGTTCTATCTAGAAATGTAGAAACTGGCTCAGTTTCTGCCAACTGTAACTGGAATCGTCTCTGAGCAGAGCATTAAACAGGCATTCTAGTACTTTTTTTAACCATTTCACGACATGTGGGTAGTGCGCGTCGGGAGGGGGTTAACGAAGATGGGGCATACACCTCGCCACAAGGTGCTGCCGCAGACCTCTGACTCGGCCCACCAACGCAGCTGACATGCAAAGCGACTGAAAATACTTTTTTTTTTTGGCCTGAAAGGCGTTGATCCTGCTAGGGTGCGCGTCGACGGGGCTGCAAAGCACAATCCTCCATAGGAGGATTGTGCTTTGCAGTGCTGAGGGGGGCAGGTGGGCGTCGAGTGGAAGGAACGTCCACTCTCACGGACGTTCGTTCCACTCTGAGTGCGCTCGTGTGCACCCGGTGTTAAATTCAAAATTCTCACCGTGACCTATAAATCCCACACTAACTCCACTCCTCATTACCTGTCCTCATTAATCAACAAATACACCCCAGCCCACTCCCTAAGATCAAACAGTGACCTGCGTCTAGCTTCTCCCCGCATCACCTCTTCCCATGATAGACTGCAGGATTTCTCACGCGCAGCCCCCATCCTCTGGAACGCTCTCCCTCGTACTGTTAGACTTTCCCCTAGTTTCCCTTCCTTCAAATGCTCCCTTAAGACATTAATATTCAGGCAAGCCTACCACCCGACTCACTGATACACCTCACTGCCCCAACCAGTCCATCACTCTCACCTTGCAGTCCATCACTCTCACCTTGCAGTCCATCACTCTCAACTTGCAGTCCTCTCCTCCTGTTTCTCACCTCCAACCCTTCTAGATTGTAAATTCCCACGGGAATAGAGCCCTCATTTTCTCCTGTGCTGGTTGTTCGGTCTCAATACACTGTAACATGGTCTATATTATACCCATTGTTCAGCACTGCAGAATATGTCGGTGCTATATCAATAAAGAATAATAATTGACAAATCAAACATGTTGACTTGACAAGCCTTTTTAGCCATGAGACATGACAATGACAAAGCTTGGTAGTAGTTGTTTTTTTTGTGGCAAGATTTCAGCAGCCCCAGTGGACAACGACAGTGGCGTAGCGTGGGGGGGGCTGGGGGGCCGTGGCCCCGGGCGCAGTTTTGTTAGGGGCGCATTTGCGCCCCTAAAACTGGCCGGGGTTGAGGGGACGCAGATGCCGGCAGCGCGGGAGCGCCTGCCCGGTCTTTAACAGTCTCCTGTTAGGTGATTGCGGCTGCGCGGCGTGCGCAGCCGGTCACGTGGTCCGGCTAATCAGGTGGTACGGAGTCTCTGTACCACCTGATTGGCCGGACCACGTGACCGGCTGCGCGGCATCACCTAACAGGACGGACTGTTAAAGACCGGGCAGGCGCTCCGCGCTGCCGGCATCTGGGTCCCGGTCCCTCAACCCCCGCTGGGGCCTGGGGCAATATCCAGGTAAGGGCTGGGGGCAAATCCATGAGCTGGGGGGCAAATCCATGAGATGGGGGCAAATCCATGAGCTGGGGGGCAAATCCATGAGCTGGGGGGCAAATCCATGAGCTGGGGCAAATCCATGTGAGAGCTGGGGCAAATCCATGTGAGAGCTGGGGGGCAAATCCTGTGAGAGCTGGGGGGCAAATCCATGTGAGAGCTGGGGCAAATCCATGTGAGAGCTGGGGGGCAAATCCATGTGAGAGCTGGGGGCAAATCCATGTGAGAGCTTGGGGGGCAAATCCATGAGTGAGCTGGGGGGCAAATCCATGAGCTTGGGGCAAATCCATGAGCTGGGGGGCAAATCCATGAGTGAGCTGGGGGGCAAACCCATGAGATGGGGGCAAATCCATGAGTGAGCTGGGGGCAAATCCATGAGATGGGGGCAAATCCATGAGTGAGCTGGGGGGCAAATCCATGTGAGAGCTGAGGCAAATCTATGAGCTGGGGCAAATCCCGTGAGCTGGGGCAAATCATGAGTGAGCTGGGGGGCAAATCCATGAGCTGGGGGCAAATCATGAGCTGGGGGCAAATCCATGAGCTGGGGGCAAATCCATGAGCTGGGGGGCAAATCCATGAGCTTGGGGCAAATCCATGAGCTGGGGGCAAATCCATGTGTGAGCTGGGGGGCAAATCCATGTGTGAGCTGGGGGCAAATCCATGTGTGAGCTGGGGGGCAAATCCATGTGTGAGCTGGGGGCAATCCATGTGTGAGCTGGGGCAATATCGATAACGTCCACAGGTTGGGGGGGGCGCACAATTCTTTGCTGGCCCCAGGCGCTGACAACCCACGCTACGCCACTGGACAACGATTCTCACCAAAACCCTCAAGGTGAGTGTGATACCATCTTGAACTCCAGAAGCAGATGCTCCCCGTTCCTAAACACGACCTGGGATATTAGCTGTGTATTTGATTAAAATAATCCAGGCCTAATCCGGAGCTGGTCCACCTCGACGGCTATATTTGCCGCTCATCTTTCTTCCCAGCGCATGGTCTTTAGGTCTAATTTGCCAAATCTAATTTATGCATTAGAGAAACATGTTTCTGACATTTTATCCAATTATTATTTTTTTTTTCCTTTCTGTACAGCCATGGTAATAAAGAAGTGTTTTCATGCCGTGGGATCAAATTAGCTGTCAGCTGGTTCTTGGAAAGAGGCCATAAGGATGTTACAGTGTTTGTACCTGCGTGGAGGAAAGAGCAGTCCAGACCAGATGCTCTCATTACAGGCAAGTATCAAAGGAAATATTCTGCATGAAGTCCCTCTGCAGACATACCGACACAAGCGTTTCCATTTTAAGCTATCTCTCGATCTTTTACATACTTGCATTTAATTCATTACTTCCGAATGTAGATGATATATTGGATATATTTAATATTTCTGTAATTATTTTTAAAGCCGAGGTCTTTCATCCCTAGAATTGGAACGCATGGTTTAAACCCTCTGTGACATTTACAAATATAAAAAATAAATAAGAAGGAACGATGAGAGCATTTGAAGTCACAGACAATCAGAGCCTGAACTCAGCGCTCTATTATTCTTGGATGAAATGATGAAACCTTTGAGAACCAGATGGGTGGGAAGCGCAATGCTCCTGAGCTACTCGCTGATTTAGCGACATAGGAAATTCTACTAACTATATGAAGAAGTACAACTTAGTAGTTCCTTTCTTAATGTGAAACTATTATTTAGTCAGATTTTCATTTTTGAAACAGACCTGGTATGGTGAATATAATAGAATATTTATTTACGGCCTAAAAATCTAAATAGTAAATCCAAACCCTTCACTATCAAGTGGTTTTTCCAGAAAACTACTGCCAGGAACAAGTGGATTTCTGAAAAAGCATTTTTCATTTCGTATAAAGTGGAAATATTGCTAATATATAATTAATGCGTGATTTACTGCACTTGCGCCATTTGACAGGCAGACGTCGCCATCTGCTGGCCAAAAGGAGCTATTTCAGCTGGGGCTACGTGCTGCAGCAAGTGAATATCTCTGTGTTATACGGAGATATTCTCCTGTAAAAACTGGTGAAGCACCTTGGGTGTCATTCCTGGGATACTAAAACCTCTGAGACACCTTTTAGAGCCCAGTTCCTAACAAGAGTCCTTTGAAACAAACTAATTTTATTTTCAATAGTACAGTATAGTCCTTGATAGCGTTAATACGATCTCGAGCTGCTGTGTTTGCTGATGATGATCGTGTAAACACGATCCCGGTAGTGAAGGAGTTAAGGCGATAACCCTAAATTAGGCTTTCTAGTCTGATTTTATACATTTTTCGCCATCGTATACGTTGGATGATAATTGTTGTTATTGTTACAGATCAGGAAATCTTACGGAAGCTGGAAAAGGAAAAAATCCTAGTGTTTACCCCGTCTCGCCGCGTACAAGGTAGAAGGGTGGTGTGCTACGATGATCGCTTTATAGTGAAGCTGGCATTTGAATCGGATGGGATTATTGTGTCAAATGACAACTACAGGGATTTGGCGAATGAGAAGCCGGAATGGAAGAAATTCATTGACGAGAGGTTGCTAATGTATTCATTTGTCAATGACAAGTAAGGGACAAGGTTTTTTTTCATGGGTATGGAAGACTACAATTCTATTTTAGCATAACCTAAAATCATGTTTAAAAAGACATTGGGCTATATTCCAAAGTTGGTGCTAACGTAACCAGAGCTGTTGTAAACTTACCAGAGCCATTATAGTCTATGGAGTTGTGTTAAGTTTACAACAGCTCTGGTTAAGTTAGCACCAACTTTGTAATACTGCCCATAGTGTTCATAGTGTAATGCCTGTGGGCTGGCTTTGGCAGCTATGACAGATCTTCAAAGTGGTGGGTTCCCTCTGCACTGAAGGCTGGCACTCACACGGTCCTGGACAGCTTTCCAAGAATGGCATGGGTTGATTGACAGTGCTCCTGCCTTGAAAAGCATTCGACTGGCTGCATGCGCTCTAGATGAGGCACTTGCCAATAATCATGGTGGCCGCACCATGCCTCTTGGTACAGCCAGAAGATAAAAAGGCAAGTCCGTGGCACGCGATGACGGGAATTCTTTAAATATTTGTTTTGGCCTCTGGGTAATTATGCCAATGTTCCAATGACTGGGACAAACAAAAAGCAAAAGGTTGGATTTACTTTTATCCAGCCTCTTTTTATTAAATGTCATGTTTTTCTGAAGCTTTGTTATTGTCTTATAATTCCATGTGCTCTGGTTGTTTTTTTACGCACCGAGACAAGATTTCCATTTCGGCCTTTCTGCTTGTTTTTCTCAGAAATGACTCGCATATACATATTGATTGTTAAGATTAATTTTATTTTTTTGTTGAGTGTGTTCCATCTTGTTCTTGAATTTTTGGTCATTTTATCTATTTTCAAGTACGAAACACAGGGATCAAAATTTCGAGCTCTATATACACTAGCTGACCAAACCTTGCCAATACTAATCCATGCAAATACTAGGGTTTTGGTGTGTTATTGAAGATGTTAAAGGAGTCTAGGTGTGTTGATTATTCTATGCATGAATACAGGCAAGCATATGATTAATCATGCCCTGTGGGAGCATGGCGCCTGAGTAACCGTGCCCTCTACCTGGCTATGTCATTGAGTTTTGTTTTTTTCTGCAAACGGGATGATGATGATGAGTACGTCAGATTAATTGATGCTCAGTGACAGCCCCTTCTCTCCCCAATCATAGAAAATTACAATGGTTGAGTAAAGGTGATGGTTGGGTTATAAAAGTCAAAAACCCAAATTCTGATTGGTAACTAGCGCTATGAAGTGCAAGAAAATATACTGTATCTGTGATTGGTAACTTTAAAGTTCTAAATAGCAGTATTGGCATAATGCAGGGGTCGAGTCGAGCAGGAACGCGTGGGACCAGAGTACCCATTTGACAGCCACCGAAAAGCCTTTTAGATTTAGGTTCTATCTTTTAAGTCACAATAAAAATGATAGTTTTCATAATAATTCCATAAAACCCAGCCTGCCTGGGGATTTACTATCAATAGCATGTTTAGTTGTGAGCTCATATCGGGATGATAAAGAATGATTACTTGGGGAGTAGAGAGTAGGCAGAAATCCTGGTGAGTTCCCACGTTTCTTTATGTTGGATATGGCCCTTGGCACAATGCTAAAATGATCTCATTTGATTTACCACATCCATGGACCTAGACATCTCTGTATTCCTCATATACAGCATCTCAATTTAAAATAGAGTTTATTCTTACTATAACTTTACAGTATATGGGATCGTACGCTCTGTTATTGTACGAGCCGAACTATCTCAATTGTGTACTTGAACAAAAATACAGCATCATCAAATGATGAAGCATAAGTGAGAACAATTTACTTCATGGGCTTTGGGTCAGGTCACCAGCTGCCACTGAGTGGAGAGGAGATGCTAAAGTTATTGTTTAGAGCAGTGGTTCCCAACCACGGCCCTCAAGTACCCCAACAGGCCAGGTTTTAAGGATCCCCTTGGAGAAATACAGACTGAATCCTGCAATCACTGAGCAGTAAATCATATCACCTGTGCTGTGCTTCGGATATCTGGCAAACCTGGCCTGTGGGGGGTACTTGAGGACCGTGGTTGGGAACTACTGGTTTAGAAGATGCCCCATGTGGTAAACATTTGGGCTTCTGACCTTGGCAGGTCTTTAAATGTTTTAAGAAGGGGAGGCACAGGGGTTGGCTAAATATTATCTGGAGCTCACTGGAGCTGTTTCTCTTGTAGGTTTATGCCTCCGGATGATCCCTTAGGCCGCCATGGACCAAGCCTGGACAACTTTTTAAGAAAGAAGCCCATCGTCCCAGAGTATAAGAAACAGCCTTGTCCATATGGTAAATAGTATTGTTTTTATATTTAAGAATATCAAGAATTAAGAATATTTTATAACTCCTGGGTCAAATGTTCAACCACATTATTTTATAGGTTATGTACACTGCCTGACCAAAAAAAAGTCATGATCTATCGTACAAGCCTCTTACGATCTGAAGTTGCTCCAGTCAGTCACGTATATGTTCAGTAATGTTACGTGCCCAAAAAATTATTCCAGTGCACTCCTCGAATATACTGAATGAGCAGGTTTTTCCATCAATGGGTTTTTTCTTCCCTGATGGCACAGCTGGCATATTCCAAGATGGCAATGCCAGGATTCATCGAGTTCAAATTGAGCAAGAGTGGTTCAGGGAGCATGAGACATCATTGTCACACATGGATTGGCCACCGCACAGTCCAGATCTTAACCCCATTGAGAACCATTGGGATAATGTGCTGGAGACTTTACACAGCGCTGCGACTCTCCCATCATCAATACAAGATCTTGTCCACAAATTAATGCGACTCTGGATGAAAATAAATGCTGTGTTATTGCATGAGCTTATTAAAAAGATGCCACAGCGTATGCATGCGTAATCACAACAAAAGGCGACACAACCAAATATTAGAGTGTGAGACATTTTTTGCCCAGGCAGTGTATTTTAAAGTATAACTCTGTGTTCAAAGGGAGATGTATTGACATACAAGCACAAATATTACATATATCGAATATTGTAAAGAAGGAATCCAGCGAGATATTATTGTTGGCATCACAGTTCAACTACTGGTGATTTGGAAATCAAAGGAGTTAAATGTGAAATCAGATATCTTGATTCAAAGATAAAAAAATGGTTTTGTTGTGAAATTCAACTAAAAGGGATTGCTATAAACTTTATATCACGTGTATGTAAAAAGATATGAATCCATATACATTCGACGGAGGTAAAGTATAACAGAAAACATAAAATGTTTTTCATCAGTCCTAGAAGCAATAGAGGAGGCCTAAAATATATAAAAGCAGGGAGAGTGTCATAAACCCAGACCTGTATTCAGACCTGGTCTTGATTCAATTCTAGTGGCAGTTTTTCCAAAACCAATATCAACGAAAACTTGCAGTATGATCACGAAGCCCTTAATTAAATGTGCCGATCTGCCAAAATAGCCTAAATTTTGTCTGTAAATTTGGGAACCATCAGGATGGAACTCAATTGAATCAAGCCGTTGGAAGGTAATAGAGGTAGAGCCAACAATACTAGAGGTATGCTGTCACTGGTATCACCTCTAGGAATCACTAGGACCGTAACCCTGGTCAAGCTGTGTGTAGGGTCACATAGGAGCCTTGGAAATAGTTCCCATAATCATATAACAACAAGCTCTGAGAGCCAATATTCATTTCTGTATACCGGCTCGAGTCAAGTGCAGTGAGCTGGAGTGGAATACCTCTCTGTTCTCACTCTGAGACGTTATTAGCAGTAGCTATACAAAGTATAGGAGACGTTAATTTACAGTAAGGGCAGCTAATGCTGAAACACAAACAGTGCTGGCGGCTTGGTCAGAATAGCGGCTCCAGCCGTTAAGCTAATGGCTGGAAGTGGCATGTACAGTATTTCAGGTTGATCCATTAGGTCGGCTTTGATAGACCGATTATTCTCCATCCAGGTGGCTATTTAGCTGCATGGAGGCTTTCTCCTCGTTCTGAGCTTGACCATACCGTCCGGCACCTGGGAAGAAACTGGAGTTCACACAGTGGAGGCAGACTCCACTCGTGTCTTGCTCACAGCTCTTTTGAAAGATTGGTGTCTTTATTCTTGATTATATCTTTCAGAGACATACAGGTCTATTCACTAAAGGTGAAACTCAGGAGAATTGGCAGGAGAAGAGAACAATCTAGACCAAATAGCCGATTTGGAAAGTGAGATAAATGGGAGAATTTTTGTGGTTTGGCCATTTTGCCGTAGAATTTTCACTTCTCCTGCCAAGTCTCTTGCCTTCACCTTTTATTGAATAGACCTGTTACAGGTAAAAAAAATACAGTGAACCACTCAGAAGTGGTCTACATTACATACTTTAGAAATGCTGAATAGACGGTTTCAAACATAAAAAACAATTAGCAAAAGAATACTTAACACATGTAATGAAATACATCTAACACTTGCAGATAATGTTTTACTGATTGACCATGGGAGGATAATTGAAAGAACATGTAGTCCCAAGGCCGGGACAAAGTCCCTGGAACAATTAAATATTCTTATCTATCTTTGGAGAAATAAGAAAAAGCAAGCGATAAGCACATATTTTCTCTATGGAAGATTTCTTTTAAACATTTTGTGGTGCAAGACAATTTTTAACTTTTTCAGGCTTGGTTGGAATAGGACCCCTACAATGGTCATGAATCTACTGGATATTATTTAAGATTTTTGCACATTTATTTAGAACGAAGCTAGTGAATTAGTTTTTGGGAGAATTAAGCTGCATTAGAATCAGGATTGCTTTGGCATAGAATAGTTTCTTGGCCACTATTGTAGTTATTACTCTGCTAGAGGCAAATCTCTAATTAAATGAAGCAAAGTTCTCAGAATGGAGATTGCTGACACAATGTACAATTTAAATGAAATACCACAACATCAAGTAATGAACTGAGTAAACTTGAAATCAATAGAAAAGAGTACTGGGATAGATATTTAATACTAACTTCTGTAGTAGTTTTTTCCCAACAATGGAACTGTAAATGTCTAGCAGAGCAACCAGAAAAATCATGGTTATGTTTTATTATGTTTTGCTTTATTTACCTGCATGATTTTGTAATTGACAGGAAAGAAATGCACCTATGGGCACAAGTGCAAATATTACCACCCGGAAAGAGGTAACCAGCCACAGAGGTCTGTAGCAGACGAACTCCGTGCCATGTCTAGAAACAACATAGCCAAAACAGCAAGTGAGATCGGACTGGTAAAAAGTAACAGTGTACCTTCAAATACCAAGATTGACACCAGCTTCGATATGAAACGTTCAACTCCAAAGAGGCAATCGGATCCAAGTATACGGACTCAAAATTATGAATTAGAGGAAAAGCTTGCTACCAAAAATAAGTTTGAAAGCAGATCTGTACCATCTTTAGTTAGCATATCAAGTGTAAAACCTCAAAGTATGCCTTCAAGCAACGGGCTTCTTTCTGTTGTTCATTTACCAACACAAGATACAGCATCTCCTGGGCTTTATTCTCCTGTTGTGATGTCAACCAAGAATCATGGAACCATTCAATGTGACCAGTACCCCAAATGTGAGTCCCCTGTCGATGTAGGGTACTATTCAATGATGAATGCTTATTCCAACCTCAGTATTGCCGGAACTCGAAGTCCTGAACGGCGTTTCTCATTGGATACGGATTACAGGATTAGTTCAGTTGCCTCTGACTGCAGCAGTGAAGGAAGTGTGAGCTGCGGAAGCAGCGGTGATTCATTTGCGGGTTACAACGATCGTTCCTACGTTAGTTCCCCGGATCCGCAGTTAGATGAAAGCCTGAAATGTCAGCACATGCACCAGCACAATCGTCCTTGTTGTCAAGCATTATTGCAAGGTTATCATGATTCTTTAACACGGGTTCAAAGTTTTGGGCATGAGCAGGAACCAAAGCATCACCACAAGCCACACCCTCCTTATATGTCGGGGCTTCTACAACATCCAACGGTTTCAGCTCGTTCAAGCTGTCCAAACGATTATCACATTTCTCCAAATTCTCCTGTTTCTAAGAATGTGATTATGGGCCGATCCTTGGTATCCACAAGAATGGAGAGTATTTCTGATTCACGTCTGTATGAAAGCCCTCCAATGCGACATCTTAAGCCCTACAATAGCCAGGAAAATCCCGGAAGCTGGGATAGGCCAAATTATGGCATCGATCCTTATGGATATCGTCAGACATACCCAACATCCGGCAATCCCTCACAGCCATGCTATGAGCAGTTTGCTTTCCAAAGTCCACCTGAGCATCAAGATCAGTCTTGGAGAATACCTTATTGTGGAATCTCACCAGAGCCTCCAAGACATCACAGTACTAGAGAAAAGGTTTTTATAAATTTGTGTAACATCTTTCCTGCTGAACTCGTGCGAATAGTCATGAAAAGGAACCCGCACGTGACAGACGCCCAACAGCTGGCAGCAGCCATTTTATTGGAGAAATCCCAGTATGGATATTGAGATATGATACACCTTTGTGGTGTGATGTACATTTCATATGTTCAGCTCATGCTGAAGGAGGTTTGCTACAATAGCATTGGTAATCTCCTTCTCAGCAAGGGGGTTAGATAGTAATCCATGTATGTGAAACACTGAGCCATGCATCTTTTATGTGTTACCCAGAAAAAAACACCCTACTAGCATGGCAGTTCTAGGGTTCTTACAGAATGCAGGGTGATTCAAACTGAAAAAAAGTTGTTGTTTTTTTTTAACTTCCTAGTTAATTGTGTAATTGCAACCGTCTTGGTTGTAAAATATAACTATTCTAGTTAATTTAACTTTTTTTTAAAAACATAGATATTTATATTTTGATACGCTGGTGCATCAGGGGTTGTCCGCAAAGCACTTTTTAATTCCTCAGCATTTTTTACTTTACACAGGGGGGTTCATTTTACATTACGATGTGATAAAATAATCGTAGAGAACCAACCCCTTAAAATCTATGAGCTTAGTATCTTGCTAAAACCGTTCCAAAGCATAGAATAATAGATTTTTGTAGGCCAGATAGGCAGAACTCCACTGTGATATGTATTACACTGTGACAATTAGGAGACGTTTCTCTCAGCCGATATGTCTCTATATTTTTTTATTGCTTCAGCCTAGCTAATAATGTGAGCACACAGGTTTTGTTTTGTTTTGTTACACGATATAAATGGAGAATTTGTTACAATATAGTGGATGGTCTCCTACAAATGATTGTAAGTGGACCTGAGATCTTCCACGATGTGTAGCTTTTAAAGGAGAACATCCATCTTTACCTGTTTCTCATTATGTAGGAGGGGTCTCCCAAAGAGAGAAAATTTTAGATTGGATATTTATACAGAAATTCCAAAGAAATACACATGAAACGTTTATGGCAGGGCAAAAAATAAATTTTAAAAAAATTGTTATTAACTATACTGCATGGCAATCCTAAGGATACGTTTGCTTGAGCACAGGCGATATGTAATGTATCGACATGTATTTGTTCCTCAACAGACATCTTTGATCACATGCTTTCGTTGCCATGTTTATCCGTTTAAAATTCTATAAAAGTTTTCCCTCTGTAAACGCAACAGCTAATAATTATGTGAGTTATCAGAAATGCGTAATATAAAATGAATCATTACACTACTCTGATGTCTTGTAACTACAACTTAAAAATGCATATACAATCTATAGATACAGTGCAAGAACTGTTGTCCTCACGCATTTATTTTGTTGCAGTCAACAATTCCCGAATATAATTTCAATAGCGCAACCCACTGAAGTTGTACGTCGATTTATTTCAAAGTAAATCTAACTTATCTGCAATTTAACACATTTTTACAGTCTGTAAATTCTTCACAAATCTTACCTTTGTAGCACTCCACAAGGTATTCTTTATTGAGATATGCTACACATTTTATTTCTTTGTGATTCATGTGTAATGACTTGAAGGTTTCAACAGAATCAGGTTCAAGCAGACACTGTACAATTCAAAGTGAGATTTTCTAACATTATTAAAATTATATATTTTTTTTTAGGGACTAAGGGGATTACTTATTTAAGGAGACCTACTCTAAATCGATCAATGTGTAACTCTTCAGACTTCATTTTTATTATATACAATGTTATTTCTGTAAATTAAAGACCAAACAGCACTGATGTTTTTTTCTTATTTATTTTTCATCTATTTGCTAGGGTTGATTCTGTATTTTAAGGACACAAAATGGCAAAAATATACTGATGAAATAAGTACAGCACTTTTTTTATTTATTTATTGGGGAGTCTAGAAAGGCTGCAGTAATGCCCATAAAGACACTTGTATATGATACCGTTAAAAGTCCGAAGTGCGGTTAATTTTAGGATTACCTGGGTAATCCTGACATTACCCAAGCGTCGTTAGCAGAAGTCCAATGTTAAATTTAATTTTTACTTTATCCGGGTAATTAGCGAAGAAACCAAAGGCCTCTGGGTACACCGGTTTTCTGCTGTGTTTTACCCGAATAAAACGGACATTACCATAGTGTTGTTGGATAAATCCGGATGTGAAGTGAAACATCGGACTTTATCCGGGTAAATTGCAAAGTATCGAAACGCCTCTGGGTTCTCCGCTTTTCTTGGGTTTTCAGCAGGTTACAGTTGACTGAATTCCGAGGATTACCTGGGTAAAGCTGCAAACTGTTATCTGACTGATAACAAAATTGTGTTTTTCTTACCCAAATTGTATCCACAGTCACATTCCACACTAAACAACCGTCATGTTCCTCTGTGCGTTAATTGTCTTAAAATTTGTTTATGAAGATATTATATAAAGAGTAACCTAATGGTTATTGTGTTTTATAAATGATATATAAGCACATATGATACATAATAAAGATCATGTAACATATCCTGTTACTCAGTATATTATTATATCCTCAATACATTATTATTGTTATCCTTAATCCATTTTTTTAAAAACTTGTGCCATTTTCGTTGATAATATCCATAGATAGTAAATAGAAAATTCACTTTTACCCAAGGGGGGGTTGGATGCTCTGCAGATTTCCCAAGTGAAGCTGTGGATAGTCCTCAGATTACCAAGTAAAACTGTGGATAGTCCTCAGATTACCCAAGTGAAGCTGTGGATAGTCCTCGGATTAAAGCTTCAGATTTTTATCTGATCGATAACGAAATTCGGTTTTAACCACACGGGGTTGGATAGTCTGCAGATCGTCCTGGTAAAGCGTGAATTTTTCAGCTCTTCCAGATTGTTACCCAAGGGCTGTTGGTTAGTCCTAAAATTACCGGGGTAAAGTTTGAATTTTTCATTTTTTTGCAGCTTTACCCAGCGGTTTTGGGTAATGTCAGGATTACCCGGGTAATCCTACAATTAACCGCACTTCGGACTTTAACCGTAACATATACATACTTGAACACCAATTTTATATGTAGCTTAACCTAGCACGATACAGTAAGATGGTTTGACAGTACCTGATACAGTGTATCTATTACCTTGGATAGCTATGGACTGGGATGATGTCTTAACATTCCGAGCAAATTGATTCATTTAAATATTTGAAATAACGTGTCAATACCTTTACAGCACAAAGAAGAACCAAAATGATGCATTCCAAAAATGTCCTAGTATTTTAAAATACTTTTGCATTCCCGAACATAAAATTTTATATTTTTCAATGCCATTTCCTTTGTCAGGAGTCCACAATTTTGGTCCTCCAGATGTATAGGAACTACTTCTTCCATGGAGATCAACTGCGAATTAGCTTTACTGAGTCTCATTGGAAATGTAGTTTCAAAACATCTAGGGCTATATTACAATGTTGGTGCTAACTTAACCAGAGCTGTTGTAAACTTAAAACCTCCATAGGCTATAATGTCTCTGGGAAGTTTACAACAGCTCTGGTTAAGTTACCACAAACTATGTAATATGGCCCCTAGTGGGCCAAGGTTGCTGACCCATACCCTAAGTGATTATAGCGGGCCCTCTTTCAACTGAGCCGATAAAAAATGCTCACCTATACATGATTTTCCCATGAGTCTTTTATATTTTCAGCTCACTTGTAACAGCTCTATTCCAACAGAGTCACTGAATTTGCAGCTCATCAGGGATATGTTTGCAATCGCCTGGTCGATAACAGTAGCAGCACTGTTCGCCGCTGCTGTCATCGGCTGCTCGAGTTCATAGGACTCTGTGGACCCTTCCATATGCTCTGCATGACCTCACATACTGTATGTGGGGTTGCACAGGTATGGCAGAAGAACACAGGTAACTATGTGTTCCCAATCTTTCACTGCTTTCAGACAGAGGAAGTGGAGTATCGCGGAACCCTCTGCTTTGCAGGATAAGGATAAGTAATTTTTTTGAGGGGATTTAAATCTAAGAGTAAAGTTTAAGAGACGTTATTCATTACGGAATTATGTCTTGAGCCGAGAAGAATGAGCGAGGCTGGAGTAGGTCGTTCTTTGTCTGCTGCTCACACATTAATGGCTCCTATACAAAGTATAATAAGTGACATTAATCTACAGTAAGGAGTCGCAGTGTCACAAGCAAAGCTTACGGCTTGGTTGGAATAGTGGCTTGAGCTGGTAAGCTAATTATGTTTAATGGCTGTCAGTGTAATGGCTTGGTTGGAGTAGGGCCCATGATTGTGTAATTGTGTACGCAGAACATGCCTGAAATCAGGAAACAATTCATAGTTTTTTTGGGAGGTTCTAATCTTTTCGTATGGAAATAGATTAGAAAACTCCCACATTTATGGGTTAAACATGTTAATAAGCAGTACTATTATTGCCAGCATCGCAAGTTGAGTTACCAGAGAGGCCCCAGTAAAGTCTTTCCGCTGTCAAAGCCAGCTTGGTGACTGCAAACTTGTTGTGTTACAAATTGCCCATGAGTAATGTTGAATAAACTGACCGTTTGTGAAACTGGTATATCTAGTGCTACCAAGTGACTACCGAGGACATCTTCGTGATACTATTTTGATTTAGAAGACCGGACTGGTTCTATCCTACCTTTTGTACTGGAAATAGGGACTGTATGTCTATTTTATGATTTTAAGAGACATAAATATTTGCATTGACGTAGCCAGCCTAGACTTGAGTTTGTTTTTTTTTTGTTTTTTTTTAGAAAAACTAACATTTAATGAAAGATATATGATATTTTATTTACTGGCTCTGTACCATTGTTATAAATTAGGATTTCTTTGCTTAATCTGAAATAATCAAATTAATATTGCTTATAAAAATCCAATCCCTGGTGGTTGAGGACTATTGTTTACCAGCTTTTGATAAAAGTTTGTGTAGATAAGTATTCGGGAGGTACCAAGTGTGACTCTTTAGAAAGGGAAATATGTTGCAAGTGCTTGTTGAAATTCACACAGATCGGCTGCACACATTCATTGTAATACTCACGACTGTATAGATATATATCTTAATTTAATATACTGCAGACAAGCCTAGTTGATTAACACATTTATTGATAATTCCGTGCTATCACTAACTGAACGTATCTTGTTTTTGAATGTCCTTTTTAGGCAATAGGCAGAATTATAAATTATTTAAATATTGACACAAATTGAGGTGATTGTACTGACAGAATAATGTTTAATTTTCTAACGATCTTATTTTACCTTCTTTAATTTAGTCAACAGTGTTATGGAAAATAGGTTTTCGAGCTTTGCTTATTTCACCAAGAAGCTTTGAGTCTTGATCATATTAACATGTTAGAATATCTCTCTTTTTACCATTTCCTCACCTAGTTTAATTATTTACCCTTATTGAGTATATTTCTGTTGCTCAGACCTGAGACCCTCGGCTCAGAACCCAAAGCCTGCCCCCATTGACACCCCTTACAGTTTTGGTTATTAATGCTATGGCTTTGATAAATGGAGGTAGCTCCTCTAGCTCTGAAATAGTGTCAAACCGGCAATAAAGTATTTTTGTATTGCATTTGCATTTCTGGATTAATTTGTCTACAGGAAAGTTCAGCTTCATTAATCAATACGTTTTTATTCTCTGTTGAGGAACTAACATTAACAGAGTTATTCAAAGAGATCCGAATTGCTTGAGAAAGGTAACCGAACGCTGAAATTCAGCGTTCGGTTACCTTTCTTGGCCATTCGGCTATCCAGAGAGCAGGCAATTCGCCAAATCCTGGCGAATTGCCTGAACATACGGTGCCTGTTCGAGGGCAGTGAAAACCCCATGAAAAAGCACTGCTTCGGCTATTCAGAGAACACAAACCAGCAGTGAAAGGTTCCCGAAATGCCCTGCCATTCGGTGGTTTAATTCGGCAGATTTATTCAGGCGAATCCCATAGGCTTCAATGTTAAAAATATTCCCGTTTTAATTCAGTATCTAATAAACCATTCATTATAAAATTATGCAGTAAATTTTATTTATAGATCTTTTAGGATATTTTAAGCATTTTTCTGAATTTTATTTATCGATTAATTTTTTTTAGGATATTTTAAGCATTTTTCAGAATTAATTTTTTTTAAAAGTCCGATTTTTTTTTTTTTTTTTAAAGTTTACTTATTTTTTCTGTAACAGTTCTCTTTATTATCATTCCCTGGACCTCATATGTAAATTTCAGACATTTTCGCTCAGTAGTTTCTTTGCAAACAGCGTTTCACTTTTCAATCATTCAAGCAAACTGTTTTCCTAATTTATTCACTTCACTCTGTCTGCGGTGTTGGCTTCTTCCGGCAGCTGCGCTGCGGGTGATCGGCTCCTGCTCGGGTTTTTCCGTGGTTTTCGGCAGGTTAATCCAGATGTTTTTGCGGGTTTTCGGCGTGCATTCGCTGGGTTTTGCGATCAGTTTTCGTCGGGTTTGCGGCAGCTTTTCCCTGCAATTCGGGGACCCTGTGGTGCTTGCTGAATAAACTGCACCGTCACCGAAATGGGATCGGCGAAAGGAACCGAAGAGAACGAAAAGTCACTGAACGTGCGGTGACTTTTCGAATCTCTTTGAATAACCCTGTAAGAATTTGGATAATTGATATGGTTACATTGTTACGGGTACAGTTGCATAGCTCCATGATTCTAAGTTGTTTTGGCTGGCAGGATTTTGGGTTTTGGTAGTATTAATTAATTTATTTATAGTTATTTTGTCAACTGAAATTATAGATTATCTTTATTTTTAGAGACAATTGTAGAGTGTTTTTATTTCCACCACGTTCTATCCAAAAACCTCTGATACAAAGAAAGAATTGCGCATAAGTGATTTTTTTTTATATACATAAAGAATGGTAATTTTTTTTTCACTGAATTTTTTCATGCCTTTATATACGTGAACAGTTGAGCACCTTAATTTTTGCAAAGTTTATATATTTGAATAAGGCCCCTATTGCATTCTTCGCGCAGTGTGTTTTGCGTGCGCAAAGGCGCATTTGCGCTGTACATCGTATTACAACCTTCGCGCAAACGGTGCGCGTTATCGTTTAACGCGGATGGACTTGCCTGAGCGTGATGAACTGTGCGCATCCTATACTTAACATTGTGAGCGCAAATGTGTTCCTGCGCTGGTATGCGGATGGTATTACAATCTTCGCGCAACTTTTTATGAACGACGTTTGCGCGCATTTTCGTAACATCTTTGAAAAGCTGGTGGTAACTACAAATCGGAACGATCTGGCCGAAACGAAAAAAGACCAGCACGAAAAAAAAATACAGCACAGTATAGTTACACATTCTACACATACCCAAACAATAAAATTGTGAATTCATGCATGTTTTTATTATTGCTGCAGCATTTATACTCAGATTTACTTTGACAGGCGCAAAAACGTAAGGGAGTCAATTAAGATAAATTGATGTCAATTAAGGTTCTTAATTCTGATTGGCTGAATCCCGCGAAAAAAACAGTCCGCACACTGATTTACGTGCGCAACGTTACTGCGAGCGTATTACACTTAGTTTTGCGCATCGTTTTTACGAACGTTCATTTTTCACGGATGAGAAAATGCATTCAGATCGGAATACCACATTAATTTTTGCGCGATAACGCTGGACAATGTGCGCAAAAAATTTGGCGCTGCGCGAACGAAATTGCGCGAAGAATGTAATAGGGGCCTAAGTCTTTCCTGTGCTTTTATTACTTTGCCTTCAAATTTTAAATTGTAGGCTTGTCTTCAGAGATGAGACACGGTCTGGCTGGCAAATCACTGTCAAGTGTATGTTAAGGAGACACATTGTTAACCCCTTAAGGACCAAAGAGTTTAAAGACTCTTGGTCCTTAAGGGGTTAATTTGTCTTTGATACTGAAGTGCACCCACATTGTGTTGGTTTGGTATATTCAGCAAATACATAAAAATCAACTTTGATACGTACGATAAACTAGAATTCCAGATTATAAACTGTTCTGAAACGGACTATGGTCGTGTTCCACCAATGTTGAAGCTCAAGTTAACTCAAAATTGAGTTTAGCATTGCATTTTGTATACTCTGATATTTAGTGATATTTCGTACGAATATTATTATAAATCAGATTTATTTGAGCTAAGTCTTGGTTTAGTAAGTCAGATCATCAGAATTTAAATTATTTTAATTGTATCATTATTATTTTAAGCTAATATTTCAATTCTAAATATTTTGTTTTTAATTTTCACGTTACATATTTGGATTTAATTCAGTCATCGTTCTGAAATTTATTTATATTTCATACCATAAATATGATCATTTGAAAAAAATCTGGGACTGGAAACTTAGATTTTGAGAAAGTCGATTTTTTTTTTGATTTTTTTTTATATTTCACGATTATAAATTTCAATTTAGTCATTACATATTTGGGTTTAACTCACTGACAATTCAGATTTATTGACATTTGGTGCCATTATCAGAAGTTAAGTTTATTTAAAAGTCTGTGATTTAGTAGTACAAGCTCAAGAATGTAAATGTATTATTTTAATTTTATTGTTTCTTTAATATTTCAAGTTTAAAGATTTAGTTTCTTAATTTAAGCTTAATTTAACTGGTTTTAACTCCGTACCTTGGTGAGTGGAGGGATTAGTGAATGACTCAGAAAGTGCTTTTGGCAATTCTAATTTATTTCTCCCAGCTAATTAATTACAGTTTATGTGAAAGTAATGTGCATTCAAGTAGGATTTACTGTTGTTTTACCTTTTAGAAGCAAGAAGCTTAACAATTTTATACAAAGACTTAACAAAATCATAAAATATCTGTTTATACAAATGGTGTTGTTCTTTTTACAGAGTACCCCCCCTTTTTTTTCTGTTGGATTTGAACAATATTTTCCCTTGTTATATCAGATATTTTAAAATTACCCACAGAATCTGTGGACAGCAAAGACCATTTTGGTAATGTAAAAGAATGTAATTTATACATTGTGCTAACAAATTCTCCAGCAAATGTATAGATCAAAGCAGATCATGAGCAATCCTTACCTTGAGTTGCCTTCATTTTTTTATGCTATAGTATAGTGAGTATCTCTCCATTCCTGACGTGTCATCATACGGTGCTCAGGCGGGCCATGCATTCCGTGGGAGCACGCACATTCTGAAGTCACAGCATATGTAATTTATACTTTGCAACCTTATCGTCTCCTACACTGTGTAGATATTCATTTAAAGGATAGTTTGGAGAAAAAACTAGCCATTAATTTGGTTATATAGATGACATTTTTTTCTCTTTCAAAGGTCCATGTTATATTTGAAACAAATATTGTGTACACCAGGGCTCAAAATTTCAAGTCCCAAGCTACTAACCAGGCTTAAGAGTTACTCGCCACTAGTTGCTCCACCTAATTCCTACCCAGGCCTTAACTCTGCTCCTAAAACTCACCCCTTAAATTATCTTATGAAATGACACTGTTAAAAGGTTTTATTTAGAATAAAGTTACAAAATAACATTAATACCCAGACATCAGACCCCAGTGTGAGCAGAGCGAGGAGGCAGGGAAGCTCCTCTCCACCCCCTTGCCAATGACAGAGGCGAGCTGGGTCAGGTTAGACAGCTGATCCCTGCCACCTTGCAGCCTGTGGAAGGGGGGCTGCACGGTGGCACTGCCGGAATACACAGCACAAAATAACTTATTGTGCTGCCAGCATGTGCGTTTCCACTCGCCCTCACTTAATTTCCACTCGCCAAATGCGAGTAGGCGAGTGGAAATTTTGAGTCCTGGTATACACTAACACTTTGGGATAAATGGAGGCCATTCCACTCGTGATATAATAAAAAAGTAAACAGAAATAGAAACTAATGCTAACCCTTTACCTTGAACTATTCTTCCAGCTAATTCTAAAGTCTTTTATTAAAAGGACTTTGTCCCCTAAGACTTTTTTCAGTTTTTGTGTTTTCTTGAAATTGAATGGCGTTTCATCGTCCTATTTTTTTGTCTTGGTACTTGGGGAATGCCCCGTCAAAAAATAATTGTTATGAATACCAACATGTACCTAACTTCAAATTCTCCATTTGTTTCTTCAAATTATTTATCTTCCTAAGACTTCATCCTTTGTGGTTGGATTGAGCAAGGGCACACTTAGAGGAAGGCAAGTGGGATCCAGGAGCTGGCCCCGTGGTCTTGGATATAACTCCTCACAGAAAACCAATTCCCATGCGAGCATACGGGTAACATTTGGAATTGGTTTCCTTCCTGATGGACCAGGGTTTTTTGGCCTATTGGCTAGAGGTAGGAAGTGCATTTTCTCACTGCACATACCTCTCATAAGACGTGTGGACACTATGGTATGAGCTTTTCGGCTCTTGCAGTGCAGTCACTCTTACCAGACCTTTGTGCACTAGGAATGCACTCCCCACCTCACACTGGCCAGCTGCTGCCAGAATAAACTTGCGTTTTGGAGCCTTGCAAGGGCTTATTGTGGTCCTTGGAATGGGAAGCAAGATGTGTTATTAATACATCAGTTGTTCATGACAGTAGAGTTATTACTTTCCTGAAAGATACATCCATATCTTCTAATTTTCTTTAAACTGGTGTTCAAATTTTCAGTAAACGGTGTATATCAACGACATCTAACACAGTCAGCCACAACTTGCCAACCCTAACCCACCCACTTTCATTTTAAACATGTGAGGCTAAAACCTACTGGTTCTCCCACAACCATGGACTGGATGTGATTAGCTGCCAGCTTCCCGACAAGTTACAGCAGTCACATGACTCGGGGTAAGCTGGAGACTTAAGCGCATACCCAGCCAACCAATGCCTCTGAATATGAAAGCATTGAGAGCCATTGGTTAGAAATAGGTTAGGAAAGATAACACTTTCTTACCCTATTCCAGAATGTTAGATCAGTGCTTGCAGATCTTGGCTTTGTGGGTGGGGCTATTTCCCACACTCAGGGGCTGAATAAGCCTTCCAAGACCTCCCCAGATGGGGAGGAGTTATCACACTCAGGTCACTGGTCACTGTGATCACTCAATCTGCCTAGAGTGTCCCTTTAAACTCAAACAAATGCAAAATAGTACGTTATAGCAATATCACACAGGGAGGTTAATCCTTTTGATTGTGGAAAGAGTGATAAGAAATTTCAATTTTATAATTCAAAATGTTTTATTTTTTTAGAATTTATATTAAAACAATTCAAAATTCCCCTGTGATATATTCAGATTGTATTCAACTATTTTCTGCTAAAATATCGAGCTATTTTCAATGAACCTGGAAACGGTGTATACAGGGAATCTTCTCAAAACCTCTCCTGTAATTGTGTTTCCCAATTCTTGATTTAACATTAAATCTTAACTTTCGTGTTGTGCAGGTACAGTTTATTTTACATAAAATACATGTAAAAAAATAAAAAAGATGTATATTTTATATGAATATTTGAAACGTTTTCTAGCAAAATTACTCCGATCTAAGTTTGTGACTGAATATTGTACTTTATTCGAAATGACCATGTTGTGAAGAAAGGGGTACAATTGTTGCCTTTTAATAAGGATTGTTAAATAATGTGCTGAAAAAGCACCTCTTAAGTGAATTCTCTTTTTTTAGCCTTTTATTTTAAAAACATTTCAATCCGCTACCTATACGAATTATATTTCTGAGTACATATTCGTACATTCCAGTACTCAACCATTTTTTTTTTAATCTTTTATTGCTTTTGAGAATTGATATTTATTACACCCAACCCCATTATTTTGTATTTTGGGCTGGGTTCCTTTATGCTGCCTTCTATGTGTGCTGCTCGGATGTCCCTGGCGGTTGCATAAGGGTGCAGTGTATTAAAGTCAGATGTTTCTTTTCTTGATGATCAAGAGATTCATATTTTGTACATGTCAGACTCAGAATAATCATAATCCTGCGGCCTATGGTAGGCACGTGTTTCTATCATGTTTTCTCCTGAGTGTGGTGGCATTTATAGTAAAAAATCTTTTTATTTATACTTTTTATTTATTTGTATTTTTTTTTTTTAAATCCTATTCCCTGCTAACGTTTGATAACACTGGTTGTATAACGCTAAAAAAAACAAAGTGAAAGAAAAAATGTCATAATTTTGTTGATGTTTAGTAGCAATCACTGTAATAATACTAGGTTCTAGCTATTTATTTAGTAAGTATTAATATTATGGGTGTAGCAATGAATGTGAAACAAGGAACACTCATTTGCTTGGTGTATAACTTTATTAAACTGCAACAACAACAAAAAAGAGTAAAAATCATTTATGTGTTGTGAGTTATTTTGAGGTACATTGAACTTCCGACACCACACGAAACATTGTAAACCTGTGTAGTCTTTGCAAATGCTTTTGTGTCACTGGTAATCATGTGCAAACACAGACTCCTGCCCTGTGTGAATTTCTTTGTAGGCGACAATTAAATTTTTTTTTCAGTAATATGACTCTGTGATTTTGTTTGAAAATAACTTTGAGAATATGGAAACTCGCAATCGAGTACAGAGAGTGGTCATAAATGGTAAATTTTCAAGTGGTAAGTGGTGCCCCTAGGGGTCTGATATAGGACCACCTCTATTCAATCCATGAATGATCTTGAAATAGACATTGAAAGTCATGTGTCAGTGTTTACAGATGACAAAACTAGGAAAGGTAATACAAGGTGAGCAGGATATTACTTCGCTGCAGAGGGTTTTATATAGATTGGGGGCTGTGCACTTAAAAGGCCGATGAAATTTAATGTAGACAAATGTAAGGTAATGCACTTTGGAGTGAGGAACACACTAGCAAATTATACCCTAAATCAGTGTTTCCCAAACCTGTCCTCAGGACCCTCCGCCTCGCCAGGTTTGCCAGATATCTGAAGCACAGCACAGGTGATATGATTTTCTGCTCAGTGATTGCAGGATTCAGTCTCCATTTCCCCAAGGTGATCCTTAAAACCTGGCCTGGTAGTGGGTCCTGAGTAGAGGTTTGGGAAATCTTGCCCTAAATGGTACTGAATTAGAGGAATCAAGGCAGGAGAAGGATTTGGGAATAATCATAGACTCCAATCTTAGCAACAATGTCCAATGTTAAACAGCAGCTGCCAAGGCCACAAACGTATTGGCATGCATTAAAAGAGCAATTCATTCTTGGGGTGAAAACATAATTTTACCACTTTTTAAATCAATGGTAAGACGCACCTTGAATATGCCGTGTGATTTTGGGCACCTGTTTTAAAAAAAGATATTATGGCGCTAGAAAAAGTGCAGAGACGGGCAAATAACGTAAATCTTCCAATCCTATTAATTTACGAGGAAAGGTTAACTAGCTACTGACAGCCTCTGCCCAATTATTTTTTACTTATTTTTCATAGTTTTTTTGATTTTACTCCCTTTCTGACCCTTGGCGAGCGCAGCTCCTCCTCTTCTGCTCAGGGCTCCTCAACCTTGGAGTCTCTAAATCTTTTCTGCACTACTTTCGTAGCATAGGGAATGCAAACTGCACACTGCAACAGGACTTGCGAACTTTACGTTTGCAAGTCCCACAGGGCTTGCGTATAATGAATGGTTCGTGTGCACGCATAGATCCGATCCATTGGCTTTCTCCCTGACAATCGCCAATATCGTGGGCGGTCTCAGGGAAGAAATGTCAGCAAGCTTGAGTGCACTGATGTCTCAAGTGACCAAACTAGTGACCGACAGTCAGAAAGTTCAAACCTCCCGGCTGCGTGCCCTGCGGGAGTCGTGGTGGTGGTGGTGGGGTGCATGAATCTCTCCACTTCACTCAGCATTTTAAAGCATTTGGGGGACCTGGGAGGGGAGAGGATACTCCACACACCCTGGCCATGTTAAAAAGCGAAAGTGGTCAGGTGTGTAGAATATCCCTTTAAACCTGTTTAGATAAAAGGCGCCTTAAACGGGATCTGATAACTTTATATAAATATATACGGGGCCATTATAAACCATTGTCTGGAAACCTATTCATTAACAGGACTATACACAGGACACGAGGTCACCCATTTAGACTGGATGATAGGAAATTCAGCCTAAAGCATAGGAAGGGTTATTTTACGGTGAGAACAATAAAGCTGTGGAATTCTCTGCCTGTTGAGGTGGTTGGGTCAGAGACTGTGCAGACTTTGAAACGACGACTGGATGACTAACTGCAGACAGAATATTTAAAGTTATAATATTTAATACAATTGCAAGAAAAAGTATGTGAACCCTTGGGGATTACGTGGAGTTTTGCATGAATTGGTCATAAAATGTGCTCTGATCTTCATCTAAATCACAATTTGAAAAACACAGTCTGCTTAAAATAATACAACACAAACATTATATGTTTTCATGTGTTTATTGAACATAACATGTAAACATTCGCAGTGCAGGGTGGAAAAGGTATGTGAACCCCTAGCCTAATGACTTCTCCAAGAGCTAATTGGAGCCAGGAGTGAGTCAACCTTGAGTCCAATCAGTGTGATATTATTGGATGTGTTGCTGAAAGCTGTCCTGCCCTTTAAAAACACACACTAGTTTTGGGTTTACTGGTTTCAAGAAGCACTGCCTGATGTGAACCATGCCTCGCAGAAAAGAGCTCTCAGAAGACCTACGATCAAGAATTGTTGACTTGCATGAAGCTGGAAAGGGTTACAAAAGTATCTCCAAAAGCCTTGATGTTCATGTGTCCATGGTAAGACAGACTGTCTACAAATGGAGAAAGTTCAGCACTGTTGTTACTCTCCCTAGGCGTGGTCGTCCTGTAAAGATGACTGCAAGAGCACAGCGCAGAATGCTTAATGAGGTAAAGAAGAATCCTAGAGTGTCAGCTAAAGACTTACAGAAATCTCTGGCACATGCTAACATTTTTGTTGACACATCTACAATAAGTTAAACATTAAACAAGAATGGAGTACATGGGAGGACACCACGGAGGAAGCCATTGCTGTCCAAAAAGAATATTGCAGCACGTTTGAAGTTTGCAAAAGAGCACGTTAGTAGTTCCACAGCACTACTGGCAAAATATTCTGTGGACAGATGAAACCAAAATTGAGTTGTTGGGAAAAAACACACAACACTATGTGTGGAGAAAAAAAGGCACAGCACACCAACATCAAAACCTCATCCCCACTGTAAAACATGGCGGAGAGAGCATCATGGTTTGGGGCTGCTTTGCTGCCTCAGGGCCTGGACGGATTGTTGTCATTGATGGAAAAATGAATTCCAGAGTTTATCAAGACATTTTGCAGGAAAACGTAAGACCATCTGTCTGCCAATTGAAGCTCCACAGAGGATGGGTGATGCAACAGGTCAATGACCCAAAGCATACAAGTAATTCAACAAAAGAATGGCTTCATCAAAACAAAATACGCCTTCTGGAGTGGCCCAGTCAGAGTCCTGACCTCAACCTGATTGAAATGCTGTGGCATGACCTTAAGAGAGCGATTCACACCAGACATCACAAGAATATTGCTACACTGAAACAGTTTTGTGAAGAGGAGTAGTCCAAAATTACTCCAGATCGTTGTGCAGGTCTGATCTGCAACTACAGGAAACGTTTGGTTGAGGTTATTGCTGCCAAAGGAGGGTCCACCAGTTATTAAGTCCAAAGGTTCACATACTTTTTCCACCCTGCACTGTGAATGTTTATATGTTCTGTTCAATAAAAACATGAAAACATATAATGTTTGTGTCGTATTATTTTAAGCAGACTGTGTTTTTCAAATTGTTGTGACTTAGATGAAGATCAGAGAACATTTTATGACCAATTCATGCAAAACTCCACGTAATCCCAAAGAGTTCACATACTTTTTCTTGCAACTGTATGTGTTTAAAAGCTGTTTGATCCATTGATAAATCTGACGCCATTCTGGGGTCAAGAAGGAATTTTTCCCGGTATGTTGCATAATGGTGAGCGCTTCAGACTGGGTTTTTTACCATCTTTTGGATCAACAGCAGTAGGCGATGTGTGAATGGCTGAGTAACTATGTAACCAAGTGGCTGCTTAAAGCCATTATTCTAACAAGAAAATATTCAAAGACTTGGCCGGTACCTACTGCATAAATAGAGATTTGCTCATATATTAAGGATAGAAGTACAGAGAGCTACAAAATCACATTACAGTTAAAGTTCTAAGGTTGTTAGAACAGTCGCTAGAACACGCTCACATAGAATTAATAAATAAACCATAATAAACTTGAAATCTCTGTGGACGGAAATCATTGCGTTGGAAAATACTTGGTAATTGTGTTGACCTAATCTCCTGGCATTGCCGACCCAAGCAGATGTATTGGAGATTGTATTTGCAAAGCTCTTCGAGCCACATACAGTTTTTTTCCAGATCAATATCTACTCGAGTGGCTGAGATGTTAGACCGCCTCAAAAATAGCTTTTTCTAAATAAAAGTTTTATTAATTTTCCAAAGAAACGAAACCGGCAGACAATTTGCATATAGATTGTTTCTAGACAAAGAAACTTTCAACGAGCATAAGAGCACAGCAAACTTCGTCATAAGCAGCAGATTGTACAAGAGGGAAAAAAGCACAAGGCATGGCTGAGGGAAAGAAACGGTTGTGTTAATAGAGGTAAAGAACACGGGAGGTCATGAGCACAGTAAGGACGGAAACAAGAAAAATAATAGAGCTTGTAAAAGAGGGGTTAGTGACATGTGACATTGCATTTAATCTCACAAGTCACTAAGCTCTTTTTACAAGCTCTACCTGTATGACACGGGGTCACCCATTACGACTGAGTGAAGGAAAATTCAGCCTAAAGCATAGAAAGAGGGTTTTTTTTACAGTGAGAACAATAAAGCTGCAGAATTCTCTGCCTGTTGAGGTGGTTGGGTCAGAGGTTTTACAGACTTTTAAACACTGACTGGATGACTAACTGGTTAAAACAAAAACATGGTTATAATATTTAATATGTGGGTAAAAGCTGCTTGACCCAAGAATAAATCTGATGCCATCTGGGGTCAAGAAGGAATTCTTTCCCAGTGTGTTGCATATTTGGGGATCGCTTCAGGGTTTCTTGCCTTCTTTTGGATCAAGAGCAGTAGGTGATGTGTGAATGGCTGAGTAACTATGTAATTGCTACATATTTTATGAGCAAAACCAGGACGGCTCTACACATCTAAACATGCATTTTTTAAGGGTGCTACTGATTGGCCCGTAGGCATAACATACACAATATAGAAAATGCAGAGCGCACTGTTACAATATAGGCAACGGATTTTGTAAGCTACATATTTTAAACATGCATGCGAATATTATCATACAGAGGCAGCATCAGAAAATATACAATACATATGGGAAGAAAACTGTATTCCTTAAAAATGTGTTGAGAGAATAATTCTGACAATGCATGTCTCGCTTTGTATTTACGTATAGGAGGAAAGTAAAGAATGGCTTATATTCATGACATTCTTGTATGGATTTTGTCCTGGTCTACTTTCAAGGTACATGCGTAAATATAAACCAATAACTGCATTATTTAGTAACACATGAGGGGTTATTCAATAATGCCAGTGTTGCAAATACTGATGGAATTGCCAGTATTGCAGTGACAACAAATGCTGATATTCCACTAAGAGTGACAGAAGATGCTGCTCAGTAAAGCTGGTGTCAGACGAGCACACTATGTGCACCTGTACTAAACGTGCCTCCCGGGGCCAGCAACACGATCTAGCGTGCGCTCGAATTGCGTCACTAAAGCAGGTGTCCTGTGTCTATTTAGAAATCCTCCCAGTTGAAGCGCTACGATGCATGTTCTCACAGAGCTGCAAAGCGCAATTCTTCATAGGAGGATCGAGCCTTGCAGTGCTAAGCGCACAACTGCGCTCAGCGAGGTGGCCAGATGGGCGTCAGAGTGGAAGGAACGTCCACTCTCACGGATGTTCCTTCCGCTCCTAAAAACGCTTGTCTGACACCAGCCTAAAACTCTTCCTGTTACTGTTTGGATTGGATCATAGCTAATGCCTGAAGATACTGGCTCTTAGTGAACAACCCATATGGAGCCATGCATCCCAACCCTGGTCCTCAAGTGCCCCTAATAGGCCAGGATTTAATAAGGATTACCTTGGAGACTGACTCCTGCAATCACTGAGCATCAAATCATATCACCTGTGCTGTGCTTCACATATCTTCACACCTGGCCTGTTCGGGGGACCTGAGGACTATGGTTGGAACCTAAGGTCTAGGGTGATACTTAAGAGCTTCCTTTGTTATTCTCTGGACCTAGGCGCAAATAAACTAAAACAAAAGCAACAGTGCTGACAGTTTGTAATAGTCTAATCATATCATATTGAAATATGTTTTTAGGGGATATCAATGACCGTGTTGGAGTAACAAATGAGTGCTGCTCAGCCAAAAGAGCACAAGGGAGGATCAATTTCCAATGGGGGTTAGTCAGAGAGCACCGACATGTCAGTGCTCTCTCGTTCCCTGCACTTCAGAGAATCAAATTTCCCCACCCTGCGGTGAATTCAGCATTCACCGCAGGTCCCAGGAGTGCAGGGAAAGCATGCTGCAGACTCGCTGAAAGCCGCAGGAACAGCTGCAAAAAACACGCCGAACATGTCAGAAAAAGCCGCCGATCACAGTACAGACCAGCCGCCAGAAAAAGCAAACAAGCCGACGAACGGGGATCCAACGAACACAAACGGAATTGCTATATACAGGCTTTATGCCACATACAGATAATATTTTTATGTCGTGACGGTATTTTTTGGAAACTGCATTACTAATAAGTCAATATATTACAAATGCCCATAAGCAGGAGATCTGACCATTTTAATTATCTTTTTCACAGTTACAGTATTTGACACAAAGGCTATTTCCTCCTGTATGCCGATATTGCAGGGCCCATTGTGTAAGATATATGTGTAAATCTCAGAACAACAATATATGTGCAAAATTTCTATTTTACCCTATATTTTATTATTAACTAAAATTTCTCGGTAGTGAAGGGATTAAGTGCATCCTTTAAGATATCAAGATAAAGACGTAAGACCATCAAAATAACTATTGGGACACCATCTTAACACAGTTAAATATGCCATATTGAGCCCATTCTATAGATATCTACAATAAAATACGATGATATAAATCACATACGTGTGCAGATTATTGTGTATTTAATGGAACAAAAATGTAAGAGAAATTGGACTACAAAACAAAAATTCTAGTCTAAAAATTTAAGTCAAAATCTATTTTATACATACAAAAAAACAGTGTCGCGCCTGACCCCTACCAGGGGGGCTGCAACAACTAGAAGTATCCAGCCCAGTGACCTGTATAAACATAAGAAAAAAATTATGTCATCTGCGCTGATCCCTATAGCTCCATGTGAAACAAGACACAGAGGTTTTGGTTTACTTAAATGGCCATTGAAGTGTAAGCCCACCTGCCACATTATGGCTAGTAGGTGAGTCCTACGTAATTATTATTATTATTATTGTCATCATTTATATAGCGCCAACAGTTTCCGCAGCTCTTTACAATAACCAAAGGTGTCATGCCCCGCTCTCAGCCCCGGCCGCCATGTTGGGGCACCTGCAATACTCACATGAAGTGCCTCGTGGCGTGTCCCTCCACGCTCTCTGCCCGCAAGCAGGATAGAGCTTGAGGTCTGCCCCACGCCGCCGCCAGGATCCGAATGCCGAAAGCGCGCACGTGCGATCGCATGCCTTCCTAAGAAACGAACTTGGTACTCTGGCTCCCTCTGCTGGTAGCTTACGGGTACTGCATGACACCTACACTGGAGATCCTCGCTTGCCACCAATTAACCTATCAAGTATTCCACGGTACCAGCTCCAGACCCTGCATCCAGTCTTGCCTCCACGGTACCGGCTCCAGACCCTGCATCCAGTCTTGCCTCCACGGTACCGGCTCCAGACCCTGCATCCAGTCTTGCCTCCATGGTACTAGCTCCAGACCCTGCATCTAGTCTAAGTTCCACGGTACCACTTCCAGACCTTGCATCCAGTCTTGCCTCCACAGTACCGGCTCCTATCTCCAAGCTTGCTTCCACATCCACGGTACCAGCACCAGATCAATCTCCAGGCTTGCTTCCACGGTACCAGCACCAGATCCATCTCCAGGCTTGCTTCCACGTCCACGATACCAGTTCCAGATCCTGTATCCAAGCTTTCCTCCACGACCATAGCACCAGCTCCAGCTCCTCAACCAGGCTTGTCTCAATAGGCCACAGCCTACATTGCCCTCTTCTACAACCCTTCGTTCTGGACTTTCCACCAAACCAAGGATATCTTTTTGAGTTGTAGTTTTTTGTCCTGGACTTTACTCGTTTCATTTCAGTAAAAACTCAATTGCTTACTTATACATCTTTTGGTTTCCTTCTTCGACGGCTTGCCATTGGGTTCCATACGCACAACACTATACAGGGGTCGCAGCCCCTGCCCTTACAGAATAACCTGGTTCCAACATGGAACCCGCAAACCCGAACCAAATCCTTGCTGTACTTACGGAACAGATGGCAGCGCTAACCAAGGTGGTACAGAACCTACAGACCGGCCAAGAAGCCTTACTCCACAAGGAAAGAAGCCGTGCTGAGAGTACCGCAATACCTCCCTCACCGTCTGGCTCTATGACACAGCAGCTAGACCTGCCCGCTCCAGAGCCCAGAGCCACTATGCCTGAACGGTTTTCCGGTGACCGCACGAAATATCGCACCTTCATCACCGCATGTGAACTCATGTTCTCCCTTTGTCCACGTACCTACGGATCGGACTCTGTAAAGGTACGGTCAGCCATCTCCTTACTGTCCGGTCCTCCACAGGAATGGGCCTTTCAGTTGTTGTGTGAAGGAAGCCCCTTGCTGACTTCCTGGGGTTCCTTCATCCGGGCCATGAACCCTGTCTATGATCATCCTCTGAGGTCTTCTGCCGCATTGACTACCATCCGAAACCTAAGACAAGGAAGGTGACCACTAGAGGACTACATCTCTGAGTTCCATCCGGTGACAGCCGACACAGGCCTGAATGATGTGGGCCTTAAAGATCAGTTTCGTCATGGACTCTCTGAACAACTGAAAGACGAATTGGCTCGCATAGGAGTACCTGCTTCCTTGAAGGCCTTGATCCTCCAATCTCTGGTCCTGGACCAACGCTCCAGAGAACGGCATCAGGAGAGATCTACCTATGCTCCCTTACCGTCTCCTCGACGACACGAGCCTTCCCCTGTGTCCTCTTCACGACCGACTTCCTCTTCTTCAAGCACAGAACCCATGGAGATTGGCAATATAAGAGGCCCGCTGTCGCCCGCTGAACGCAACAGACATCGCACCCAGAACCTCTGCCTGTATTGCGGTCAACCAGGTCATCTGTTACGTGGCTGCCCTACACGACCCTCTGAGAGAGGTAAGAACCATCCAACTGTCGCCTCTCTTCAAAGTGTGGTCGGCTCTGCTTCTACTCACCTAGCCATTCCTGTCACCTTACAGTGGGGAGATAGAAGTGTCAACTTGAACGCCATCATCGACTCCGGAGCCAGTAACAACTTCTTTGACCTATCCCTTACTACCTCCTTGGCTGTTCCTACCCAACTGAAAAAGAAACCCGTACCTCTGCAAATGGTCGATGGAAGCACTCTACGCACCGGTCCCGTCACTCACGAAACCACTCCCTTGCTGCTGCTTATTGGAACCAAGCACAAAGAATATCTTCAATGGGACATCGTACCTTCTTCCTTGTTCCCTATCGTACTGGGACTTCCTTGGCTTCGCACCCATAACCCTTATATCAATTGGTCTTCAAACTCCGTCGCCTTCCCCTCCTGTTATTGCCGGGTCGTCTGCATGAACAACTCAAAATCTGAGAAGATCGCCTTTTCCACCTATCCGTCTTCTGCATTGCCAGCTAAGTACTCGGAATTCCAAGACGTGTTCGAGAAAAAAGGGGTTGACACACTTCCTCCACACAGAGAGTACGACTGTCCTATCGACCTCCTTCCGGGAGCACCTATACCCCATGGACGCATTTACATTCTGTCCGTTCCTGAATCACAGTCTTTGAAGGACTACATAGAAGATAGCCTTGCAAAAGGATTCATACGCCACTCCACGATCGCACGATCGATCTCCGAGGAGCTTATAACTTGTGTGACAGAACCGTTCTCTTCCGCCTGTCCTGACTCTCCAGATACCCCCTTTGCCAAGATAAGCCCGGCCTCTGAGTTGCTTGGAGCTCAGTGCCTCGAGCAGCCTGATCTGCAGCTCCAGATCTGCTTGATCTGAACCTCTGCCTTGGAGCCTCTTTGCATTTCCAGAAGGCCGCTCTGTGCCTTCTGAGGTTGAGTGTAGTGTAGTTGAAGGAGACACCAGGCGACCTGTATGTTCCAACAGGATTCTCTCTTTATGGAAAATTTCACCAGATATTTATACAAATACAGCAATGCACATTAAAACTTCCCACCCATCCCAACAGTTCTGATTGGTTGGTTCCAAGACCACTGCAGGTTTCCTTCAGGTCCTCTTCAGTTATAAGTCTCTAATTACATTATGTCAGGTTAGATATTTACAATAAAAATTCTTTAGCCATTAGCTCACACAACATTTACATAATCTATTGTTCTAACACATCAGATTAAAGACAAACACTATCTCAGACTTCTTGAATCAAACATGCAGCCAGATAAGGGGAAAAGCCCTGTTGCATAAATTACACAGCAGTAAAGCTTGTTTACTGGCTACACAAAAACACATTTACCTACAGAAATATAAGTATATTTAAAACTAAAGCTATGCAATTTACACTAAACTAATTTAAACTAAAACCAAACAATGTAAAATATATTTAAAATCACACGATATAAATGAACATAAAGTCTCTTGGGGTTTGAAGAGTGGAGCGCTACGTCAGTTCCATGACAACTTGGTCCGCATGAAAGAAGGAGATGAGTGGAAGACAGCCTTACGATCCCGATTCAGCCACTTTGAGTATCTCGTCATGCCGTTTGGGTTATGCAACGCCCTAGCCGCCTTCCAGCATTTCCTCAACAACATCTTCCGTGACGTCCTGGATACCTTCCTGGTGATCTACCTCGACGATCTCTTGGTTTACTCCCGAACTATCCCAGAACAGGAACAACATGTTCATCTCGTACTGTCCCATCTTCGTCAGCACAAGTTGTATGGAAAAAAAAAAAAATCGAAAAAAGCACCTTTGAGAAATCCTCCATAGAATTCCTGGGATACATCCTATCACCAGGACATGTGGAAATGGATAAAGCCAAGGTTAAGGCGATTCTAGACTGGCTGACACCCAAAGACAAAAAAATGGTTCAACACTTCATGGCATTCGCCAATTTTTACCGTCGTTTCATCCGGTCCTTTTCTCATCTCAGCGCACCCATCACGTCCTTGACCAAGAAAGATGTGCGATTTTGCTGGACCGAGGAAGCTCCGCAGGCGTTCAACAAACTGAACAAAAGTTTTACCCAAGCCCCAGTCCTGAAACAACCAGATATCAACCTGCCGTACTATCTGGAGACAGACACCTCTGATATCGCCTTAGGAGTGATTCTCTCGCAGAAATCCAGAACCAAGAACCTTATGTATCCAGTGGCCTTTTATTCCAGACGTTTTACCCCAGCCGAAAAGAACTACAGCATAGGTGAGAAAGAACTCCTGGCAATCAAGAATGCTCTCGAGGAATGGAGACACCTCCTCGAAGGAGCAAAACATCCTGTAGCCGTGTTCACAGACCACCGCAACCTGGAATATCTCCGCACAGCCAAAAGGCTATGACCTCGACAAGCTAAATGGGCATTATTCTTCACCCGCTTTCTGTTACACATCACCTACAGACCTGGAGCAAGAAATGGAAAGGCGGATGCTCTTTCCCGTCGATATGAATCGCAAGCCTCTCCATCCACAACTCAGAATGATTCCATCCTACCAAGCGACTTCTTCTGTGCCTCAGAAGGGGCCTTGATGGAAAACCTAAAAAGGCACAGTCTTCAATCACCAGCTGACGTCCAGGGACTCGTATCCGGTGATGGACTCCTCTACTACGAAGAACAAATATATGTTCCTCCTGAGGTCCGCCTACAGGTACTACAACATCCCAGCTGTCGGGCACGGCGGCATCAAGAAAACCATCAATGCTGTACAGAGGTATTTCTGGTGGCCATCCATCAAGAAGGACGTCACCGCCTTTGTGCTCTCCTGCCCTGTCTGTGCGTGCAACAAACAACCTCGCACCCGTCCTGCTGGTCTTCTACAACCCTTGGCCCCTCCACTACACCCGTGGAGGGACATTTCGATGGACTTTATAGTGGATCTTCCCCCTTCGCATCGCTACACCACTATCCTGGTGGTGGTGGACCGATGTACCACTTTTACCAGCAGTAGGCCTACCCACTGCAGCTGAAACTACCACTTTGTTCATCAAGGAGATATTCCGACTCCATGGCACTCCTCGTTCCATTGTTACAGACAGGGGGTCCCAATTTACGTCTCGCTTCTGGTCCCAGATGTGTCGTAGCCTACGGATTACCAGGTGTCTTTCTTCAGCTTTCCATCCACAGAGTAACGGCCAGACTGAGCGGACAAATCAGACACTGGAACAGTACCTTCTTCGTTTCACCACGCACCTCCAAGACGACTGTCATACCGACTGCCGAATTTGCATACAACAATCAGGTACACTCATCAACTCGCTTTTCACCTTTCTTTGCCAAATATGGCTACCACCCTAGCACTCTTCCAGAGATGACGCTCAATACTCCAGTCCCGGAGGTGTCAACCCATCGGAGAGCCCTACGCGGTCAACTACGAACGCTACGCCACCAGTTGCGACTAGCCCAACAGAACCAAAAGAAGTATGCTGATCACGGTAGAAGAGAAGCTCCTGTGTATGCACCTGGGGATAAGGTGTTACTGTCCACTGCTCATCTTCGTTTGGATTGTCCTTCAAAAAAACTGGGTCCTCGCTACATAGTGAAACAATACGTATCTGGTCTGCGCGAAATGGACGCTAGGGGACTTGGATTGATTTCTCACATGACGTCACCGATATTTATACATGTAGAGATATGAACACAAAACAAATGCAACTCTAAGTGCAGTGGAGCAACAATCAGTGCAGAGTGTATGTCTTTATATAGTTGATCAACTCACCAACGGAGAGCCCATTGAGTTGATCAACTATATAAAGACATACACTCTGCACTGATTGTTGCTCCACTGCACTTAGAGTTGCATTTGTTTTGTGTTTATATCTCTACATGTATAAATATCGGTGACGTCATGTGAGAAATCAATTCGAGTCCCCTAGCGTCCATTTCGCGCAGAGCAGATACGTATTGTTTCAATTTGCACTTTCTGGTTTGGGGGAAACCACTATCATCTGGTTTGCTGGGTATTCGGAGTGTATAGTGTGGGCGCTTGCCATTTTCCATTTTTCATATTATCCTTGCTACATAGGCCCGTTCCCGGTCCTTAAAATGATTAACTCCGTGACCGCCCGTTTAACCCTTCCTCCTTCCTACAGAATCCATCCTGTCTTTCATGTGTCTCTCTTGAAACCCTGGCATGAAAATCCTTTTCCTGGTCGGAATACTGAACCACCGACTCCTGTGTCCTTATCCAGAGAAGAGGAATATGAAGTCTCCCGAATCCTGGACTCTCGCCTTCGCTACAACAGATTAGAATATCTAGTCCAATGGAAGGGGTACGGTCCTGAAGAACGATTCTGGGAACCTGTCGCCAACATCCACGCTCCTACAAAGGTTCGTGCCTTTCATCTCCGTTATCCTTCCAAGCCATCCGCTGGGCGCACCCAGGGGTCGCGCCTTGGTGGGGGGTCCTGTCATGCCCCGCTCTCGGCCCCGGGCCGCCATGTTGGGACACCTGCAATACTCACCTGAAGTCCCTCGTGGCGTGCCGCTCCACGCTTTCTGCCCGCAAGCAGGAGAAAGCTCGAGGTCTGCCCTACGCCGCCGCCAGGATCCGAATGCCAAAAGCGCGCACACGCGATCGCATGTCTTCCTAAGAAACGAACTTGGTACTCTGGCTCCCTCTGCTGGTAGCTTACGGGTACTGCATGAAACCTACACTGGAGATCCTCGCATGCCACCAATTAACCTATCAAGTACTCAGGTATCCCAGCTCCACCTATGAGTCCCAGGTGAACGGTGTTCTTATGATCCTCTGAACCCTATTTAAACCTGCCGCCTTTCTCAGTTCATTAACCAGGTTATACTGTGGTTCACCGATTCAGTTATCCAGTGTTCCCTCTTTGTCCTGTTCCAAGTTAATCATGAGCTCCAGACCCTGCATCCAGTCTTGCCTCCACGGTACCAGCTCCAGACCCTGCATCCAGTCTTGCCTCCACGGTACCGGCTCCAGACCCTGCATCCAGTCTTGCCTCCACGGTACCAGCTCTAGACCTTGCATCCAGTCTTGCCTCCACGGTACCGGCTCCTATCTCCAAGCTTGTTTCACATCCACGGTACCAGCACCAGATCCATATCCAAGCTTGCTTCTACATCCACAGTACCAGCACCAGATCCATCTCCAGGCTTGCTTCCACGGTACCAGCACCAGATCCATCTCCAGGCTTGCTTCCACAGTACCAGCACCAGATCCATCTCCAGGCTTGCTTCCACGTCCACGATACCAGTTCCAGATCCTGTATCCAAGCTTTCCTCTATGACCATAGCACCAGCTCCTCAACCAGGCTTGTCTCAATAGGCCACAGCCCACGTTGCCCTCTTCTACAACCCTTCGTTCTGGACTTTCCACCAAACCAAGGATATCTTTTTGAGTTATAGTTTTTTGTCCTGGACTTTGTTTCATTTCAGTAAAAACTCAATTGCTGTCAGGAACCAGCGTGGCAGGCAAGGTTCCGAACCCAGGATGCAGTGACACAACGGAAACCAGGTGAGGGAAAACAGGGGTTTATTGCAGGATTCAGATAAAATAATAAGTCCAGATTATGCAGGGTGAAGGGCAGAACTTAAATGAGGAACCAAAGGGATATGCAATGTTGGTGGGGATACAAAGGGATACAGGAAACACGATACAAGGAGACACACGTAGGAGGCTTACTGGGGATACGAGACAGGACAGAAAAACGGCTGAAGAGAATCTTGTTTGCTGAGGTTTCAGGAGACAGATGATCAACGGGAAACCAGGATGTTGGGGTCTTGTAAGCAGTCTCTGGAGGGCAGAGGATGAACACGGGGAACAGGATCACAATCCACTGGGCTTGCTGGCTTAGTGAAACTATGCAGAAGCATTGCCTTCTGGGTGCTCCACCCTTAAGTAGGAAAACAGTCTGGTGATTAGAGGCACCTGTTAGGCCTGCAGTGCTGTGAACAAAGTTGGTACAAGAAAGTGCTGCCCTGCACTCAGGACAATGCAACACGAGGTTTGCCTTTCTTGCGTTTGCGGCGGGCTTTACGTGGGGTGCTGGAGGGCTCCAGACAGGGGTCCTGACAATTGCTTACTTATACATCTTTTGGTTTCCTTCTTCGACGGCTTGCCATTGGGTTCCATACGCACAACACTATACAGGGGTCGCAGCCCCTGCCCTTACAAAAGGGAACGAGATACATATAAACAGACATATGATGGAAATGAGGTGTAGAGGGCCCTGCTCATTGGAGCTTACAGTCTAGAGGGATTGGGGTTGAGGAAGACAAGAGGAATTTCACTAGATAGCAGGATCATTAGTGCCAGTGGTTTGGGAATGGTGGGGCCATAGAAGCAGCTTCAGTCATGTGTGAGTAGGTGAGCAGAGTGATGAGTTGCATCAGTGATTTGGTACGCTAATCTGAAGAGATGTGTTTTGAGGGATTTCATGAAGGCCTGAAGGTCAGGGGAGAGTTTGATAGCGCGAGGCAAGTCATTCCACAGGACCGGTGCTGCCCTTGAGAAGTCTTGGAGGCGAGAGTTGGCCGAGCGCGTGTAGACCGATGACAGGTGGAGATCACCTGCTGACCAGAGTTATTCTAGATGGGACGTGCTTGCGGATTAATGAGGACATGTAGGGAGGAGTTGAGTTATTGAGTGATTTGAACGTGAGTGTCAGTATTTTAAACTGTATCCTGGAACGTACAATGTCGGATATAATCTCTGCACATGAATACAACACGTTATAAATTGGATTTATCAGCCAAGCCTCCAATATGTCAGGGATTATTATTTCATAAGAAATCCATACGAGACACAAATATCAATCGTTTATATTTCTTAGAAATTCTCCTAAATTCTTTTAATTGTCTGTGTTTTGCTTTGAAAAATACAATAATCAATAATCGGATAAAAATATATATATATTTATTACGTATACAAAAAAGTTTCAAATCTCATATCATAAACAAAAATTTATAAACCACAATCCATCAGCATATAAAAACTAGCTTCACAATATATGTATCTCCGGTTATTAACTGCATATATGATTAATATCATTTACCTTCTCAGTTAGTAACTAATACACAAATGGTTAATAAACATTTCTGCTTAATACAACATGCATTTCCCAGCAAACAATGTTTAACCAGCCAGCTCTTATAGATATATATATATATATATCTATGCTACATGGATCAACAAAAGATGAGCTAATTTAATGATAAGTAATAAAAACTTATTTAGTGAATCCTCCCCTAATCTCGAGAATTAAACTTCTAATCTTTTGCTTTTTATTTTGTAGTTATATAATTCCTTGCTTATTAATTTTAATCACAGTAATTTCCAAATTCAATATATATATAGGTATCCATCTTACAACATTTCTTTTTAGGAATAAATCCTTATGTCCACTTCTTCATATTTCTATCTGCAGAATAGAAATACTTAGAATTTTTGGAGTTAGCCAGTATCTGAGAAGTCTCAGTCTACGTTGCAAGAATATCTACAAATATATATAATTACATTAATTCCTTAATTTCATACATTACCTGTCCAATTTGGATTTTAATAAATCTTGGAATTTTCTATGTGATGCTTTGTTTTGGAATATGTGAAGATTATCGATATCAGATAATCAATGCATGTGAGTTAGAGATTTGGTGAGAGTCAGAGATTTGGTGAGAATCTTGATTGCCTCATGTCTTGGGATCTGCCTGCATTGTGGTGTGAGTCTGAGTGTTGGAATCTTGGACTCTCAGAGGGTCATGTGTAATGCATTGCAGTGTGAGTCTGAATGCTGGAATCTCCGACTGATTTGCAACCAACACTGCCACTTCAATTATAGTAAATTTGACGTCACTGGCAATATTATTAATACATCAAATCTAATATTTACTATCCTCTAGAGGGCAGTATTGCACTTCATAATTAATTCCACCATTTCTTTTTAATATTCTTATCTCGGTTCAAAGTTCAATCTGACGTAACAAAGAACCTCTCTCTCAGTCACTAGACACTGTGTATCTGTCATACCTAATTTATATCCCTACTCCCTTTTAAAATTACTATCAGCTGAATTCTTTTCTGGTTAACTCAACAGAATCTATTCTTTAGTAATTTTTATTTTTTACCAATTATATACTTTCTACAATATTTATTGGAGTATATATTTCCTACTGTAAATATAATAAAATATACCTTGATTATAAACATATATTTTGTGAATATAAATCTATATTACAGAGATATTAACTCTTATTCCTATACCCAAAAGACAAAATATCTTTTGTTTTAAAAACTTAAGACAGACCAATAAATTTAATTATGACACGTCTTAGCACTTAACTCTAGCATTATCACACAAAAACATTCTAGGTTCCTTCATGTCTGGCACTTCTTAAAAAAATATAAAAGACTTCACCCAGGAATGAACTCTGTAAAAAAAAATCTCGTTCATTTCTAAACCTAGAGAAAATTGAAAGAAAAAAACTGTCTTTAAAAACAAAATGGCTACAGACATCCATTTTAATTTTTCCTTTCTGTAATATACCCGAGAACAAGAAGCCAATGGAGGGACCGGCAGAGTGGGGAGGTACGAGAGGTGCGTTTGGTGAGAAAGAGAAGCCTGTCCCCTGCATTCATTAGAGATTGCAAAGGGGCAATACGGGAGTTGGAGGCCAATAAGGAGCGAGTTGCAATAATCAAGTCGTGAAATGACAAGAGCATGGACCAGCACCTTTGCGGTATCTTGTGTCAGAAAGGGGTGGACACGGGCAATGTTCTTGGGTTGAAATTAACATGATTTGGTCACTGTCTGGATGTGGGGAGAGAATGTTAGGTCAGAGTCAAAAGTGACACCTAGGCAGCGAGTCTGAGGTGTTGGGCTAATGGGTGTTCCATTTACTCGTAGAGAGATAGGTGATATTGGGTTCTTCTTGGAGGGAGGAATAACGAGAATTTCAGTTTTGGCAAGATTGAGTTTAAGGAAGCGGGAAGACATCCAATTCAAGACAGCAGAGAGACAGTCAGACAGTGACTCGATCCAGGAGACCTGGAGAGAGATCAGGGGAGGAGAGGTACATTTGAGTGTCATCAGCGTATAGGCGGTATTGGAATCCAAAGGAGCTGATCAGTTTTCCTAGAGAGGCTGTTTAGATTGAAAAAAGTAGAGGGCCAGTACTTAACCTTGGGGCACCCCAACAGAGACAGGCTGCTGTGAGGAGATTCCAGCAAATGAGACACTAAACGATCGTTGGGACAGGTAGGAGGCGAACCATGAACGAACAGTACTTTGAAAGCCTATATCACTAAGAGTTTGCAGGAGGATTGAGTGGTCAACTGTATCAAAGGCAGCAGAGAAGTCAAGAAGGATCAGCAGTGAGTAGCACCCATTAGATTTAGCAGTTGCAAGGTCATTGGTCAATTTTGCAAGAGCTGTTTCTGTTGAGTGCAGTGAGCGAAAGCCAGATTGCAGAGGGTCAAGGAGAGAGTGGGTGTTGAGGTAGTCAATCAAACGGGCATGCACAAGCTTTTCGAGGAGTTTGGAGGCAAAAGGGAGCAGGGAAACGGGGCGGTAGTTGAAGGGAGCAGTCGGATCCAGAAATGTTTTTTTAGGATTGGGACTACCGTGGCATGTTTGAGGGGAGCAGGAAAGACCCCAGAGGTTAAAGACAGATTAAAGTTATGGGTCAAGGATAGTACAAGAGAAACAGAAAGTGTTTCTAATGAAACCAAAAGCTGCTTTCTAAGCAAGCCACATATGCTCATGCTGCTTTTCAGTCATGAGAGAGACAGGTGGGTTTTCATTAATACCCTCACCAAGAACAATTTCACTTTGGCATTAAAAACAAAAATGCGGAATGGGACAGCAGCAAGGATGACCTGGCTGGAGATATGACAAACTATGCAGACATATAAAAAAAAACTGTGTTGCGCCTGATCCCTACCAGGGCGGCTGCAACTACCAGAAGTATCCAGCCCAGTAACATGCATAAATCATAACAATGAAAAAATATGTAATCTGCGCTTATCCCTATAGCAGGTGAGCTTACACTTCAATGGCCATTTAAGTAATTGCATGATTGTATTTTGTTTCACATGGAGCTATAAGCATATGCGCAGATAAAATCTATATTATGGCTTTGGGGCAAAAATCATTATTAAGCCTTTAAGGGTTAACATTTGGAGATCATAAGCTCCTTAATTTCTTCTTCACCTATTTCTGGAATAAAATTACCACCTCTCCACCTCTTATGCACTTTCTTGATCACCAAAAAAAGGTTAAATCTTTTGCATTACTCTTATGCATTTATTTAAAATGTGCAGAAACCCGTTGATTCACATGATTGAAATAACTAGTCTTTAAATAAACTAAGAATGTTGATCAAGCAAACATTGGTGCGATGGTGAGTTTGTAGGATCATGAGTCATTGGTAATAGGAGTTTGAATCGGTCGCTGATGCAAAAAATGTTTAGTACATCTTAAATAATTATAATTATCCTTTATTTATATAACGCCACATAATTCCACAGCGTTTACAAGATCAGTGTACCAGGAGCCGATACATTGGATGATACGGTCTGATTTTTTTTTTATTTTTAGAAAGTATTTTACCAGGAAGGATACATTGAGATAACAAAGTCAAAAAAATATTCTGCCTGGGTCCAAGAATGCTGCCCTCCCCAAAATGGAAAAAAATAAATCACACCCACGCATATCACAGAGCTCCACAGCAATATAACTCACTGTAAGACAAATGTGAGCATAAACCTGTATTATACCGCCCCCTGGTGGTTTCTGTGCGAATGGGAATTATTTTAAATGAAAGTAAAAAATTTACGTATATACAATGAAAATGCTTAAAATGGTAGAAAAGGGTAAAATGTCAAATAAATCGTAGATATTCAACTCCAACATAAAACAGTAATGTCTCTTGTGTATAAAAACAGAAAACCAGCATGTGGTACAGGGTATATCAATATAGACAAAGGATTGTAATTATAAATAAAAGCAAATGTCTATGATGAATCCAGCAGCTGGATTCATCCACTTGGCGGTATATCCCTTACCCACCAGACAGTCAAGCAATAGTTCTAATGGCAAAAGTGTAAGAGTAAGCACTTCTTTCAAGTCTTTCTTTTCGAGGATACAGAGATTCTCTTGTGGATATAATAGATCACCGGTCTTGTTCCTCAAATAAAGTAGAAGAAACACTAATAGTGCAATATGTTTATTTAAAGTTTTAGAGATGAGGAAAGGTTTCACTCACATATTGGGGTGTCATAAATCAGACACCGGATGTATGCGCAGCTGGCGTCATTCTGAGGGTGCACCAGATCCCCCTTCTTCAAGCGGGAGCTGTTGTTCACCTCCTACTCCTTGGATCTGCAGTGTACTCTCAGCAAGGAACTGGTGTCTCTCCGCTGGGTCTGTAACTTAATCCTGGATGGGTGCCGCTAATGAGGATAATAACCACTAAGAAATAAAATCGTCCACCAGTAAAGGTCTAAAACGATTTATTCCATAACAAAATTAAAATAAGTGTATAAAATATATACAAATAAAATAGTATAAATAAAATAGTTAATAAGTCTCCAAAACGCGTTTCGCGGCTGGACCTGCTTCCTCAGTTGGATGTGTATCAATAGCAATAGAACTCACTGTAATGTGCAGTGTGAATGAGTATATCAGAGCTCCACAGCAATAAACCTCACTGTAATGTGCTGTGTGAATGAGTATATCAGAGCTCCACAGCAATAAACCTCACTGTAATGTGCTGTGTGAATGAGTATATCAGAGCTCCACAGCAATAAACCTCACTGTAATGTGCTGTGTGAATGAGTGTATCAGAGCTCCACAGCAATAAAACTCACTGTAGTGTGTGGTGTGAATGAGCGTAACAGAGTTCCGCAGCAATAAACCCAGCACTCCTGACGAGCCTGTGCAAGGCGAAACGCGCGTCGGGTGCGTTCTTTACTGTGGGCAATCAATCCCTTCTCCCCAAATCTCCCTTATGTTGTGATTGAGTTTCAGAATTTTAATGTTGGTCTTGTGGCTATTCAATGCGTGAACAGGATACACTTCAATATCTATTAACCGCTGGCCTTATCCTGCTCCAAATGCTTGTGATTATATCACTTAGAACACAGTGGATGTATGATGGCAGCGGGTAATTAACCCTTGCCTTTCAAATTGTTTAATCCAGATACCCTGTAGGTTCATTGCTATGCAGGTTTCATTGCCAATGAATGCATTGATAGCTTCTTGTAAAAGATTTATCCATCAACTCTGTATCAATATTGTGTGACAGCGCACTTATAGGGAGATTGGTGGTATACTTACCCTTCAATTTCTTACACCTTACCAAAGGTTATATATATATATATGTAGATTAGGTCGGCCGTGTTAGTCCAGATGCCAAAATCACGAGTATTGCAGTCTGTAGTGATACCTTTTTTATTGGACTAACGTTACATTTAAAGTACAAGCTTTCGAGAGGATTCCTCCCTTCGTCAGGTATAGAAGCTAACTGATCAGAATAATAGAATTAAACATTGGGACAGTCATAGGGCTCACAGTTGGGGGTGTTAGATGTTGTACATCGCCAAATGGCATGGTCAGAGGGAAAAAAAAAAAGGAAACATTAATTTCTCAGGCACGATGCAATCATGTCCACTTCAAAGGGAATGTGAAAGGACAGAACGAAAGAAGTAAGAAAAACCTTAAACCTCACTGTAAAGTGCAGTGTGAATGAGTATATATATATATGCTAATTCAAGAAGGGTTATTGCTCCTGCTTCATTTATATGTGTTCCTTTTTTGCTTTTTTCTGATTTGAGTATTTACTCATCCAGTGGTTGCACTAATATATGTAGATCTGTAAGGGAATATAGACCCTCAAATATTCTACACATCTGGAGACTCTAAGCAAATCGAACACTTTTATGTGTGTGTGTGTGTGTGTGTGTAAGGACAGAGGCTTTGACCCCTGTATGGTGTTGGGTGTATGGAACCCAATGGCAAGCCGAAGGAGGAGACCAGAAGGAATATGATTGGTTAAACTTTACTGAAGGCAACAAAATATAAGTCCAGAACAAAGTAATGTAAAGTTTCTTTTGACAGAAATAAAAGTCCAGAACGAAGAGTTGTAAGGATAAATAAGTACGGTTGTAATCTTGGAAGTAGTCCAGGAATAGAGGTATGCCGAGAGGTGGAACTGGTACTGCAATGGCAATCTTGAATATGGAAGCGGAATGGAGCTGTACCGTGGTGGCAGGAACAGAAGTGGAGCTGTATCGTGGCAACAGAAGCGGAGCTGTATCGTGACAACAGAAGCGGAGCTGTATCGTGACAACAGAAGCGGAGCTGTATCGTGACAACAGAAGCGGAGCTGTATCGTGACAACAGAAGCGGAGCTGTATCGTGACAGCAGGAGCGGAAGCAGAGCTGTACCGTGGCAACAGGAGCGGAGCTGTACTGTGGCAGCGGGAACCGGAGTGGAGCTGTATTGTGGCAACAGGAACCGGAGCGGAGTTGTACCGTGGCAACAGGAACCAGAGCGGAGTTGTACCGTGGCAACAGGAACCAGAGCGGAGTTGTACCGTGGCAACAGGAACCGGAGCGGCGTTGTACCGTGGCAACAGGAACCGGAGCAGAGTTGTACCGTGGCAACAGGAACCAGAGCGGAGTTGTATCGTGGCACCAGGAACCGGAGCGGAGCTGTACTGGGGCAACAGGAACCGGAGCGGCGTTGTACCGTGGTAACAGGAACCAGAGCAGCGTTGTACCGTGGCAACAGGAACCAGAGCGGCGTTGTACCATGGCAACAGGAACCAGAGCGGCGTTGTACCGTGGCAACAGGAACCAGAGCGGCGTTGTACCATGGCAACAGGAACCAGAGCGGCATTGTACCGTGGCAACAGGAACCAGAGCGGCGTTGTACCGTGGCAACAGGAACCGGAGCAAAGCTGTATCGGCAGCAGGAACGGAAGTCAGAATCCTTTTAGAGGAACACGAAGGGGAACCACTGGGTAACGTGGTATAACCACAGTATAACCTGGTTAGTGAGATGGAGAAGGCGGCAGGTTTAAATAGGGTTCAAGGAATCATACGAACACCGTTCACCTGGGACTCGCAGGTGGAATGAGGATACCTGAGTGCTAGGTAAATTAATTGGTGGTATACGAGGATCTCCAGTGCAGGTGGGGTGCAGTACCTTAACTTGAGTACCTAGGTCTTCATGCTCTAGGATGGACGATCGCGCATGCGCGCCTGCCTTCTGCTCAGACGGATCGCGGAGGCGGCGTGGGACACATCCTGGCTCTCCTCCCTCGAGCTGCAGGCCGGAACCAGGGAGCGACGCGCCACGAGGGACCTCAGGTGAGTTTGTCAGGCGTCCCAACATGGCGGCCGCGGTCCGACCGCGGCGCGGGGCATTACAGTGTGTGTTTGTTTGACATGATCATGTTGTATTTGTATTTTTAATATTGGCTTCATGCCCTAATAAAGTTTTCCTTTTAATTCTTTTGTCACCGATGCTCTCTGATCATCCTGACTAGTTCAGGTAGATCAGCTGTTCATATACACGTAGGTTTCAATACCTGTTTGCATCGTGTGGTGCATCACAATATCGAGCACAAGCTCTTCCATCTCCTATCATTGAAGGTGTAATATTACTACTATTTTCATAGTGGTTTTCTTAAACCTCACTGTAAAGTGCAGTGTGAATGAGTATATCAGAGCTCCACAGCAATAAAACTCACTGTAATGTGCTGTGTGAATGAGTGTATCAGAGCTCCACAGCAATAAAACTCACTGTAATGTGTAGTGTGAATGAGCGTATCAGAGCTCCGCAGCAATAAAACTCACTGTAATGTGCAGTGTGAATGAGTGTATCAGAGTTCCGCAGCAATAAAACTCACATAATGTGCGGTGTGTGGATGTGAGTATTATCGCTGTGGAGCTCTGGGATAGAATGAAGTGTAGTGTATCACAGAGCTCCACAGCAATAAAACACTTTCATACAGGAATTATTCTCATCCATCATACAGCAGTCTCCCTCACACTGCACACAGTACGCACTCAAGAAGGTCTCACACTACAAACTCACTGCACACAGACACAACACTGCACCTACATGTCGTGTATCACCCCGACAATGCACACACTGACACTCTCAAATTGCACCTACAAGTGTATCACCCTCAACACGGACACTGTGCACTACACTCTCAAAGTATCCATGTAATTGGGCAGACTAGATGGGCCGAAAGGTTCTTATCTGCCGACATTTTTCTATGTTTCTATGTTTCTCACAGTGACACTCTCGAATTGCACCTACACGTGTATCACACTCGACACTGCACACACTGACACTGTGCACTACACTCTCACACTGACACTCTCAAATTGCACCTACAAGTGTATAACCCCCCCGCCCGCCCCCGTATCACACACATCTTCAAATAAGTCTTATTTGAACGAATGTGCTCACGCTTTCGTGTTTCTTAAATATTACGTTATCCCTATCGGATGTATTGGAAACAAGTCAACTTATAGGACCTAATATATCCGTTTCAGTCAACAACACCCCCTCCAACTCCCTGCAGGCTTTTTGCTAATATGCAAATAAAGGGATTGCTACTTTCCCTTTATTCCTCATTTCAAAACGTGCTGCTTAAAATAGCTTTCTCGCTACATTAGACTAGTGAAGCAGATTTGAACATGTGCGATTCTGTCCTTATTAACGTTATCATTCACAGATTATTAGGCCGGATTCTCAAGATTGAGATGTGCACAAATAAGAGAGGACTGGGTTGATTAATTTCTCCACTATGAGTTTGCTGCCCACACGGCATAGAAAATCTCCAGGAAAATTAAATACGTGGCTCGGAAACTAAAGAGCCAACAGTCCTGCTTTGCTGTCACTTCCTATCGCACTGTCTGGAGTCCAGGGTCACAGGAGAAGAATCGTACGCAATAAAATGCAATTCACAATAAAATGCAATTCACAATAAAATGCAATTCACAATAAAATGCAATCCACTCTTAAAGAAAAACCAGTATAGGAGGAAGAATTCTATAAATAGTTGACAAACCTATATTAGGAATGTTCTGCTTGGCCTGCCAAGCCACCAGGGTAACATTCTCCAAATAATTTACTGATCACACACATCAGAAAGCAATGGATCTTATTTTTCATGTACTCATTACAGGAGCAAAGTTGCAACTTAGCTACAAGAGTAAATAAAACTTCAGGAAACAACCCTTTGTTGGGACTCCCCCGTTGGCTTGCATCTGTCCTCCGGCCAGCCGTGTCCTAGGTGATGGATGCCACTGCATTCAGCAATTATTTTTTCTTAGAAAGTATTTTATCAAGAATGATACATTGCGATTTAGCACGTTATCAAGAATGTCCTGGGTGTGGGAGGCAAGTATGTGCCGTTGGGTGTCTTGCCCAAGGACACTTACTGGAGAGTTGCTCTGGCCTGGATGTGAACCTGTGAGTTATAGAGCAGTGATGTTACCTCTGCTCCATCCAGCCCTCAAGCTAATGGTCCGGCAGCCCTCTCCAGTACTCAGAGACCTGGTGGTCTGGGATGGCGGAGACTGAGGCAGGCCAAAACGTAGTTTGCATTATGGCTCCCTCTACAACCCACTCCACTGTTTGAAAGACACTCGGTAGACTGCTCTCCTGGGTGTCAAGTCTAAAGAATATAAAGTATGTCCTGGTGTCTTGACCGTCTTGGCTTGTCCAATTGCAAATGTTTGCCGCCTGGGAGTCTGTCTATTGTATATTTAAGTATTTCCTGGAGTCTCAAGCCTCTTGTCTTTTTGTTACGAACACTTGCAGCCTGGACCAAACCTTTAGTTACCCCAAAAAGAATTGGGCAAAAATAGAGAAGAAAAAAAATAAATAATTGGACAGAGACAGTCAGCAGCCTCTACCCAAATATTTAGGCTGGGGTCAGACCAGCGCACTTTTAACGTGCGTTCTGGCGCACATAATTAGGGCCACACTAGCAGCAAATGACGGGCAATGACGGCCAATATACGAAGTACGGTCGCACGAAAGTCCGGCCGCGCAACGCAAGTGGAAAACGAACGCATTTTTTCGAGAACGCCGAACCGCTAGTACGGACGTACAGAGTGCGCTGCGGCGGCATAGCGGCGTGTGTGCGTGATTAGGAGACGTCAGACGCTGCTAATGTCCAGCCTACATAACGTCCAGACGCAAAAAGAGTTTTATTGACAATCCGAAAAAATCACGCACGAAAAATGCGCATCGTATGACCGTTTTTGCGCACTCCGTGAAAAAATACGTCAATTCGTTCGGACGCACTTTTTTACGTTCGCGTGTAAAAATGCTTTCGTTTGACCCTAGCCTTAAGGGCAAAAAAGGGAACCATAATTTTCTTTATAAAGAGTATCCCTTAAGGCTCGGGTCAGATGAACGCACAGATCACATCCGTGTTGCCGCACATTCTAACGTCCAGGGTAGCATACAATTATGATCAATAGAGACCCACACACTAAGTACGTCCACACAAAAGTGCGTACGCACCACGGACGCGGCAAACGGACGCAAGTTAGGCAAGAATGTAAAAACACTAGAACGGACGTGCAGAGTGCACTATGTCCGCAACGTCCGCATAGCTTTTTGTGCGAGTGATGGAACGTAGTCAGACGGACTGCATTTTTGACGGACAAAATGGATTTTCATATTAATTTTATTTCCCATCTACATCCGTCAAAAATAACGTCAGTCACAAAAACGGACTGTGTGGCCACTACCTTGTCGTCAGTCAGAAAGTACGTCTGTTGTGCATGGACGCACAGTCCGCACATATTGCGCTCGTCTGACCCTAGCCTTAGCCGTTTGGAATGTCCAACGTAGGATGAAAAAAAATTTATCCACCTGCTTTAACTTTTCATATCTCTGTTACTGCTAACGAGTTAAAAGAATGTGAAAATCAAATGAAAATGTCAAATAGTTTTCAAGTGTACAGGGGGAGAGGGTCCCAGAACTCCTTCTCTGCCCCAATAATCTGATTTCTCCAGCTGCTGCCAAGCCTTTTAAACAGTATATCCCATTATATGCCTGAACTTTTTTTCCCTGCTTTATGAAGCTTGTTTTTCTCGCCGTTTTCTATTTTTACGTTTAATCAGACATGCATATTTAATCACAAGCTGGTATGCAAATACCTCACCTCGCCCTTGTCGGCGTTATTTAAAGCTGTTGTTTAAGCGGGTTAATGGTTTTAATGGGCTTCCCATCAATGGTTCCAGGTCTGTAGTCCCAAGACACTTTTGATTAAACAAAATCAATTTGCCTTCAGGGAAACAAACTGATTTTTCATTCAGCCTCTGAAACCCAGACGTTCGGCAGCATATGGTCTTTTTATTTTTTTATTTAGCGGATGGATGGAAAGACTGTTTCTGTGTCTGTTTTGGCTCGTTTTGTGTGAACACAATGAGATGTCTGTGTCTTTGTATCAAATAAAGAGCCCTCGAGCAGCAAAGTGTTATTTATTTTTTGCCCACTTTCCTACAAGGGAAGAAAAAGCAAAAGGGTCGAAATAGAATTATTTTTATGAATGCAATTTGCTTTTAGGACCAGATCATAGTTTAAAAGACTACAAAATGTTAACACAAAAAACCAAACACAAAACAACCAATAAATAAAATTGCTAAATTTTACGTAAATGTTAAGCCCCAGGCGTAAAAAGGCAACAAGTTAAAAATAACATGGATTACCGCAACAGAGCAATGCTGTTATGTGCACAAGAACTAACAATCATTGCGGCGATATTAAGACAGAAGTGTGGTTAGGTTTAGGGTATAGATTAAGGGGCTTAATGTTGGCTAATTGATGATGTATTTGGGTAATTTGGGACATTTTAAAACGTGCCTGAGCCCATTTGTACGTCTAAAAAGCGTGGTCACAGTGCCCTAAGTGCCTTTACTCTTTTCTTCCCCTGCTAGTGGATCTCAGAGGGCTGATTTAGGCCAAGTACAGGGGATTTGTCCCACCCAGGACCAGACCGTTGATCTCAGGTTCTTGGTTGATGGGACCTTTGGAACCAGCTCTTACCAGCAGCTCTCAATGCTCTCCTTTACAGGAAGTGGCAGCATGTCAATGTCCATCCAGCACCGACACAGAAGAGAAAGTTTATTGAAGCTTATGGAAAGAAGAGAAGTTTATTAAAAAAATATAAATGGTTTAAATTCGAGGGGGTGCAGAGGGGGCCAATCTACAACCTCCTCTTTTAAACCTGGAGTATCCCTTTAACTAGACCAGGGGTCAGCATGCTGACCACAGTCACTTCTCTCAAATATCTAGGTATGTGGTTAGACCCAAATTTATCCTTTGGCCCCCCCATATAGAAAAACTCTCATCTAAACTTTACCCCAAACTAGGTGCCCTGTACAGAAACAAGTCCTGCCTCAACCCCCCGGTAAGAAAGCAGATTGTACAACAAATGCTTATGCCGGCTATTGAATACGGAGATGTAGTCCAGAGCTCAAAATTTTCAATCGTCTACTAGCATTTGGCGAGCGGAAATTAAGTGAGGGCGAGTGGAAATGCGCACATAGGCAGCACAATAAATTATTTCATGATGAGTATTCCAGCAGTGCCACCGTACATCCCCCCTTCCCCAGGCTGCATGGTGGCAGGGATCAGCTGCCTAACCTGACCAAGCTCATCTCTATCACTGGCAGGGGGGGTGGAGAAGAGCTTCCCTGCCGCCTCGCTCTGCTCACACTAGGCTCTGATGACTGGGTATACATGTATCTGGGGGCTGATGTCTGGGTATTAATGTTATTTTTGTAACTTTATTCAAAATAAAACCTTTAACAGTGTAATGTCATAAGATAATTTAAGGGGGTGTGTTTAGGGCCAGAGATAAGGGCTGGGTAGGGGTTAGGTGGAGCAACTGGTGGCGAGTAACTTTTATGGCCTGGTTAGTAGCTTGGGACTTGAAATTTTGAGCCCTGATGTAGTGTATGTAGCTGCCCGCAAACGCACCTCCAGAAACTTACTGCATTGTATAATAGACATGTGCATTCGTTTTAGTACTAAAACGATTTAGTCCAAATTTTGGGATAATTTATTTTAGTATGACTCAAGAGATACGAAACTGCTCAGTACAAAAAACGAAAGAAACTAAAATAAAATGCACTACATTTTAGTTTCAGTCCTTTTTGTGATACTACATTGAGTGAAGGAGACCAGTAATGAACGCAACATCGCAAAGCTACAGAAAAGGTTTGTATGCGTAATCCTTCCCGACCCCTACCTGAAAATCTGACAGTGATAGAGCTCCAGAATACTCACTCGCAGCACAGACAGCCAGCACAGGAGAGGAAACCTTTACTTAACCCTTGCATGTCTATGAGGCAGACAAGATGATAAAAGCAGCTGGAGAAGGAAAACATTCAAATAAATCACACTGAAATCTAATGACAGAGGAGGGCGGGATAGTAAAAACCCCTTTATAACAAGCAGCGCTGGGAGAAGAGAGGGACTTTATAAAACGTGTGTTATCTCCCCTCCCGCTCTGCATAATAAGGGCTTAGGTCTGATACATTTTATATTATCCAGGAGCACTATCCCCCTTTCCTCATCTATAATACACGTTTTATATAAAGTCCCTCTCCTCTCCCAGTGCTGCTTGTTATAAAGTTTTTTTACGTCTGATACATTTAGTATCCAGCTCTCACAGTTACTCTGTCATTATGAGCCTTCAGTTTGATTTATTTGAATGTTTTCCCTAGATTTAAAGTGCTTTATTTTATTATAAAAATCTATTTGCACCAGTCATCTCTTCTCTGAGCTTTCAGACCGATTTACGTTAATATTTTCCCTCTCCCCTGCTTTTATATTCCTGTGTCTCCCCCACAGAGATACAAAGTTTAAGTAAAAGTTCCCTCTCCTGTGCTGGATAAACATTGCATTCCGAAGTTCTGCACCCTCCACATGCCAATGCAGTAGAATGTTTTATACAGAGAGGGGCATTAATTAATGCAGGTGGACGTTGTATACATTATACAGAGAGGGGTATTAATTAATGCAGGAGGATGTTCTATACATTAAACAGAGTGGAGTCTTTTTTGTTTAGCCCTTTAAATCCAGTGGCTGTGAGCGCTGAGATCGGCTGCTTGTTATATTATCTTTCAGTACAATGTATTAGGCTCATCTGTTACAGTAACTGACTGTAACAACGCTCAGAGTTTCAATAAAACAAGGAAATAATATTGTTCTAACCTCTTATATATAAAAATATTATTTACTAGTTTTACTTAAACTCTGAGCACTCTGATGAGCAGCAGTCAGTTACTGTAACAGCTTTGCCTGGCACATTGTGCTGAGCGTGAGAGATACTGTATCAAGCAGCGATCTCAGCCCTCTGAGGAGCCACAACAATAGTAATTGTATCCACTGGTTTTCGGATGAATGAAATCAGTTTTCATACTAAAGAACTGAAAACGAATTTCTTTAGCAACTAAATAAATTGCATTTATTTTGTGCTGTGCACATGTCTTTTGTATAACTCATTCTGCCGCTTTGTGCTACAATGTAAATACATGACCCACCATTGTGACATGTTAAAAGAGCTAAACTGGCCGTCGCTGGAATCTAGACGTACTCTTCACCTTTCCAACCTGGTGTTTTAGAGCTTTTCTGGGAAGCTGCCACCCAACCTGAATAGGCTGCTTCCCCCGGCAGTTCCCTCATCCTATAACCTCCGATCCAGGACCAGCACCTTACTTGCAATACCACAATACAAAAAGAAAGTGTCTTGATCATCATTTTCCTACAGAGCAACGCAGTTAAGGAATAACCTCCCAAACGCCATCAAATCTTCCCCCAGTCTAAAGCCACTCAAAAGCTCCCTATTAACATACCTCAATAGAGAATGCACCTGTAATCATGTAACCGTGACTATATTTCCTACATATTTATTTTCTGTGTTAATCTGTATATTTGTGTTTTGTTTTTAATAACTTGCATTTATTACTTTGTATTTCTGTAACGACTGTAAAATTTTCAATGTTCTTGAACCCAGGACATACTTGAAAAGGAGAGAAATCTCAATGTATCCTTCCTGGTAAAATACTTTATAAATAAATAAATAACCTTGTTTTGGGCCTACATTTCTCATGAGGTTCAGCAAATCTAATGAGTAGCTGAGCATCATGGGAGTAGTAGTTCCAAAACATCTGTAGAGTGAAGGTTGCTGACCCCTGACTAAACAAAGCCTGGCTGGAGTGATAGACATTATCGGTAAACAAATCTTGGAAGGTAGGTGCTATTTAACCCCATCGCTGATGACCTGTGTGCAGAGATCATTTTGAATGTTTTTGCTCATCATATTTACCGCTATTTGAAGTCATGTTTTATTGTGGGACCCAGACAAATTATACATCCCTCCCCACAAACGCTGAAGATTCTAAATATCTCATTATGTGTTACGTCATGTCACATCAGAATTCTATGTCAAACACTGTCAAAAATGTGTATGTTACTATTAGGATTTCAATCATTTATAGCGTGTAAAATGATTTTTCCAGAAATATCAAAAGTCAGGACATATGGTGCTTAGCGGAGAGCATAAAACTTAGCGTTTAATCAGCTTGCATTAAAATGAAAAGAAAACCTAAATTGACATACAACAATAACTGTTGGAAGAGGGCTCTCTAAGGAGCTACCTATGTAATAACTGGGACAATAAAGTGTATTTGCTAGTGATACATGCTGGGTACGTACTAATAGAGTAACTGTATTAAAAGACACAAGTAGCAGAAGTAGGAAAAGCGAGCCTTTGTGGGGTTGCTGCAGATAGTCTAAGTTCATCACTGTTAATAGGAGATAAACCCAGAGGTTCAAGAGGTCTAGAAGATTAGAAAATTGAGCACTCAAAGTCTGTAAGTTCATCTAGGGTCTGAACCTGGAAGGTAATTGGCAAATAAAGAAATAGTAAACATGTCTAGCATTCCATGCTCTGGTCTACGCGTTTCGCTGTCATATTGCAGAGCATGGAATGCTTGACATTTTTTACTCTTTCTTTATTTGCCATTTACCTTCCAGGAACAGAGCCTAGAGGAACCTACAGACTTTAAGTGCACATTTTTCTAATTTTCTAAACCAGTGGGTTCCCAACCGCAGTCCTCAAGTGCCCCCAACAGGTCATGTTTTGCAGTTATCTTATTACATAGTTATTACATAGGTAGCTCCTCAGAGAGACCTCTTCCAACAGTTTTTGCTGTATGTCAATTTAGGTTTTCTTTTCTTTTTAATGCAAGCTGATTAAACGCTTGGTTTCATGCTCCATATAACCGGATTTTCGATATTTCTACAGAAATTGGGTTACCCCCGGGATTTCTATCTGGATATACCACTCCTACTCTCTTCATTTTCAGTCTTTTTTTTTCATATTTTTCAGCATCTGCTGTCCTAGAAAATAATTTTTCCACATTTTATCATCAAAACCTTTGTTATTACTGTATATATTGTATGAGGTACATAAAAAAAATTAACTGAAAAATCATGGAGATCCTGTTACTACATTTTTCTACGGGAAATACGCAATTATAACCAAAATTTTAAAAATAAATGTGTCTGCTGTCTTGGTGCATTGCACCGTTTCATAAATAAGACTTTGTATAAAACACTGAACTTGCTCCTGGCGCGGGACATGAGAACGAAGGTGAGTAAGGCTGGCGTCAGACGAGCGCACTATGTGCACCCGTACTGATGTGCCTTCTGGTGTCTGTCGCAGCATTGAAATGCTGCGACGGAGCCAGCCACACGCTGTTGCGCATGCATGAATTGCGCGCGCAAGAGCAGCCATGCTGCATCCGTGTGGCAGCCCTCTCCGTCAAAGCACTAGGAAACACGTTGACAGAGCTGCAAAGCGCGATCCTCCATAGGAGGATCAAGCCTTGCAGCCCTGAGCGCACTGAGTGCCCCCCTCCAGTGGCGGAATGCCAGGGCCCGGTCGCAACTGCGACCGCTGCGACCCTCGTACTTCCGCCACTGCCTCCATAGGAGGATCAAGCCTTGTAGCCCTGAGCGCACTAAGTGTACTCAGCGAGGTGGCCAGACGGGCATCGAGTGGAAGGGATATCCACTCTCACGGACGTTCCTTCCGCTCTTCAAATACGCTTGTCTGACGCCAGCCAAAGCAGCAGCATTGTCTACTTAATACATGAGAAGTGCACAATGGCCACTCTACGCAGTCTGACCCACTTTAGCTTTTGAAAGTGGCCAGGAAGTGAGGAGTGCCCCCTTCCCCCCCCCCAGCTCCTCCATACTGGTGAAATAGCGTGGTGAAGTAGAGGCATTTTTTAACCCTGCATAGCCAGCAGCTGGGAGTTTTTAATTTATTTATAAAGTATTTTACCAGGAAGGATACATGGAGATTTCTCTCATTTTCAAGTATGTCCTGGGTTCCATAACATTGAATTGTTACAGTAGGGTATGGAAATTCAAAGTAATAAAATGAGGAGGAGCTGCGTGTGGCAAGGGACAAAAGGCGAGTAAATTAACCCAAACTGAAAATAACAATTGGGCGGAGGCGGTCCACACCCTCTGCCCAGTCGTTTTTCAATAGAGTATCCCTTTAAATGTTTATGGGTCTTTTATTTTACATGCTCATGTTTAGTGTCATTGAAATGACCAGACTCTGGCCTTTCTAGTGATATCTCGCTTGACCTTGTGGGTAAATAGAATGGATTTACAGTGGTCCAAAGCCCCCCTTCCTCCCACCGGCTTACATTTTAGAGGAATGCTTCAAACACCAGAAATATTTTATTGTTACCCATCACTTCGTCATTGGAAAGGTCAGACTCTGGCCTGTCCAATGACACCTCAGGTGACTTGGGCTATGACAGTTCTCCCAGCCATTCTGGGCACGGGTTTACACAGAGTATGACAGATGTCCTCCGCAGATCGCGTTGACATGAGGCCGTTTCTGTTACAGTTACAAGAATTTATAATGCACCAACAATTTCTGTAGCGCTGTTCAAAGGGAGAGACAGAATAACAAATATACATACACGTTACACGCACCGAACAGGAGGAGAGAGGACCCCGCTCAAGAGCTTACAATCTAGGAGTAGCGGGGGTGCCTGTGGGCTTTGTAGGAAGATGGAGCAAGAGATGAGCACTGGGGGATCAGGGAGTGAGCTGATAGTATTGTTTTCAGAGACTTCTTGAAGGACTGGAGAGATGGGGAGAATCTGATGTTGCAGGGGAGGGAGTTCTATAGAAAGGGGCAGCTCGGGAGAAGTCTTGAAGGTGGGAATTGGGGGTGCGGGTACGCGGAGATGATAGCATCAGATCATTGGCAGAGCGGAGTGGTCGGGATGGGACATACCTGTTAATAAGGGAGGAGATGGAGGATAGTGGATCTCAGAGGGCTGATGTGGGCCGAGTACAGGGGATTTGTCCCACCCAGGACCTGACCTTTGATCTCAGGTTCTTAGTTGATGGGACCTTTGGAACCAGCTCTTACCAGCGGTTCTCAATGCTCTCCTTTACAGGAAGCGGCAGCATGTCAATGTCCATCCAGCACCGACACAGTCCGGAGCTGGAAAGAAGAGAAGTTTAATAAAAAAATATAACTGGTTTAAATTCGAGGGGGTGCAGAGGGGGCCAATCTACAACCTCCTCTTTTAAACCTGAAGTATCCCTTTAATTAGACCAGGGGTCAGCACGCTGACCACAGTCACTTCTCTCAAATATCTAGGTATGTGGTTAGACCCAAATATATCCTTTGGCCCCCACATCGAAAAACTCTCATCTAAACTTTACCCCAAACTAGGTGCCCTGTACAGAAACAAATCCTGCCTGAGCCCCCCGGTAAGAAAGCAGATTGTACAATAAATGCTTATGCCGGCTATTGAATACGGAGATGTAGTGTATGCAGCCGCCCCACAAACACACCTCCAGAAACTTACTACATTGTATAACTCATTCTGCCGCTTTGTGCTACAATGTAACTGCATGACCCACCATTGTGACATGTTAAAAGAACTAAACTGGCCGTCGCTGGAATCTAGACGTACCCTTCACCTTTCCAAACTGGTGTTTAAGAGCATTTCTGGGAAGCTGCCACCCTACCTGAATAGGCTGCTTCCCCCAGCAGTTCCCTCATCCTATAACCTCCGATCCAGGACCAGCACCTTACTTGCAATACCACAATACAAAAAGAAAGTGTCTTGATCATCATTTTTCTACAGAGCACCGTAGTTATGGAATAACCTCCCAAACGCCATCAAATCTTCCCCCAGTCTAAAGCCACTCAAGAGCTCCCTATTAACATACATCAATACAGAATGCACCTGTAATCATGTAACATAATGACTATTTCCTACATATTTATATTCTGTTAATCTGTATATTTGTGTTTTGTTTTTAATATCTTGCATTTATTACTTTGTATTTCTGTAACGACTGTAAAATTTTCAAATGTTCTTGAACCCAGGACATACTTGAAAAGGAGAGAAATCTCAATGTATCCTTCCTGGTAAAATACTTTATAAATAAATAACCTTGTTTTGGGCCTACATTTCCCATGAGGTTCAGCAAATCTAATGAGTAGCTGAGCATCATGGGATAGTAGTAGTTCCAAAACATCTGTAGAGTGAAGGTTGCTGACCCCTGACTAAACAAAGCCTGGCTGGAGTGATAGACATTATCGGTAAACAAATCTTGGAAGGTAGGTGCTATTTAACCCCATCGCTGATGACCTGTGTGCAGAGATCATTTTGAATGTTTTTGCTCATCATATTTACCGCTATTTGAAGTCATGTTTTATTGTGGGACCCAGACAAATTATACATCCCTCCCCACAAACTCTGAAGATTCTAAATATCTCATTATGTGTTACGTCATGTCACATCAGAATTCTATGTCAAACACTGTCAAAAATGTGTATGTTACTATTAGGATTTCAATCATTTATAGCGTGTAAAATGATTTTTCCAGAAATATCAAAAGTCAGGACATATGGTGCTTAGCGGAGAGCATAAAACTTAGCGTTTAATCAGCTTGCATTAAAATGAAAAGAAAACCTAAATTGACATACAACAATAACTGTTGGAAGAGGGCTCTCTAAGGAGCTACCTATGTAATAACTGGGACAATAAAGTGTATTTGCTAGTGATACATGCTGGGTACGTACTAATAGAGTAACTGTATTAAAAGACACAAGTAGCAGAAGTAGGAAAAGCGAGCCTTTGTGGGGTTGCTGCAGATAGTCTAAGTTCATCACTGTTAATAGGAGATAAACCCAGAGGTTCAAGAGGTCTAGAAGATTAGAAAATTGAGCGCTCAAAGTCTGTAAGTTCATGTAGGGTCTGAACCTGGAAGGTAATTGGCAAATAAAGAAATAGTAAACATGTCTAGCATTCCATGCTCTGGTCTACGCGTTTCGCTGTCATATTGCAGAGCATGGAATGCTTGACATTTTTTACTCTTTCTTTATTTGCCATTTACCTTCCAGGAACAGAGCCTAGAGGAACCTACCGACTTTAAGTGCACATTTTTCTAATTTTCTAAACCAGTGGGTTCCCAACCGCAGTCCTCAAGTGCCCCCAACAGGTCATGTTTTGCAGTTATCTTAAGCACAGCACAGGTGATATGATTTGCTGCTCAGTGGTTGCAGGATTCAGTCTGCATTTCCCCAAGGTGATTCTTAAAATCTGGCCTGTTAGGGGGACTTGAGGACCGAGGTTGGGAACCACTGTTCTAGACCTCTTGAACCTCTGGGTTTATCTCCTACTAATTAGCAGTGAGGAACTTAGACAATTTATTTCCTTCTATCCTATCTGCAGCAGACCCACGAAGGCTCGCTTTTCCTACTTCTGCTACTTGTGATTTTTTAGACAGTTACTCTATTAGTAGGTACCCGGTATGTATCACTAGCAAATACAATTTATTGTCCCAGTTATTACATGGAAGAGGTCTCTCTGAGGAGCTACCTAACAGTTTTTGCTGTATGTCAATTTAGGTTTTCTTTTCTTTTTAATGCAAGCTGATTAAACGCTTGGTTTCATGCTCCATATAACCGGATTTTCGATATTTCTACAGAAATTGGGTTACCCCCGGGATTTCTATCAGGATATACCACTCCTACTCTCTTCATTTTGAGTCTTTTTCTTTCATTTTTTTCAGCATCTGCTGTCCTAGAAAATTATTTTTCCACATTTTATCATCAAAACCTTTGTTATTACTGTATATATTGTATGAGGTACATAAAAAAAATTAACTGAAAAATCATGGAGATCCTGTTACTACATTTTTCTACGGGAAATACGCAATTGTAACCAAAATGTAAAAAAAAAATGTGTCTGCTGTCTTGGTGCATTGCACCGTTTCATAAATAAGACTTTGTATAAAACACTGAACTTGCTCCTGGCGCGGGACATGAGAACGAAGGTGAGTAAGGCTGGCGTCAGACGAGCGCACTATGTGCACCCGTACTGATGTGCCTTCTGGTGTCCGTCACAGCATTGAAATGCTGCGACGGAGCCAGCCACACGCTGTTGCGCACGCACGAATGGCACGCGCAACAGCAGCCATGCTGCATCCGTGTGGCAGCCCTCTCTGTCAAAGCACTAGGAAGCACGTTGACAGAGCTGCAAAGCGCGATCCTTCATAGGAGGATCAAGCCTTGCAGCCCTGAGCGCACTGAGTGCACTCAGCGAGGTGGCCAGACGGGCATCGAGTGGAAGGGATATCCACTCTCACGGACGTTCCTTCCGCTCTTCAAATACGCTTGTCTGACGCCAGCCAGAGCAGCAGCATTGTCTACTTAATACATGAGAAGTGCACAATGGCCACTCTACGCAGTCTGACCCACTTTACCTTTTGAAAGTGGCCAGGAAGTGAGGAGTGCCCCCTTCCTCCCCCAGCTCCTCCATACTGGTGAAATAGCGTGGTGAAGTAGAGGCATTTTTTAACCCTGCATAGCCAGCAGTTTTTAATTTATTTATTTATAAAGTATTTTACCAGGAAGGATACATGGAGATTTCTCTCATTTTCAAGTATGTCCTGGGTTCCATAACATTGAATTGTTACAGTAGGGTACGGAAATTCAAAGTAATAAAATGAGGAGGAGCTGCGTGTGGCAAGGGACAAAAGGCGAGTAAATTAACCCAAACTGAAAATAACAATTGGGCGGGGCGTCCCACACCCTCTGCCCAGTCGTTTTTCAATAGAGTATCCCTTTAAATGTTTATGGGTCTTTTATTTTACATGCTCATGTTTAGTGTCATTGAAATGACCAGACTCTGGCCTTTCTAGTGATATCTCGCTTGACCTTGTGGGTAAATAGAATGGACTACAGTGGTCCAAAGCCCCCCTTCCTCCCACCGGCTTACATTTTAGAGGACTGCTTCAAACACCAGAAATATTTTATTGTTACCCATCACTTCGTCATTGGAAAGGTCAGACTCTGGCCTGTCCAATGACACCTCAGGTGACTTGGTGGGCTGTACAAAAGTGGAGACACAAAAGGAGCCCCATCTCTACTAGTAAATACTCTCCACCTATACTGGAGTTAAGTTGTAGTAAAGGCTATGACAGTTCTCCCAGCCATTCTGGGCACGGGTTTACACAGAGTATGACAGATGTCCTCCGCAGATCGCATTGACATGAGGTCGTTTCTGTTACAGTTACAAGAATTTATAATGCACCAACAATTTCTGTAGCGCTGTTCAAAGGGAGAGACAGAATAACAAATATACATACACGTTACACGCACCGAACAGGAGGAGAGAGGACCCCGCTCAAGAGCTTACAATCTAGGAGTAGCGGGGGTGCATGTGGGCTTTGTAGGAAGATGGAGCAAGAGATGAGCACTGGGGGATCAGGGAGTGAGCTGATAGTATTGTTTTCAGAGTCTTCTTGAAGGACTGGAGAGACGGGGAGAATCTGATGTTGCAGGGGAGGGAGTTTTATAGAAAGGGGCAGCTCGGGAGAAGTCTTGAAGGCGAGAGTTGGGGGTGCGGGTACGCGGAGCTGATAGCATCAGATCATTGGCAGAGCGGAGTGGTCGGGATGGGACATACCTGTTAATAAGGGAGGAGATGGAGGATAGTGGATCTCAGAGGGCTGATGTGGGCCGAGTACAGGGGATTTGTCCCACCCAGGACCTGACCTTTGATCTCAGGTTCTTAGTTGATGGGACCTTTGGAACCAGCTCTTACCAGCGGTTCTCAATGCTCTCCTTTACAGGAAGCGGCAGCATGTCAATGTCCATCCAGCACCGACACAGTCCGGAGCTGGAAAGAAGAGAAGTTTAATAAAAAAATATAAATGGTTTAAATTCGAGGGGGTGCAGAGGGGGCCAATCTACAACCTCCTCTTTTAAACCTGAAGTATCCCTTTAACTAGACCAGGGGTCAGCACGCTGACCACAGTCACTTCTCTCAAATATCTAGGTATGTGGTTAGACCCAAATATATCCTTTGGCCCCCACATCGAAAAACTCTCATCTAAACTTTACCCCAAACTAGGTGCCCTGTACAGAAACAAATCCTGCCTGAGCCCCCCGGTAAGAAAGCAGATTGTACAATAAATGCTTATGCCGGCTATTGAATACGGAGATGTAGTGTATGCAGCCGCCCCACAACACACCTCCAGAAACTTACTACATTGTATAACTCATTCTGCCGCTTTGTGCTACAATGTAACTGCATGACCCACCATTGTGACATGTTAAAAGAACTAAACTGGCCGTCGCTGGAATCTAGACGTACCCTTCACCTTTCCAAACTGGTGTTTAAGAGCATTTCTGGGAAGCTGCCACCCTACCTGTGATAGGCTGCTTCCCCCAGCAGTTCCCTCATCCTATAACCTCCGATCCAGGACCAGCACCTTACTTGCAATACCACAATACAAAAAGAAAGTGTCTTGATCATCATTTTCCTACAGAGCACCGTAGTTATGGAATAACCTCCCAAACGCCATCAAATCTTCCCCCAGTCTAAAGCCACTCAAGAGCTCCCTATTAACATACATCAATACAGAATGCACCTGTAATCATGTAACATAATGACTATTTCCTACATATTTATATTCTGTTAATCTGTATATTTGTGTTTTGTTTTTAATAACTTGCATTTATTACTTTGTATTTCTGTAACGACTGTAAAATTTTCAAATGTTCTTGAACCCAGGACATACTTGAAAAGGAGAGAAATCTCAATGTATCCTTCCTGGTAAAATACTTTATAAATAAATTACCTTGTTTTGGGCCTACATTTCCCATGAGGTTCAGCAAATCTAATGAGTAGCTGAGCATCATGGGAGTAGTAGTTCCAAAACATCTGTAGAGTGAAGGTTGCTGACCCCTGACTAAACAAAGCCTGGCTGGAGTGATAGACATTATCGGTAAACAAATCTTGGAAGGTAGGTGCTATTTAACCCCATCGCTGATGACCTGTGTGCAGAGATCAGTTTGAATGTTTTTGCTCATCATATTTACCGCTATTTGAAGTCATGTTTTATTGTGGGACCCAGACAAATTATACATCCCTCCCCACAAACTCTGAAGATTCTAAATATCTCATTATGTGTTACGTCATGTCACATCAGAATTCTATGTCAAACACTGTCAAAAATGTGTATGTTACTATTAGGATTTCAATCATTTATAGCGTGTAAAATGATTTTTCCAGAAATATCAAAAGTCAGGACATATGGTGCTTAGCGGAGAGCATAAAACTTAGCGTTTAATCAGCTTGCATTAAAATGAAAAGAAAACCTAAATTGACATACAACAATAACTGTTGGAAGAGGGCTCTCTAAGGAGCTACCTACAGTTGTGTTCAAAATTATTCAACCCCCACTGAAATTGAGTGTTTTGGCCAGTTTGACATTGATTTTGATCATTCAGTCATCTTGCTTACAATTAAATCAAAGAGGCACGTGTAGGTCAGACAAATATAACATAACATTTATAATGAAATAACCACAAATGTCTTTTCTGTGCTCACATCATTATCAGTTTTATTCAACCCCCAAGTGACATTCAATCTTAGTACTTAGTACAACATCCTTTTACAGTTATAACAGCTTTTAAACGTGAAGCATAGCTTGACACAAGTGTCTTGCAGCGATCTACGGGTATCTTCGCCCATTCGTCATGGGCAAAAGCCTCCAGTTCAGTCACATTCTTAGGCTTGCGCACTGCAACTGCTTTCTTTAAGTCCCACCAGAGGTTCTCAATGGGATTTAAGTCAGGTGACTGCGATGGCCACTCCTAAATGTTCCAGCCTTTAATCTGCAACCATGCTCTAGTGGACTTGGAGGTATGCTTGAGATCATTGTCTTGTTGAACGGTCCAACGTCTCCCAAGCCTCAGGTTTGTGACGGACTGCATCACATTGTCATCCAATATCTCCTGGTACTGAAGAGAATTCATGGTACCTTGCACACGCTGAAGCTTCCCTGTACCTGCAGAAGCAAAACAGCCCCAAAGCATGATTGACCCCTCGCCATGCTTTACAGTAGGCAAGGTGTTCTTTTCTTCATAGGCCTTGTTCTTCCTCCTCCAAACATAGCGCTGATCCATGGGCCCAAACAGTTCTAATTTTGTTTCATCAGTACACAGAACACTTCTGTGGTTTGTCCACATGACTTTTGGCATACTGCAGTTGACTCTTCTTATTCTTTGGAGACAGCAAGGGGGTGCGCCTGGGAGTTCTGGCATGGAGGCCTTCATTAAGCAGTGTGCGCCGTATTGTCTGAGCTGGAACTTCAGTAACCACATCTGACAAATCTTTTCTCAGTTCCTCAGCAGTCACACGGGGACTTTGCTCCACTCTACGCTTCAGGTAGCGCACAGCAGTCGAAGTCAGCATCTTCTTTCTGCCATGACCAGGTAGCGTTTCAACAGTGCCCTTTGCCTTGAATTTGCGAATGATGCTTCCTATGGTCTCTCTTGGTATGTTTAACATCTTTGCAATCTTCTTATAGCCATTGCCCTTCCTGTGAAGAGTAATCACCTCTTCTCTTGTCTTCCTGGACCATTCTCTTGACTTCACCATGTTTGTAACCACACCAGTAAATGTCTAGAAGGAGCTGAGTATCACAGTCATTTTAAAGCTGCCTAATTGGTACTTATTATGCTTTATTGATGCTCCGTGACATCCACAGGTGTTTTCAATACCTGATTGAAAACACTTGAATGAACCTCTGTTCTTCAGAGTGGTAGTCTTTAGGGGTTGAATAATTGTGTCAATGAAGAATTCACAAAAGAAACATTTAATACTGTATTACAAAACCAATTGATGTCATTTTAGTTGCATATGGTTCTTTAAAAAGTCCTTGTAGGATTTCATTCTGAATACAATTACAAATGTACACTAGATTCCCTAAAACCCTTTACAGCATTGGGGGTTGAATAATTTTGAACACAACTGTATGTAATAACTGGGACAATAAAGTGTATTTGCTAGTGATACATGCTGGGTACGTACTAATAGAGTAACTGTATTAAAAGACACAAGTAGCAGAAGTAGGAAAAGCGAGCCTTTGTGGGGTTGCTGCAGATAGTCTAAGTTCATCACTGTTAATAGGAGATAAACCCAGAGGTTCAAGAGGTCTAGAAGATTAGAAAACTGAGCACTCAAAGTCTGTAAGCTCATGTAGGGTCTGAACCTGGAAGGTAATTGGCAAATAAAGAAATAGTAAACATGTCTAGCATTCCATGCTCTGGTCTACGCGTTTCGCTGTCATATTGCAGAGCATGGAATGCTTGACATTTTTTACTCTTTCTTTATTTGCCATTTACCTTCCAGGAACAGAGCCTAGAGGAACCTACCGACTTTAAGTGCACATTTTTCTAATTTTCTAAACAACTGGGTTCCCAACCGCAGTCCTCAAGTGCCCCCAACAGGTCATGTTTTGCAGTTATCTTAAGCACAGCACAGGTGATATGATTTGCTGCTCAGTGGTTGCAGGATTCAGTCTGCATTTCCCCAAGGTGATTCTTAAAATCTGGCCTGTTAGGGGGACTTGAGGACCGGTTGGGAACCACTGTTCTAGACCTCTTGAACCTCTGGGTTTATCTCCTACTAATTAGCAGTGAGGAACTTAGACAATTTATTTCCTTCTATCCTATCTGCAGCAGACCCACGAAGGCTCGCTTTTCCTACTTCTGCTACTTGTGATTTTTTAGACAGTTACTCTATTAGTAGGTACCCGGTATGTATCACTAGCAAATACAATTTATTGTCCCAGTTATTACATGGAAGAGGTCTCTCTGAGGAGCTACCTAACAGTTTTTGCTGTATGTCAATTTAGGTTTTCTTTTCTTTTTAATGCAAGCTGATTAAACGCTTGGTTTCATGCTCCATATAACCGGATTTTCGATATTTCTACAGAAATTGGGTTACCCCCGGGATTTCTATCAGGATATACCACTCCTACTCTCTTCATTTTCAGTCTTTTTTTTTCATATGTAGCGCTCACTCCCGGAGGAGCCGCTGAATAAACATCGGGACAGTCTCACCGCACTAGGAAATAACTATAAACCAGCACTGTTGTGGATTTTTATATATTTTACTCTTTACTGATCCCAATAAAGCAGCATATATTACGCATATACGGTATTTGAATTACAAGAATTCGTAATGCGGGAAAAACACGCGGCGGTAAAAAAAACGGTTGACCCCCTCAGTTCTGGAGTGTAAGTCCCGTGAACAATAGCTCAAAAATATATATGTGTGTTGTCTAGGTTACCCGGGTACTGTATTCAACTGGCCAGTGAATGAAACATAACAATCTTCGACTAGTCACCGTTGGGTCTCTTAAAGGAACAGATAAACAAGTGCGCAATGTTCTGCGTTTTCACCAGGCCGAAGCCTTCTCACCCATCCGGTGTAACCACTTGTCCTGGACTGATGAACGCTGAAGAAAGGGATCTCTCTCGAAAAGATCTGTCCTCGCAGCCACTTGGAACTCGATGCTGTTAACGCCTGCACTCCCGATCTGGTTCTCCTCCGCCAGAACACGAACACATAGGCTGTCAGCACTCCTCTCCAGTTTGCAGCCTCTCCTCACACGATGTCCCTCTTCTCCCAAACCGCACTTTGTCACGAACAGTTCAGCGTAGCACACAGCCGACCGATGCACACTCTGTACTCTCAACGCTCAGGGAACAGCACGATCTTTAACAGGACTATAACAACTTCCACACTCCGGCCTGGTTTCAAACCCTAACAGCCCCAGCGTGTGTCCTACGTCTCTCATTGCTCTGCTCACTCTGCTTCTGCCTTGCACGAGGCTGCTGATCTCTTTCCTCTTCCTGTACCACCTCCTTCCTGTCCCCACGCAAAGGATGATGGTACATGTAGTTCTGTTTTGTCCAGCATAGTCTAACAATGTCTCTGTCTCCCTCTGGTGGCAGCAATAGTTCAATGCACCAGAATACAGTGTTTTTAAAGCAGCGTTACACATATTTTTCAGCATCTGCTGTCCTAGAAAATAATTTTTCCACATTTTATCATCAAAACCTTTGTTATTACTGTATATATTGTATGAGGTACATAAAAAAAATTAACTGAAAAATCATGGAGATCCTGTTACTACATTTTTCTACGGGAAATACGCAATTGTAACCAAAATTTAAAAAATAAATGTATCTGCTGTCTTGGTGCATTGCACCGTTTCATAAATAAGACTTTGTATAAAACACTGAACTTGCTCCTGGCGTGGGACATGAGAACGAAGGTGAGTAAGGCTGGCGTCAGACGAGCGCACTATGTGCACCCGTACTGATGTACCTTCTGGTGTCCGTCACAGCATTGAAATGCTGCGACGGAGCCAGCCACACGCTGTTGCGCACGCACGAATTGCGCGCGCAACAGCAGCCATGCTGCATCCGTGTGGCAGCCCTCTCGTCAAAGCACTAGGAAGCACGTTGACAGAGCTGCAAAGCGCGATCCTCCATACAGTGGAGTAACTAGAAACCTGAGGGCCCCGGTGCAAGAATCCATGAAGGGCCCCCCCAAAAAAAGATCCATATTTTTACCTTTTTTTTTCCTGCAATATAATAAAGATAGTATTGCCCCCAGCTCACATGGATATATATATTGCCCCAGCTCACATGGACATATATTGCCCCCAGCTCACATGGACATATATTGCCCCCAGGCCACACATGGATATATTGCCCCAGCTCACACATGGATATTTTTGCCCCCAGCTCATGGAAATACTGCCCCAACACATGGATATACTGCCCCAACACATGGATACTGCCCCAGCACATGGATATACTGCCCCAGCTCTGCCCCCCAGCTCATGGATATACTGCCCCAGCTCTGCCCCCCAGCTCCTCATGGATATACTGCCCCAGCTCTGCCCCAGCTCATGGATATACTGCCCAGCTCTGCCCCAGCTCATGGATATACTGCCCCAGCTCTGCCCCCCAGCTCCTCATGGATATACTGCCCCAGCTCTGCCCCAGCTCATGGATATACTGCCCCAGCTCTGCCCCCCAGCTCATGGATATACTGCCCCAGCTCTGCCCCCCCAGCTCCTCATGGATATACTGCCCCAGCTCTGCCCCAGCTCATGGATATACTGCCCCAGCTCTGCCCCAGCTCATGGATATACTGCCCCAGCTCTGCCCCAGCTCATGGATATACTGCCCCAGCTCATGGATATAACTGCCCCAGCTCATGGATATACTGCCCCAGCTCTGCCCCCAGCTCATGGATATACTGCCCCAGCTCTTGGATATACTGACCCAGCTCTGCCCCCCCAGCTCCTCATGGATATACTGCCCCAGCTCTGCCCCCCCAGCTCCTCATGGATATACTGCCCCAGCTCTGCCCCAGCTCATGGATATACTGCCCCAGCTCTGCCCCCCAGCTCATGGATATACTGCCCCAGCTCTGCCCCCAGCTCATGGGAGGTATAATGTAATTGGCAAAAATCAGCATGGTTTCATGAAACACAGATCATGTCAGACTAACCTAATTACGTTCTATGAGGAAGTAAGTAGAAGTATAGATCAGGGGGTCGCAGTGGATGTGATTTACTTAGATTTTGCCAAAGCTTTCGACACAGTTCCACACAAAAGGTTACTATTTAAATTAAGAAAAAATGGTCTAGATGAAAATACTTGTTCTTGGATAGAAAACTGGATAAAAGATAGGGTACAGAGAGTGGTCATAAATGGTACATTTTCAAGATGGACACCAGTGGTAAGTGGTGTCCCTCAGGGGTCTGTTATAGGACCAATACTATTCAATTTATTTATAAATGACCTTGAGATAGGCATTGAAAGTCATGTATCAGTGTTTGCAGATGACACAAAGCTAGGAAAAGTAATACAATGTGAGCAGGATGTTACTTCGCTGCAGAGGGATTTAGATAGATTGGGGGACTGGGCACTTAAATGGCAGATGAAATTTAATCTAGATAAATGTAAAGTTATGCACTTTGGAGTGAAGAACACACAAGCAATGTATACCCTAAATGGTACGGAGTTAGGGAAATCCAAGCAGGAGAAGGATTTGGGAATAATCATAGACTTCAAACTAAGTAACAATGTGCAATGTCAAACAGCAGCCGCCAAGGCCAGCAAAGTACTGGCATGCATTAAAAGGGGAGTTCACTCACGGGATGAAAACATAATTTTGCCTCTGTATAAATCAATGGTCAGGCCGCACCTTGAATATGCCGTGCAATTTTGGGCACCTGTCTTAAAAAAAAATATTATATCGCTTAGAAAAAGTGCAGAGACGGGCAACTAAATTAATAAGGGGGATGGAAGGGTTAAGTTATGAGGAAAGACTAACAAGCTTAAACCTGTTTAGTTTAGAGAAAAGGCGCCTTAGAGGGGATCTGATAACCTTATATAAATATATACGGGGCCATTATCAACCATTGTCTGATAACCTATTCATTAACAGGACTATACATAGGACAAGGGGTCATCCATTTAGACTGGAAGAAAGAAAATTTAGCTTAAAGCATAGGAAGGGTTATTTTACGGTGAGAACAATAAAGCTGTGGAATTCTCTGCCTGTTGAGGTGGTTGGGTCAGAGTCTGTACAGACTTTTAAAAAACGACTGGATGACTTCCTGCAGACACAGAATATTAAGGGTATAATATTTAATATGTGGGTAAAAGCTTCTTGATCCAAGGAGAAATCTGACTGCCATTCTGGGGTCAAGAAGGAATTTTTCCCAGTATGTTGCATATTGGCAAGCATTCAGACTGGGTTTTTTGCCTTCTTTTGGATCAACAGCAGTAGGTTATGTGGGAGAGGCTGAACCCGATGGACGCATGTCTTTTTTCAGCCTATATAACTATGTAACTATGTAACTATGTAACTATATACTGCCCCAGCTCTTCTCCCCCAGCTCATGGATATACTGCCCCAGCTCTGCCCCCCCAGCTCCTCATGGATATACTGCCCCAGCTCTGCCCCCCCCCAGCTCCTCATGGATATACTGCCCCAGCTCTGCCCCAGCTCATGGATATACTGCCCCAGCTCTGCCCCCCAGCTCATGGATATACTGCCCCAGCTCTGCCCCCCCAGCTCCTCATGGATATACTGCCCCAGCTCTGCCCCCCCAGCTCCTCATGGATATACTGCCCCAGCTCTGCCCCAGCTCATGGATATACTGCCCCAGCTCTGCCCCCCAGCTCATGGATATACTGCCCCAGCTCATGGATATACTGCCCCAGCTCTGCCCCCAGCTCATGGATATACTGCCCCAGCTCTTCTCCCCCAGCTCATGGATATACTGCCCCAGCTCTGCCCCCCAGCTCCTCATGGATATACTGCCCCAGCTCTGCCCCCCCAGCTCCTCATGGATATACTGCCCCAGCTCTGCCCCAGCTCATGGATATACTGCCCCAGCTCTGCCCCCCAGCTCATGGATATACTGCCCCAGCTCTGCCCCCCCAGCTCCTCATGGATATACTGCCCCAGCTCTGCCCCCCCAGCTCCTCATGGATATACTGCCCCAGCTCTGCCCCCCAGCTCATGGATATACTGCCCCAGCTCTGCCCCCCAGCTCATGGATATACTGCCCCAGCTCTGCCCCCCAGCTCATGGATATACTGCCCCAGCTCTGCCCCCCAGCTCATGGATATACTGCCCCAGCTCTGCCTCCCAGCTCATGGATATACTGCCCCAGCTCTGCCCCAGCTCATGGATATACTGCCCCAGCTCTGCCCCCCAGCTCCTCATCATATATACTGCCCCAGCTCTGCCCCCAGCTCCTCATCATGGATATACTGCCCCAGCTCTGCCCCCCAGCTCATGGATATACTGCCCCAGCCCAGCTATTACCTGCTCTGCTGGCCCCAGGCCCAGGCAGGCTCCGCCGGCGTCTTCTCCTCCTTGGCGAGTGGCCGCTGGAAACATGCAGCTTGGCCGCTCGCCGGAAACCACCTGATCAGCGCGAGGTCTCGTGCGCTGGTCAGGTGGTTTCTCTCCCACGTGAGCGGCCAAGCTGCATGTCAGCGGCTGCTCGCGTAGGGAGAGGGACGGCCAGCGCGCGGCTCCCAGATTCCGGCGCTGATTGCCGGAATCTGGCGGCGGCGCTGGGCCTCCCTCCAGTGGCGGAATGCCAGGGCCCGGTCGCAACTGCGACCCTGGTACTTCCGCCACTGCCTCCATAGGGGGATCAAGCCTTGCAGCCCTGAGCGCACTAAGTGCACTCAGCGAGGTGGCCAGACGGGCATCGAGTGGAAGGAATATCCACTCTCACGGACGTTTCTTCCGCTCTTCAAATACGCTCGTCTGACGCCAGCCTAAGCAGCAGCATTGTCTACTTAATACATGAGCAGTGCACAATGGCCACTCTACGCAGCCTGACCCACTTTACCTTTTGAAAGTGGCCAGGAAGTGAGGAGTGCCCCCTTCCCCCCCCCCCAGCTCCTCCATACTGGTGAAATAGCGTGGTGAAGTAGAGGCATTTTTTAACCCTGCATAGCCAGCAGCTGGGAGTTTTTAATTTATAAAGTATTTTACCAGGAAGGATACATGGAGATTTCTCTCATTTTCAAGTATGTCCTGGGTTCAAGAACATTGAATTGTTACAGAAGGGTACGGAAATTCAGAGTAATAAAATGAGGAGGAGCTGCGTGTGGCAAGGGACAAAAGGCGAGTAAGGCTAGGGACAGATGAGCGCATTTTCTGCGGCCACCGTCAAAATGTACGTCGATGCGTGCGCACGCATTTTTTCACGGAATACGCTTAAGTGGTCAGACGATGCGCAATTCTGGACGTATTTCATGACGATGGGGTGAAAAGTTTGAACGTTATGTTGGCCGCACACTAGCAGCGTCTGACATCTCCTAATCACGCACACACGCTGCTATGCGGCCGCAGCGCACTCTGTACGTCAGTACCAGCGGTTTAACGTTCTCGAAAAAATGCGTTCATTTTCCACTTGCGTTGTGCAGCCGGACTTTTGTGCGACCGTACTTCGTATATTGGCTGTCATTGCCCGTCATCTGCTGCTAGTGCGGCCGTGATTATGTGCGCCAGAACGCGCGTTCGCACTGCCTCAGTCTGACCCTAGCCTAAATTAACCCAAACTGAAAATAACAATTGGCCGCCAAGGCCAGCAAAGTACTGGCATGCATTAAAAGGGGAGTTCACTCACGGGATGAAAACATAATTTTGCCTCTGTATAAATCAATGGTCAGGCCGCACCTTGAATATGCCGTGCAATTTTGGGCACCTGTCTTAAAAAAAGATATTATATCGCTAGAAAAAGTGCAGAGACGGGCAACTAAATTAATAAGGGGGATGGAAGGGTTAAGTTATGAGGAAAGACTAACAAGCTTAAACCTGTTTAGTTTAGAGAAAAGGCGCCTTAGAGGGGATCTGATAACCTTATATAAATATATACGGGGCCATTATCAACCATTGTCTGATAACCTATTCATTAACAGGACTATACATAGGACAAGGGGTCATCCATTTAGACTGGAAGAAAGAAAATTTAGCTTAAAGCATAGGAAGGGTTATTTTACGGTGAGAACAATAAAGCTGTGGAATTCTCTGCCTGTTGAGGTGGTTGGGTCAGAGTCTGTACAGACTTTTAAAAAACGACTGGATGACTTCCTGCAGACACAGAATATTAAGGGTTATAATATTTAATATGTGGGTAAAAGCTTCTTGATCCAAGGAGAAATCTGACTGCCATTCTGGGGTCAAGAAGGAATTTTTTCCCAGTATGTTGCATATTGGCAAGCATTCAGACTGGGTTTTTTGCCTTCTTTTGGATCAACAGCAGTAGGTTATGTGGGAGAGGCTGAACCCGATGGACGCATGTCTTTTTTCAGCCTATATAACTATGTAACTATGTAACTATGTAACTATATACTGCCCCAGCTCTTCTCCCCCAGCTCATGGATATACTGCCCCAGCTCTGCCCCCCCAGCTCCTCATGGATATACTGCCCCAGCTCTGCCCCCCCCCAGCTCCTCATGGATATACTGCCCCAGCTCTGCCCCAGCTCATGGATATACTGCCCCAGCTCTGCCCCCCAGCTCATGGATATACTGCCCCAGCTCTGCCCCCCCAGCTCCTCATGGATATACTGCCCCAGCTCTGCCCCCCCAGCTCCTCATGGATATACTGCCCCAGCTCTGCCCCAGCTCATGGATATACTGCCCCAGCTCTGCCCCCCAGCTCATGGATATACTGCCCCAGCTCATGGATATACTGCCCCAGCTCTGCCCCCAGCTCATGGATATACTGCCCCAGCTCTTCTCCCCCAGCTCATGGATATACTGCCCCAGCTCTGCCCCCCCAGCTCCTCATGGATATACTGCCCCAGCTCTGCCCCCCCAGCTCCTCATGGATATACTGCCCCAGCTCTGCCCCAGCTCATGGATATACTGCCCCAGCTCTTCTCCCCCAGCTCATGGATATACTGCCCCAGCTCTGCCCCCCCAGCTCCTCATGGATATACTGCCCCAGCTCTGCCCCCCCAGCTCCTCATGGATATACTGCCCCCGCTCTGCCCCCCAGCTCATGGATATACTGCCCCAGCTCTGCCCCCCAGCTCATGGATATACTGCCCCAGCTCTGCCCCCCAGCTCATGGATATACTGCCTCAGCTCTGCCCCCCAGCTCCTCATCATGGATATACTGCCCCAGCTCTGCCCCCCAGCTCATGGATATACTGCCCCAGCTCTGCCCCCCAGCTCATGGATATACTGCCCCAGCTCTGCCCCCAGCTCATGGATATACTGCCCCAGCTCTGCCTCCCAGCTCATGGATATACTGCCTCAGCTCTGCCCCCCAGCTCCTCATCATGGATATACTGCCCCAGCTCTGCCCCCAGCTCCTCATCATGGATATACTGCCCCAGCTCTGCCCCCCAGCTCATGGATATACTGCCCCAGCCCAGCTCTTACCTGCTCTGCTGGCCCCAGGCCCAGGCAGGCTCCGCCGGCGTCTTCTCCTCCTTGGCGAGTGGCCGCTGGAAACATGCAGCTTGGCCGCTCGCCGGAAACCACCTGATCAGCGCGAGGTCTCGTGCGCTGGTCAGGTGGTTTCTCTCCCACGTGAGCGGCCAAGCTGCATGTCAGCGGCTGCTCGCGTAGGGAGAGGGACGGCCAGCGCGCGGCTCCCAGATTCCGGCGCTGATTGCCGGAATCTGGCGGCGGCGCTGGGCCTCCCTCCAGTGGCGGAATGCCAGGGCCCGGTCGCAACTGCGACCCTGGTACTTCCGCCACTGCCTCCATAGGGGGATCAAGCCTTGCAGCCCTGAGCGCACTAAGTGCACTCAGCGAGGTGGCCAGACGGGCATCGAGTGGAAGGAATATCCACTCTCACGGACGTTTCTTCCGCTCTTCAAATACGCTCGTCTGACGCCAGCCTAAGCAGCAGCATTGTCTACTTAATACATGAGCAGTGCACAATGGCCACTCTACGCAGCCTGACCCACTTTACCTTTTGAAAGTGGCCAGGAAGTGAGGAGTGCCCCCTTCCCCCCCCCCCAGCTCCTCCATACTGGTGAAATAGCCTGGTGAAGTAGAGGCATTTTTTAACCCTGCATAGCCAGCAGCTGGGAGTTTTTAATTTATAAAGTATTTTACCAGGAAGGATACATGGAGATTTCTCTCATTTTCAAGTATGTCCTGGGTTCAAGAACATTGAATTGTTACAGAAGGGTACGGAAATTCAGAGTAATAAAATGAGGAGGAGCTGCGTGTGGCAAGGGACAAAAGGCGAGTAAATTAACCCAAACTGAAAATAACAATTGGGCGGAGGCGGTCCACACCCTCTGCCCAGTCGTTTTTCAATAGAGTATCCCTTTAAATGTTTATGGGTCTTTTATTTTACATGCTCATGTTTAGTGTCATTGAAATGACCAGACTCTGGCCTTTCTAGTGATATCTCGCTTGACCTTGTGGGTAAATAGAATGGACTTACAGTGGTCCAAAGCCCCCCTTCCTCCCACCGGCTTACATTTTAGAGGAATGCTTCAAACACCAGAAATACTTTATTGTTACCCATCACTTCGTCATTGGAAAGGTCAGACTCTGGCATGTCCAATGACACCTCAGGTGACTTGGTGGGCTGTACAAAAGTGGAGACACAAAAGGAGCCCCATCTCTACTAGTAAATACTCTCCACCTATACTGGAGTTAAGTTGTAGTAAAGGCTATGACAGTTCTCCCAGCCATTCTGGGCACGGGTTTACACAGAGTATGACAGATGTCCTCCGCAGATCGCGTTGACATGAGGCCGTTTCTGTTACAGTTACAGGAATTTATAATGCACCAACAATTTCTGTAGCGCTGTTCAAAGGGAGAGACAGAATAACAAATATACATACACGTTAAACGCACCGAACAGGAGGAGAGAGGACCCCGCTCAAGAGCTTACAATCTAGGAGTAGCAGGGGTGCCTGTGGGTAGGAAGATGGAGCAAGAGATGAGCACTGGGGGATCAGGGAGTGAGCTGATAGTATTGTTTTCAGAGACTTCTTGAAGGACTGGAGAGATGGGGAGAATCTGATGTTGCAGGGGAGGGAGTTCTATAGAAAGGGGCAGCTCGGGAGAAGTCTTGAAGGTGGGAATTGGGGGTGCGGGTACGCGGAGATGATAGCATCAGATCATTGGCAGAGCGGAGTGGTCGGGATGGGACATACTTGTTAATAAGGGAGGAGATGAAGGCAGCGGCGCGGTTATGGAGAGCTTTGTATGTGCGGACCAGTATAATGAATTGGATTTTAAAGGAAACAGGGAGCCAGTGTAGAGATTGACAAAGGGGTGAGGTGCACGAGTCTGGCACAGGCATAACATAATGCAGAGGATACATCTCTGCAGTGGAGGGGTTAAACACTGGCTTACTGTAGGAATGATCTGAATTTTGCTGCACTTTGGAGAATAATGAACAGTTACAAAAGTTTTGAGAAATGGAGAAGAATCTTTAGCCTAAAAGTAAAGCATGTATCTCAGAACTGAAGAAAATATGTAAACCTTTAATAATATGAAAAGAACGGATTATAGGAACGCTCATAGTTGTCACTTCCAGATGTTTCTTAACTACAATTCCCATGATTCTCTGGCTATTTATTGCAAAGAATTCTGAAAATTGTAGGCAATCGACATCTTGGGGGTTTTCAGGTAATGAGTGGAACTAGTTGTAAAACGGTGACAATCCCTGGCGCCTAGTATGTAAATATACGTATTTTAAGTATGCTGCTATATTTCGGAGTGGGCGACCTAACTCCCTGTAGGTCGCTTATGACTTGAACTATCTCACAATGTTACTCCTATGCGCAAAAGAAAATTTGTGCAAATCAATGCAAAACCGGTGTGACTATGTAAAAAGTGGGGAAAATATACTTATATTGAGTAAACCGAGCTTATCCTTTCTCCGAGCCTCGCACCAACGGATGATATATGGAGAGGAGAAAAAGCAATATAGTGCAATTCGGTTTATATATTGTGACGTTTATATATACAGATAAATCATCACTCACGTGGCTCAGAGCCTATATAAAATATTGGCTCTGTATAAGTGCGATGTGCCGATTAAAAGGATGAAGCTCATCTGGCCACCTTGTGCGTGCAATTAGTGCACTCAGAGCTGCAAGGTTCGGTCCTCCTGTGGAGGATCATGCTTTGCAGCCCAGAACGCGCGGCGTAGCGCTTCGATGGGGAGGCTTTCTAAACGGGTGCAGCACGCCTGCTGTAGCACGAGCAATTCATGCGTACACTAGAGCATGTGGCTGGCCCCGTCGCAGTGTCAACGCTGTGACGGACACTGGAAGGCACGTCAGTACAGGCACACATAGTGCGCTCGTACGGACTCCAGTCTCAATTTACATGTATATTTATTTATTTATTTATAAAGGATTTTACCAGGAAGGTTACATTGAGATTTCTCTCGTTTTCAAGTATGTCCTGGGTTCAAGAACATTGAAATGTTACAGTCGTTACAGAAATACAAAGTAATACAATGCAAGATATAAAAAAAACAAAAAACAAAACAAAAAACACAAATATACAGATTAACAGAAAATAAATATGTAGGAAATAGTCATTATGTTACATGTTTACAGGTGCATTCTCTATTGAGGTATGTTAATAGGGAGCTCTTGAGTGACTTTAGACTGGGGGAAGATTTGATGGTGTCTGGGAGGTTATTCCATATTTGCGGTGCTCTGTAGGAAAATGAGGATCGATCCACTTGCTTTTTGTATTGCGGTATTGCAAGTAAGGTGCAGGTCCTGGATCCGAGGTTATAGGATGAGGGAACTGCCGGGGGAAGCAGCATATTCAGGTAGGGTGGCAGCTTCCCAGAAAAGCTCTTAAACACCAGGTTGGAAAGGTGAAGACTGCGTCTAGATTCCAGCGACGGCCAGTTTAGCTCTTTTAACATGTCACAATGGTGGGTCATGCAGTTACATTGTAGCGCAAAGCGGCAGAATGAATATGTCTACATTCTTAAAGAAACACAGTTACTTGTACGCAATTATTAATGCTTAGCAGTTCAAACACATCTACCTGCATATATCAGTCATTGTGTGACATTGCTAAGCTTTGTGAAATTGGGTTTAATACAACGTGCAGGTGAGCGTTTCTCCCCAATTAATAGGTGGAACATCCCAGTCAGTAAACGTGGTTAGAGCACCACCTGCTGGGGAATTAGAAGCTTGCAGAATACAAATTAGCACATTTTATTTCACCGATTCTGCCCATTGTAAGCAAAGACGATCATCTACATAAGACAGACATTACTTCTTGTTTTACTATAGGCTTAATTTCCTTCCTTCGGGTACATCAATGTGTCAGTATCACCAGAGCCTAGGCTGGACCAGAAAACCAATATGAACAAAGGGCTAAATTACAGTAGGGTTGCCAGATCGACCATGTTTTTCTGCTGATAAACAGTGCATTGAAAATGTCCCCATCTCCCGCGCGCAGCATGAAGAATCCATATACTGCAGGTAAGAAAAATCCAAAAGGAATCCCGGGTGATTTGCCTTGATTTCCTTCTCGCAGCATAGTTCGCCCTGCACTCCCGTCTGCATGTAAAAGTAATGCGTGTCCAGGGAAAACAGGGCCAATGTGGCAACCCCAAGTTACAGGGACGCTCATTGGGGAATAATCACAATAGCGCGTGGCTACTTTTGTTTACCAGATAAGTGTCGACAAGAAAGTGTAGATGGGGATTGAATGAGGACAGACGAAACCAATTCACCATTCGGGTACTAATTCACCGATGCTGGGTACTACGCAAAACGCCAGAGCTGTGAGCTAGAGGCTACATATCCTTTGATACATGAACACAGGATGGGAGACACACAAGCAGGGTTATTCAGAGAGAGGTGAAAACCAAGAGAATGACTGGAGAAGTGAAAATTCTAGGTGAAAATAGCCGATTTGGAAAGTGAGATAAATGGAAGAATTTTTTTTGGTTTGGCTATTTTGACCTAGAATTTTCACTTCTCCAGTCATTCTCCTGAGTTTCACCTTTTAGTGAATAGACCTGAAGGCATGCATCCCAACGTGGACACGTTAAGCCACAATTGTTCACATAAACAGCACACACATAAGGGGTTCACCTACATCCGATTTGCCGCCGTGGTGAATTTTACGGTAAGTGCTATTTCAGGGCAATTTGTTTATTCACACAAGCTGTCAATTCACCAAACACCGGCGAATTGACAGAAAAATACTTTACCATGATCCACCAGTACCATAATTATCCCGTTGATTAGTCTGTTCAGACCGCCAAATTGTGGCGTAATGAACAGATTTTTGGGGTTCCAATTCCGACAGGTTTAAACAGGTGAATCCAATCAATTTTAATGTAATAAATTAATATTTTTTAATTAAAATGGATATTTAAAGACCATTCTTATTTTTTGCAAAAAAACATTTTTTTTCCAAGGCATTGTTTATTTATTTAATTTAAAGACTATTTTTTATTTTAAACAGACCTTTTTATTATTTGGACATATTTTTACTACATTTTTGTTGATTTAAGCTCTATTAGAATAGGACACTTCCTTTTTGTTTTCTTTAGTTCGGTGGAATTCACTGATGTCAGATAACTACTTTGGCAAAATAAGGCGAACATTTGCCAAATAGTGAATTCATTATTTTCCACAAAATGTATTCACAGAAGTGCAACGAAATTGCGTTTAAGGTTGGTGTTTTGTGAATAGACCCTATAGCAGACCACAAAATTTCCACTTGCTTGCTCGCATTTGGCGAGTGGAAATTAGCTGAGGGCAAGTGGGGCGGAATGACCCGTTGGGCCCGCGGGTTGCCGAGAGCCGGTTCAGTGGGCCTCTGCCTTACTTCTCAGCTCCGGTATCGGACTCTTTGAGTCCGAATCTGGAGCTAACAGGCACTGCCCCCTCCCGCGCATCAGGTGACCCACCCACGTGATGCGACACGCAGCGTAAGTGCTGCAAGTCTACGACGCATCACGTGGGTGGGTCAGGTAACACGCGGGAGCAGCACCTTCGACTTGGTAAGTGACCGCGGGGGGGTGGAAAAAAGAGAAAGGGGCAAAATCAAAGAGGGGCAAAATGAAGGAGAGTGGGTGAAAAGAGAATGAGGGGGTGAAAAAAGATTGAGAGGGGGTGGGAAAAAAAAAGGCAGTGGAGCTCTGTGATACGCTCCTACACACTGCACATTGTGAGTTATTGCTGTGGTGCTCTGATACAGTAAGGTGCAGTGTGTACGAGTGTATCAGAGCACCACAGCAATAAAACTCACAGTAATGTGCGGTGTGTATGAGCGTGAGTTTTTTTACTGTGGAGCTCTGTGATACAGTAATGTGCCGTGTGTATGAGCGTATCACAGAGCTACACAGCAATAAAACGCAGTAATGTGTGCTACGTATGAACGTATCAGAGCTGCACAGCAATAAAACTCATAGTAAGGTGCAGTGTGTATGAGCGTATCGCAAAGCTCCACAGCAATAAAACTCACAGCAATGTGCAGTGTGTATGAGTGTGAGTTCTGTGTTATGCTCATACACGCCACACATTATTTTTCTTTAAACTGCTTTCTTATGTTATTAATGACTAGGTGGAAAGCCTGCCCAGAGGGCAGTCTATTGTTGTTGTCGCCAGCTCAGAATTCATGTCCACATATTTGTTTTTCAATGTCCTATCCAAGAGTATCTCTCTACATAAATGCGTTTGTAACGCGTCCATCGCCATCCCATCCGCAACAGGAGGGCCAACTGAGCAGCGCTGATGGGTACGCGCACAGCTGACAGCGCATTAGAAAGGCATTTATATATTAGAGCAGGTTCTAGGCTTGTGCACTGATTTTTTTTTCGGTTCGATTCAGTTCGATTTTTCGGATTTTTAAACTTTTCGATTTGGCTCGTTTCGACCGATTTCTGTTTCGATTCGGTTCGGCTCGATTCGTTTTTCGTGTACTTTTTTTTTTCGGAATATCGACCATTTTTCGTATTTTCGTGTCACTTAGCTCGTTTTTTGTATTGACTTTTCGTAAGTTCGGAAATTTTCGTTTTTTCGGAACGTCTGTTCTCCTCGTTTCAAAGCAATAAATTTCGATTTGACACATTTCAAGTCCATTCGAAAATTCCGAAAATATTTCGTTTCGGCTCGGAAAACTTTTCGGATCTGCCATTTTCGGATCTAAAAATTTTCGGAAATTCGGCCGCATCCGAAAACACGAATCGGGAAATTTCGTGAAAATTCCGAAACCCGAAACGCACATCCCTAGCAGGTTCCTCTTCCCGCTTAGATTGTAAACTCACGGGAACAGGACCTTCAGATTGTAATCTCACAGGAACAGGACCCCTTAGGCTAGGGTCAGACTGAGGCAGTGCGAACGCGCGTGCAGCCGCACTTAATCACGGCCGCACTAGCAGCAGATACCGGGCAATGACGGCCAATATACGAAGTACGGTCGCACAAAAGTCCGGCTGCGCAACGCAAGTGGAAAATGAACGCATTTTTTCGAGAACGTGAAACCGCAGGTACTGACGTACAGAGTGCGCTGCGTCCGCTAGCGGCGTGTGTGCGTGATTAGGAGACGTCAGACGCTGCTAATGTCCGGCCAACATAACGTCCAGACACAAAAAGGGTTTTATTGATGATCCGTACAAAATCACGGACGAAAATGCGCATAGTATGACCGCTATCACGTATTCTGTGAAAAAATGCGTCCATTCGTTCGAACGCACTTTTTCACAGACAACATAAAAATGCGTTCGTCTGACCCTAGCCTCAGATTGTAAACTCATGGGATAGATTGTAAGATCATGGGGCCCCTTAGATTGTGTTGGGCTTGGGCGGCCATTTTTTTGTAGCATATACATTATGTGTATATTTACTTTATGCGTATATATAATGGCACGTGGTATGCATGGCATGTCAGGCTGGTATTTAGGCAGACTGGTATTGTGCATGGCAGACTGGTAAGGCTGGCAGACTGGTATTGTGCATGGCAGAATGGTAATATGGCTGGCAGACTGGTATTATGGCTGGTAGAATGGTATTGTGCATTGCAGGCTGGTAATATGGCTGGCAGACTGGTATTGTGCATGGCAGAATGGTAATATGGCTGTCAGACTGGGATTGTGCATCGCAGACTGGTAATAAGGCTGGCAGACTGGTATTGTGCATGGCAGACTAGTAATATGGCTGGCAGACTGGTATTGTGCATGGCAGACTGGTAATATGGCTGGCAGACTGGTATTGTGCATGGCAGACTGGTAACAAGTCTGGCAGACTGGTATGGCTGGCAGACTGGTAATATGGCTGGCAGACTGGTAATATGGCTGGCAGACTGGGATTGTGCATGGCAGACTGGTAATGTGGCTGGTAGACTGGTAATGTGGCTGGCAGACTGGTAACATGGCTGGCAGACTGGTAACATGGCTGGCAGACTGGGATTGTGCATGGCAGACTGGTAATGTGGCTGGTAGACTGGTAATGTGGCTGGCAGACTGGTAACATGGCTGGCAGACTGGTAACATGGCTGGCAGACTGGGATTGTGCATCGCAGACTGGTAATAAGGCTGGCAGACTGGTAATATGGCTGGTTGACTGGTATTGTGCATGGCAGACTGGTAAGAAGGCTGGCATTGGCTGATGCTGCGCTCGCTTACACTCAGAGTTGCTGGTAATGGAGTCGGTGGGAGTGCAGACCTGGAGCGCCACTCCACTGACGGAGCATTATTCTCTGGAGTCTCGGGAGCACCGGCCCAGGATCGCCGCTTACGCGTGCCCGTGAATGTCACGTGAGCCGTTGCACCTGCGCGTGACTGCCAGTGCGGTCCTTCCTTGTCTCTAAGGCAGACTGGTATTGTGCATGGCAGACTGGTAGTAAGGCTGGCAGACTGGTAGTTTTTAGGTTTTATGGGATGGAGGTGGCGATTGGGGCGGGGGCTCTGTGGTGCCTGGTTATGGCCAGGTGCTCGTAGGATTTCGGGGATGGAGCTGGCGATTGGGCCGGGTGCTCCGTTTTGTTTCTGTAACTCTCCAGGTTGGTGACTACCGCTCCTATGCCTGAGGCGTTTTTGGCGGTGTGCGCATCCAACCACCAAAACAGTACTACGGCGGAGTGTAGAATGTGTTTGCGCACGCATTTTGACACTCCGCCGTCATAGTGTTTGGACGGTTGGATGCGCGCATGCGCAGTACAGGCTTGGTGACGGACATGCCAAGCCTTATTATTTATCTATACTATAAACGAGTAATTTATAAGGGTGTGTTTAGGGGTAGCGTTAAAGTTAATGGTTGGGTGGGGCAACTGGTGGCGAGTAACTCTTAAGGTCTAGCTAGTAGCTCAGGACCTGAAATTTTGAGCCCTGCCCTATAGAGTTGTATAAATATAAGTAAAAGGTTCTAATTTAACCCCTTTACTACCAAGACTGACTATACTCTGTCAATGTTGTGAAATAAAGGAGTAATGCAAAGGATTTCAATTTATAGCTAGCGAAATGTGTTTGCAGTTTAATTCCATAAAGCGGCACAGAAGTTTTGGCACCACAGGAAAGACACCCAAATACACTCTGCGCAGCTGGGAATATGTGCCTAAAAGACATCCTCAGCTGGTCCAGCATGAAGCCCAATGCTGCAGTAGCACCTTTTGGCCAGAAGATGGCAACATCTGTCTCTCAAAATAGGCTACTAATGGAAGGCCCTGCGTGGCCTCTGTTGTCATTATTATATTTTGTGCTATGTTTGCCTAATGGTACTACTCAATAAAACTTTTATATTGAAAGAAAAAAAAAAAATAGGCTACTACATGGTATAGTACATTGTGTACTACAAAAATACAGCTCAAGGAGTGTCTGAGCATTATGGGAAATGTAGTTTCAAAACATCTTTGAACCCAAGGATGCCGACATGTACGAGGAAATGCAATACTTTATTACGTTTCAAACTCTAACAAGAATGTCGCCCCAGCATGCAGTTCTTCTAAATAATTTTTGATTATTTAAGTCTAAAGATACATAGCCAAAGCTATTTATCATTATAGAAGGACATACCCAACTGTGACAGACTCTGCCATTACTGGGCCAGTTGGAGGAGCCTGGGGGCTAGCCTCCTTCCTACTGACTATGGGCCAAGGTGCTATATGGGGTTTGTCAAATGGTTTGCCCAGGGAATCCAGGATTTATGTTGAAATGTGTCTGTATTATTCCCTTATGTATTTATTGTAGAGTCTCCGGTGGTATATACTGTGCTGTTTTCCCTATGTGTAATCCGTTTGCAAAGAATTGCTCACTTTGCTCTGCGCCCACCCAACCCCCAGGAACTGCCTTGCGACTGGAAAATCCAGCCACATCTCCCAGTCATCCTTGTCTGTAACCGAGTATGTGTGGGGAAGAGGGGGCCGGGGATTTCACTAGCAGGCAGTTTAAGATAAAGGTTGCCTGTGTAAACTGTCCATTGTTTGAATGTCCCTTCCCATTGTCCTGCTATTGAATCCATCTGTGTTGTATTCATGAAGGGGATTGTCCATTAACTGTTCATAGCGGTAGATTTTTAAAATAGTCTTCTGCTGTTACTCGGAGCACTGGTCTTGCCTAGTGATTTGGGGTAAATCCTTAATATTTTGGGCTGAAGTGGCTTGATTTCGGGTGCCAGCTTGGGAGAAAGCCAGAGACTGACAGAGGCACAAAGTTGGGGTGCCAGGCGGTCAGTCAAACAAATGTTGCATTCCATGCGATTGCATTTTTTTCTCCAGACTTTTAAAAACTCAAATGCAGAAAGTCCACGCGACAGATAATTGTCCAATATAATCTTTATTGTTAAACAACTTTGTTGAAAATAGTTGTAAATGTCGTTTTAATGTACAACAAAAAAAACAGGAAAAAAAGGAAAAATAACACTAAGTTGAGCAGACCCCTAATGAAATCCGATTGTAGCGCTTCTCTATGTAGTGACAGATCACTATTTTCAGGGGAAGTAGTTATATACATTTTGTAAAACGGTAAATATGCGAAAGCAAAAATAAGTTACACTTGCATTTAAAGGAGAGCAAAAAAAAAAAAAGGATTAATGACAGGTGAGTAACTGGAGGGTTATTGGTTACTTTTGGACCGTCTCCTGTAACAATGTATGAGGGGCAGCCTCCAAATACTCACCTCTAAAGCGGAACCACTGTGAAACTGAACATATCAAAAGGAGACCGAAGGAGACATCCACACTGTGCTGTACCCATGTCCTAACAGTACAGACATTTTTTGTCAAAATGAAGAGCAGGTCACGGCTCTGGATGATGGACTCCTGGACATTTTGCATTGAAAAGCTCAAGCGTCCTCGTTACGTTCAGTCACAATGATCAATATAGAAAGCAAGACTGCAAAGGATTCTGGTAACTTCCTTTTTTTTTTTTAAAGCTGCGAACAGGGTGCATCATTCACTTAAATGGAACCTACCGCTTTTAGACAGATCAAACCATAAATAAAACACGTATGCAGTAGCTTGAACTGACAATTCGGTCAAAAGTTTGACTTGAAAAACTCCAAAACAGAATGGACAGCATCAATTACGTCTGGACTAAGGGTGGGGTCAGACGAGCGTAGTGTTCACGTCCGTGATTGCGCCTAAAAGTACGTCCGTGATAGCATGACAGAAAGCCCATTGGAGCCTGACACATGAAGTACGTCCGCACTGAACTGCGGACGCACAACGGCCGCGGCCCACGGACGGACGCAAGGCAGGCAAGAACGTACAACTCCTAGAACGGCCGCACAAAGTGCGCTGCGTCCGCAACGCTTTATGTGTGAGTGATGGAACGTGGTCAGACGGACTGCATTTATACGTCCAGCGTTTTTCACGGACAAAATGGTTTTGATTTTATTTTATTTTCCCTCCTACATCAGTCAAAATATACGTCAGTAAATAAACGGACTGTGTGGCCACTACTGTGTCTTCCGTACTGACGTACGTCTGTGTGCAAGGACGTACAGTCCGTAGAAATAACGCTCGTCTGACCCTAGCCTAAGGGTGGGGATAATGTGTGTGGACGTAAAGGATCGTTGGAGTGATGGACATCATTATGGCCAAGCAGACTGGAGATACAGTGACAAGTACTGCTAAAGATCCAAAACAATATCCACATTCAGGAGCGCAGCGTGATTAAACATAGATATCCAGTTATGTAGTGGTGTTTCTAAGCACACATAAAGCAGACTCGATCACTGCATTTAAAAGCCTATAAAAAGGAGTCACTCCGCTCTATCCTCAAAGTGCTGGCCTGTGTATTTGGCTTTTGTTCTTCTTTCACATAAATACAATTCAGTCACTTTAGAAGTTCCCTGAGATATTAAATGTGATTTCTTGTTCTAGGGCTGGGCAATATTGCCCAAAATGGGGGATGGGGCAAAAGAAAGCCAGCATACAATGGGGGATGGGGCAAAAGAAAAAAAAAAAAAAAAACACTTCTGAATGCTGGATGAGAAAGGGGTGGGCAACTCCGTTACAGTATATTACTGGTGGGTAACTGTACTTTTGCATAAAGATTAGCATGATCACATGACAGGGGCAGGAAACAGCACCCAAGGAGGACAAAAAAGGGGGCAGGTCAGTGTTTCTCAAACCTGTCCTCCGGACCCGCTGACACGCCAGGTTTTCCAGATTTTTGAAGTGCAGCACAAGTGATGATTTGCTGCTCAGTGATTGCAGGATTCAGTCTGCATTCCCCCAAGGTGATCCTTAAAACCTGACCTGATAGGGGGACCTGAGGACAGGTTTGGGAAACACTGGGGTAGGTAATTGCCCCTACTGAGAAGAATGGGCAAACTGTACAGAGTTTGGATAAGGCTATGCACCCAAAGTAATAATTGTAGTGTGGTGGTTTCTGAGCGTTGACCAAAGTCACCAAAAATCCGGCAGGAGATTCAGGATTCTATATTAATCTACCAATGCCTCTTGCAGCCAGATATAAAATATTATGTACAAATGAGCGGGGGGGGGGTTATTTTAAAGTCAATGCATTTATGACGGAGCAGTTCTGTCATTGGTCGTTAAGGGGTTAAGGTTTTTAGCTTATGTATCAGTCATGTAACAGTTCACCATAAGTTTGTGTGTTTTGGTTTTTTTAACCAGCGGGTATCCTCCCACTAAATCGAGGGATATTTATAGTCGCTCAGAGCTACCCTCAAACAGATCCGAAAGAAAACGTAGACCTAGAAGAATCTTTGGACTTCTGTGCAATATCTAGTGATTCATAATACTATGCTGAAAGTGGCCGTACTCTTCAATAAGAGAAACGCTCTCCGTAGAGTACCGATTCCCCAGACAGGAATCATATGTAACATATAGAACACGTTTTTTGCTTATAAATATATATAATAATTCAATAGAGTATGATTGAGTAGATGAAATGATGTATATAAGGAATTTAAAAAGAAACAACGCAGTACTTTTTTGGGGGGGGGTTCTTGATGATGAGGGGAATGAAGAAAAAGGTCCCAAATATATGCTTGGAGTCCTCTGTACTAAATGAGAGCACTGACTGCTTGCAAAGGACGTACGTAGAAAGAAAGGTATCAAGGGAAAAAGGAACAGGATAAAAAATATAAAAGGAAAAGGATACACGCGAACTCTATGATTGTAGTTCTGAAAAGGACCAGTCGCCTTCTCTATGTGAGGTAGGAGGAGGTGGCTGTCCACTTTGAGGGGGTGAAAAGGGGGTCCTTGTTGATTAACTTGGAATTGACTGGTGTTGTAATATTACCACAATGTTTACCCATCAGGCAAGAGCGACCTCTTCTGGGTTATGATGGTGGAAAAAAAAAAAAAATATCTAGTTTCCATAATCGTAAGAATCCGTGTTCCAGGTGAAGTTATCCCATTCCACGTAGACTACACTCTTAAGAGAAGACCGGCAAAGAAAACGAGCGATTGCAATGGACCTTAACTTATAAACAAACCCCATGTTAAACAGAACAAAATACACCCATGTCCTAGATCTGCGCCTAGCAAATATTCCAAATTCAAAACACATCACGTCACATCAGACGTCTGTTCCCAGCACTACTTCGGGCATGTTTTTGCAAAAATTCAAAGTAAAAGCTTATGTAGTGAATGCCTACCTGTCTCAAGAAGGAAAAAAAAAATACATATTGTCAAGAATAGACATCCGGACGAAACATTGATATGACGTCGCAAACTTAAATTAGGACAGAACGCAAAAAAAAAAAAAAAAAGCGGAAATTCAATATAAAGGTCTCTTGACTTTTAACCTCCACAGTAAGACTGGTACAGGTGCTTTGGCAAGGTGGGGCACGTTCTGTCTGATTCTGCAAAAATAGGCCTACTACATTGTTTGGTGGTTCAGCATGATGTAGAACGTGCAGCGCTTCAGTTTCACATCGACTCAAACTCATCAATACGCTGTTTTGTGTTGCCTTGTCGTATCTGCCGGAGTGTCTTGTACTTGTCGCGGCCAGCTTTTACATTCTCCGCGTGCAGCACATCGTTTTGAGTCTTCTTGGTTTCGTCCCGTGCTTGAGCCAGCTCTGAACTCAGGGCCTGTGGATAACGAAAATACACTGTCAGTACAGAGGCATGATTTTAAAAGAAAGCAGAAGATAAGCTCATCCTGCGTGCTGGTAGACATTAGACAAAACGCTTCATGGCGACCCTATAGAAGGGAGAGGACTCTCCAATTGTCTGTTAAATTTACTTAGGCCGGGTGCACACGAGGGTTTTTTTTGTGCGCACTTACTAACGCGCGTTGCAGCATATAATTACACATAACGCGAAGACCACACGCATAACGTGCGCTACGCATAACGCGCACTGAAGACAGTCATGAAAACACCAAGGCTGTTGCGCTAGCATTGACGCAACGTTGGGCGTCAAATGTACCGCGCATGCGCACTTGAACGGCTTTTTTTCTTCAATTCAACTCAAATTCTAGTTTTTTTACAACATGCGTCAAAAATAACGCATTGTCTGGCCTCTACCATCTCTTCCGTCATTTTTATCGAGCGGGTGTGTCGTTTTTAACGTGCATTAGTGCGCGCTAAAAGACAGCTCGTGTGCACGCAGCCTTAGTTAACCTCCTTGGCGGTATGCCCAAGTGTGGCTCGGGGTTTAATTTCAGTGCCGAAAACTGTAACCCCGAGCCACACTCAGGCCGATACATACTTGTCTCTGCATTCCCTCGATATCCTCCTGCAGTCACCTCCATCTAATTGCGGCGTCCTGGTTCCAGGTTTTTGAGATCGATCTATCTCCTCCACTATTGTAGCCAGCACGCCAGGTTTCATATTACATCACATCACTTTTATTCGTTCAAAAAGTAAATTTTAAAAATCGATCATCCTTCTAGTTGAGACAGTACAATTTCTTTGTGCCATTCACAAACCGTACAGGTAACAAAAAACAAGCTTAAACCTGTTTAGAGAAACGGCGCCTTAGAGGGGATCCGATAACTTTATAAAAATATATATGGGGCCTTAGAGGGGATCTGATAACTTTATATAAATATATACGGGGCCTTAGAGGGGATCTGATAACTTTATATAAATATATACGGGGCCATTATAAACCATTGTCTGGAAACCTACTCATTAACAGGACTATACACAGGACACGAGGTCACCCATTTAGACTGGACGAAAGGAAATTCAGCCTAAAGCATAGGAAGGGTTATATTACGGTTAGAACAATACAGCTGTGGAATTCTCTGCCTGTTGAGGTGGTTGGATCAGAGACTGTACAGACTTTTAAAAAACGACTGGATGACTTCCTGCAGACACAGAATATTAAGGGTTATAATATTTTAATATGTGGGTAAAAGCGGCTTGATCTAAGGAGAAATCTGACGCCATTCTGGGGTCAAGAAGGAATTTTTTCCCAGTATGTTGCATATTGGCGAGCGCTTTAGATTGTTTTTTTATTGCCTTCTTTTGGATCAACAGCAGTAGGTGATGTGTGAAAGGCTGAACCCAATGGATGCACGTCTTTCTTTTTCAGCCAATGTAACCATGTATGTATGTAACATGCATTCACTTGACCAATAACCAATATAAAACCTGTTCCAAGATTTTTTAATAGTCTTCCTTTCTGTAAAGATACCAAAAAACGGCAGACCATAACCATGTCTGGTAAGAGATGTCTCCAGAGGCGTCTCTAACCTGAAGCTGCTTCTTGACGCGGTCATTCTTTTGGGTCTCTGTAAGCCGCTCTTCTTCGCTCCTGTGGTTCATCACGCCTTCTGATGACAGTTCTGCGCTGGCCTCGGCGCTGTTCTCGTCCTGTTCGTCATGCTCATTCTCGGTGGGAGCTATGGGTGCTGGATGAAGCGGGGGTGGTGGAGGCGGCGGTGCAGTCATTACAGTTTTCAGTTCTTCTTTGGTCTTTTCCAGATCTTCCTGGGCAGAAAATGCCTGAACAAGAAAGGCTCAAGGTCAGTATATATAGTATGACAACATGTGAACGCTTTCCATGAGTAAGGCTTTGTACGGCAGCTCTGCGACTCTCAAAAAGCAGAATAACATACCTTAGCGATACCATGAGTAGGTAAGAGCATGGTAACCAGAAAAGGCATCACAAATATAACGGATACAGCACTATCTAAATTTAATTTGAGAAGACCTGCACTGGTTAGACATTAACAACAACACAAACATTAGGACACCCATTTAGACTGGATGAAAGAAAATTCAGCCTAAAGCATAGGAAGGGTCATTTTACAGTGAGAACAATAAAGCTGTGGAATTCTCTGCCTGTTGAGGTGGTTGGGTCAGAGACTGTACAGACTTTTAAACAACGACTGGATGACTTCCTGCAGACACAGAATATTAAGGGTTAGAATATTATACCCAACCAACCCAATGGCCACTCTGGAAAGTTACATCTACACTTCAGAGCTAATAATAATAATAATATGGTTTTGTGGATTTAATGAATACAAGAGAATGAAAGATTGAGATCATTAACAGAAGATGCTGCAGAGGCTACGAAGAGAAAGTAAATCTTTGAACAAGAACATATTCGTCACCTAGCATTAGATTATTTATATTTGGTCTCTGAAGGAAAGTTAAACTTCATTATTAATCATGGGCATGTGTGGACAATATACACAATAATAACCGCCGCTCCTCTCACCTTTCCCTTATGCTGGAGCAGCAGTTTGTTTATAAAGGAATTTCCCAGGAAGGATACATTGAGCTTTCTCTCTTTTCAAGTATATCCTGGGTTCCAGAACATTGTATTTTTGGAACAACTAACAATTCAAAGTAAATCGCAAATGGGATCAAGTAAAATAAAGATTTGTGAATGCTCCAACTTTATGTACAGCACACACAACTACAGGAAAAAGGAGGGAAGGGTTTGTTTACACGAAAACTAAAGCATGGCGTTTCATCATTTTAATCCCAAATGTCTGGTTATACAATAAAAAATAACGTTAAGACCATTAGGATACAGAGGACATCTCTGTAAGGCCCCGTTCACACCTCAGTGTTTTTTACATGCGCGTAATACGCGCGTTTTTTGTTGCGCATTCACGCTCGAGTCCATGGCTGCGAACACGCTGCAATACGCCCCAAAGAAGCTCATGTACTTCTTTGGCCGTAGAGTGTTTTACAGCGCGTTCCTACGTGCTGTAAAACGCCCAGGTGTGAACGGGCCCCATAGAAAATCATGGGATTTCTGTGTTTTGGCGTTTTACAGGCATAGGAACGCGCTGTAAAACGCCCAGGTGTGAAGGAGGCCCAAAGATGGCTTAAAAGGGGTATTTTACAAAGGATGTGGCTGCAGCTTTAGCAGAGATGCTCAGAGCCGTTTGAAAAAACTTTGTTTTTTTTTGTCTTTTATACGAGTGGTCAAAGAGGAACACCACAAATGGAGTTAAACATAACATTTATTGACCGATATTTCCGTCCTGTGTTAAAGGGTGTATGAACACCAAAGAGGCTTAGTGGTTTTCTTCACTGTTAAAATAAAACCCACAACTTATCACAGGTGTAAACCACACCACTTCCACCACCTAGATTTTCTTATCTTTTGTGTAAACGTTTTTAAAGCACAAAGTCGATTAGTACATACAAGGGATTTATACTGCAAACTTTTGATGCGATAAGTTTTTTTTAATATACGGTATATATTTTTTTTAAGGTAACGCATGAAGGAGTGAGGCGGCTGAAGGATGGGGGCATTTATCATTAAAGAGACGCTAAGGGGTTATTTAGAGCGCACCAAATTGTCGCCGATCCTATTGTGTCGCAGGTCCTATGAACGATAATAAAAAGGTCTGTTCCAGAAAAAAAATCCGCTCTAGAAAAAAGGGGGAAAAATTGCTGAGAAGAAAAAAAAAAAAAAAATGGCTGGGAAAAAAAAAAAAAATTAAATATACTTTTACTGCAGAATAAAATAATAAACGGTTTATTAGATATTGTATAAAAATAAGAATATTTTTAACATTGAAGCCTATGGGATTTGCCTGAATAAACCTGCCGAACGAAACCACCGAACAGCAGGGCACTTCGGCAACTTTTCACTGCTGTTCGGTGTTTTCTGAATAGATTAACCATTGCTTCTCTATGGGGGATTTCACTGCTTCCGAACAGGCACCGTACTTGCTGGCAGTTCGCCAAAATTTGGCAAACTGTCTGCTCTCTGAATAGCCAAATGGCACCGAAATGTCACCGTACGGGGAAATTCCCTGTTTGGTGCCAGATCGGGTGTCTCTGAATAACCCCTTAAGCATTGCGATCAGCATCCTCACCTCAGGGAAGCTCTCAAAAGGCTGATTCAGCCCTACGAGCATATGGGTTTAAGTTCCTGCCGAAAGCTCAGATAAGGTGCATCAAACACCAGGACCAGAAAGCGTGGACCAATTTGCGTCCCACCCCCTTCCCAGCCATTGGATTGGCTGGATGATATGCTCCAGGCTACAGGAAACTGGCAGCGTGTAATGTATAGAGGGTTTGAGAGCCAGCACTAACCTGGCAAGTTTTATAATGAATTGAAGGGTTAAAAATTTGACGGGGCGTCAGGAAGGGTTAATGTGTTGCATAGGAACCTAGTGTGGCCATACACATCGTTATGAAGAGCTTATAGTAGTCTAAAAAGATGATTGAATGGAAGTGACAGCAATAGCTGAAATACGAAATGTACGGGTATAAAACAAGAGAAGCAGAAACGGTTTTTACCTTTTGTTGCCACTCTGTAGCCTCATCCTCTTTCTTCTTCTTTGCCTCTTCCAACAACGCAATCTTGGCAGTAAATTCTGCAAGTTCAGCTGCCTGCAAGACAGCGGCAACAAACACATGAGCGATCTTCCTCAATTCCAATGGAGTGTTTAGCAGTGAAATCACAACACAAACGTCTGACAAGGTAATAGCGATGATAAACTGCTTTTGGCCATGAGATTTTTAGATATAAAAGAAAAAAAAAAGACACAGCTTGGCATTCTAAAAACTCCCAATCCTGTGTCTAGATACACTAAAAATCAATGTAAACCAGGTATCTGTCTTGTTTTTCATCATCAGGCCACGTTCACAACGTATTTGAAAGATGTCCTACTGCACATGTCCTTAATTCCTTAAACGACTGTGTGAGGGTGTGAAATCACTTTGCCAGTTAAGCTTAGTGTCTCCATGCCCGATAATGACTTCTCTCCCCCTGCGGGCACACACAGCGCAGTCATTAGGATAAGCCGGCGCCATTCATCAGAAGGAAAGGAAGAGTCCGCACAAAGCTCTTCCAGCAAATACTCAGGCTCAGAATATTTTTCTTTGTATGAACAGGTTTTAATCAACATGCCCCAAAAGATTTATAGTTTGTTTATAAAACACCGCAGGTTTCGATGATATTAAGGCTGGGGTCAGACGAGCGCATTTTTAACGTGTGCTCTGGCGCACTTAATCACGGCCGCAGTAGCAGCAAATGACGGGCAATGACGGCCAATATACGAAGTACGGTCGCACGAAAGTCCGGCCGCGCAACGCAAGTGGAAAATGAACGCATTTTTTCGAGAACGCAGAACCCCTAGTACGGACGTACAGAGTGCGCTGCGCCTGCTAGCGGTGTGTGTGTGTGATTTGGAGACGTCAGACCCTGCTCGTGTCCGGCCAACATAACGTCCAGACGCAAAAAGTTTCCTGGTTTGGATTCGTAAACATCACGCACGAAAATGCGCATCGTATGACCGTTTTCGGATATTCCGTGAAAAAATACATCAATGCGTTCGGACGCACTTTTTTACGTTCGCGTGTAAAAATGCTTTCGTTTGACCCTAGCCTAAACCCTTGATCACATGGCAAACTGTAAGCATGGATTAAACTCAAGAAAAGGAAGAAGTAACACAATCAGTCAGCGAGTTAAAAGGGTGGCGGAAGGGGCATGCATTTCTATTTTGGAAACTGACAGGCGGGCAGGGGTATATTATCCATTAAACCTACCTGGTGGTATCCCGAGTGTGACTCGCGATTAAAATTTCAGTGCCGAAAACGGTAACCCCGAGCCACACTCGGGATACAGCCAAGGAGGTTAAAAAAGTGGGTAGACGCCTTGCTATGGGGACTCGTTTGTTTTGGAAGAAAAGGTGTGATGGTATTTAATAAGCCCGTGGGAGCCCTGTGCCAGTGGCTAACATCCTTGCAGCTCAAGATGTTTTCGAGCTACATTTAAACACAAGTTTCTGCCAACCTAAAGAGTGGCTGAGCATAATGAGCGACGTAGTTACAAAACATCTGGGGGGACCAGGGCTGCTGATCCCTGCCCTGTGTATTAGTAAGTGGGTATGGAGTGCGCCATCTAGTGGAAGGCCATACATGGTTACTACGTTAATCCTTCCTGCAGGAGGAGAACAAGCCTTTTCTCTTATTAAAAGGGGTGGGAGGGATATTTGGTTTAGAATTGTATAAATGGGAGTGCTCAAAATTCCCCTTTAGTTTCACGAGGCCCTACAATATAAGGTTTTAAAAATAAATTCTACGCGTGGTGAAACGAATGCAGGACAAAGGACACTGTATAATACGACGGATTTTCTAGTTCTGCCCAAACCGAGGTCTACAGACGAAGCTGCAAATTGATTTTGAAAGTGCACCTGTCGTAGCAAATTTGTTTTTGCCATTCTGACAGAGCATGCCTCCCTTTATATAGGCCAGTGTTTTTAGACAGATAAGCCATTTTAAAAGTTTCTGCCCATGCTGTTTTGGGGAAAATAAGGGAGAAAGCGCTACGTGTAGAGAGTGGCCCTACAGGACATCCCCCTGCATGCTCAGTGTGCTGCACTGGCTGTCACTCAGATCACAGCAAGCAGGGGGTGGTCCTGTAGGACGCCTCTGTACACGCAGCCACCGCCCTCTCTGCGGCATGCCACAGGTCACATGGGGTACGGCAAAACTTAATGCACGTGTTTGTTTCATTGTTTGCACAGACTTAATCCAAATAATAAAAATTGAGACCTCAAATGCAGGGGGGGGGGGCTGTACCTATATGTATACCTATGTAACACAATTTAGGCCAATATAATAAGCATAAGTGTTGTAACTCAAGATTCCTAATGGCAAGGATTCAGAAACCCATTCTGTGGGGGTGATTTAAAATGTTTTGAAAGAGGAAAAAATAAAAAGGCAAAACGTTTTCCCCACCCAGTGCAAAAAATACAATCCACATGTGTCTGGTCCACTTTTTAGAAATGCAGTATTTGACATATCTCCGGCTATGCTCTCACCAGCTGTTCTTGATTCTTCATCTGGTCGGCAGCTTGCTTTGCTAGGGCTGACTTGGCTTCCTCTGCAGACCGCCTTTCCTTCTCCAAGCGCTCGGCCTCCTCTCTTGCCCTTTTCCGCTCTTGATCCAGCTCCAAGGCTTTCCTCGTTTGTTCTTCTAGTTCTGTACAAAACAAAAAGGAGAGTAATGAAACCTAAGTAGCAAGTTTAAAGCTTCATATGATCAGCAGACATTTCCCAGCACATAGGGACAGTGAAATTCACACTTTAAAAAGCCTTTTTCACTACTTCATTTGGACTGCTTTTGCACATTCTTGATGCACTCCGCTCCACCAATGACCCGTTATTATCCTCTCCTTGCAATCGCACTCACTCTTACCTTCACGACTTATCCCAAGCTGCCCCCATCTATGGAATGACCTCTCATATCTTCCGACTCTCTCCGCGCCTCCAGTCTTTCAAGAAGTCTCCCAAAACCCATTACTCCAGAGAGGCCTGTAAACTCATTCCATAATCCCATAATGTATCTTTCCTGATCTCCCACAAAGACCTCAATGAAGCCCATTACTTCTCACACTCTATTTACCCTCACCTTTGTGTCTTACCCTTCTATTAGATTCTAAGCTTCGGAGCAGGATCCTTTTCTCCGTCCTACTTGGTTTCAAACTTGTTTGTTAATTTTAGGCTGGTTTTTGTCTAGGGCTGCAACGATTATTTTCATAACAACCGATTAGTGGCCGATTTTTTTTTTTTTTTTTTCGATAAAATCTATTCTTCGGATAAATACAGAAAACACAACTTTTTTTTGTTTACTTCTAAAGAAGCACTATGTAAAAATCTATTCTTGCCTCCCCCCCTTTTCTTCTTAGGTCACTTGCGTAGTGTAGTGTACATAACTTTCATACATACATAGGCAAACTATCTTGCATTACTCGAGTACTTTTCACAAACAAGGCACAAGAGAGCCTGCTCAGAGCGATGGATTGACGCCAAGTGCGTAGCTCAAGCCCATGTCTGCTTTCACCCTGAAATTTGTGCTGACATTACCATGTCTATCCAACACGGGGTAAGAATGGGTAGGTGTTCTCCACGCAGCCTGACCACTTTAATAAGCTAAAAGTAGTCAGGGTGCGTACAGTGTCCCTTTACGATAATTTCATGAACAAACCGAGTGGACGGAAGGACCGGAAGTGAAAGGGAATGTGTGGGCAAGAAACCGGACCTGAAAGTGGGAGGGAGTTTGGGGGAAG